>OY856409.1:1857841892-1858429392 GCA_963693085.1 Alisma plantago-aquatica | reverse complement strand
TCTTCAACATTGATCCTTCGTTTACTCTTCTAACCACAACAAATTTGTAACAAAGCCTCTCAATGATAGCAAAACAATTTTCTATATCACAATTGATTAATTGGAAAGAGATATAAAAAATACCATTTTCAATCTTTTCATACTCTCGTGAGGTGTTACCTTAATATTGGTAATTTGATCCAACTATCACAATTTATACGGCTCAATATGTACTATTGTTAGCTACTGAAGAGATTTCAACTTGTCCTTTTGAATTTTACTATTGTTTTGAATTTTACTATTGTGTTACTCAACTTTTATGCATTAATATCACTTTTACTCATAATTTCTGGATATAAACCTATGTGATTGCTATGTTCTAGTTGTGCATGATCACCATAAATAGATTATTAGATCCTTAATCATTTCAGGAGAAGGGTTGGGAGATCATAGGTTTACCTGTTCACTATGCCCTTTGGGAAAGGTGGAGCATAATTAGGAGGAGAAACCCAGAGTTTTTCGTAAAGCATCTAACTAATTAAGCAATTATATGGAAATAGAATTGGCACTGGAATAGGTAGTGAACTGCACTACAGAAGTGGGCAGTTCTTTCTTTAGGCTCTTTATCCAGAGATAGGGGTTATAGATAGAAGTTAGTTGTTGTGTTGTCTGTGGTGAAACCATCATCCTAAGGAATTCATCTACTTTGTGTTACTTATTCTTTAATTTTATTTTGTTTCTATGTTTGCTTTTATTCAAATAAACCATTTTCAACCTTTTTTACTGACCTAGCTGATCAATCCTAATTAGTAGTAGTCTTTAACCTCACAACTCTCTGTGTTTTATAACTCGGGGCTCATAATCCCATATTACTTCGACACATACACTTGTGTATTACACACACGTTATACGCGTGTCAAGTTTTTGGTGCCGTTATCGGGGAGTTGGCATGGTTAACACTACAAAAAGTTAGGATCGTCCACTCTAGGCCATTTTTTTCTTTTAAAACTTCATTATTAAATCTTTTTTTTCTTTCAAATTCATTGATCTATCTTTTTGAAAATGCACTACTTTATCATTTTCATCTCAATTGTTGAGTACCTTTGATTTGAATTTTTTTTCTTTCTTGTGTAGGTACTTGAGAACCATGGAGGCATGTGGAATGAGCAAATTAACGATTGAGTTGGTTGCACAAATGAAGACCTTGACAATGCAGTTGGGGACCTTGAATCTCAATAGAATCCCAATTTAAGAAGATTTCAAGTGTACAAGGAAGCAGGTTAATCACAGGCATGATGATCAATCATGGGGAGCTGATTCATGTTCTTCTTAGAGGGGTCGACATTGTGATTCACATCAATATGAGCAGCCACAACAACTTTACAATGATGATGACCTAGACCCAGAAATATTATGCAGGATACAAGATATGTGTGGTATAGTCATGGCCAAGAATGAAGATATTTGGACCAATCACAGAGGGAGCATACATCAGAAATTTATAGACTCAATTGTCATAGATGTTTGCAAATGTCCTGGAGTTGAAGAAGACTGAACAAATTTTTTTCAAGGGAAGATTGTTCCATCCCACCATAATCATGAAGTAAAATATGTTTTTGTTTCCAATTAGAAGGAGCATGCCATTGAGGAGACACTAGATCCACACATTCCACATCCGAAGTGTATCCACGTTATCCACGTGCCACAAGTTCCTTTTCCCAATAGCTTGTATGGATGACCAGGGGGCATTAGAACACTTGTGAAGTCTTCAAAAGTGAGTGCTCCAGCCAATGCAAAAAATTTGAGGAGCGACAAAGAAATTCTAGCCATAAAGGATTTGCAAATGGAGGCACCTAAAGGATCTACTACCATCATATCTACTCCCCCAATTCTAGAGGAGGTGACCATCCAACAAGAGCAGGTGAAGGTTGTACCCTGTAGCTGAACAGTTATAGGCAAGAAGGAGACACGTACAAGAGACAAGGTCCATCCATGTCAATTCAGCCATTTCAGATGTGCCAAAGTCTATTCTAGAGGTTGATATAAATTCAAACTCAGGGGAGGAGATCCCCAAGGTTCTATACATTCCTCCACATGGGCGAACAAAGAAACTAAAGGTTCTAGTCTAGAATAGTCTAAAGTCAGGAATGAAGGAAAAATTTCAGAAGTTATGTGGTGACATATCTTTAGGAGTTGATGATTACAAGGTGGAGTTCAGATTGTCAATATATTCATCACCTTTTCGTGATAACCCAGGCTAGAGGTAAGCATCATATCGAGTCTAAGACATAAAATACGACGCTTTGTGGGAGGCAACCCACCAATTAGGATTCTTAGATCATATTTGTTTTTGACAATGTTTTATTATTTTGTTAGGATTAGATCATCTTATTTTGCTAGGATTAGATCATCTTATTATGTAGTTTTGTAATAAGTAGTTTTGATGCAAGTAAAAAAAGTATCGTGATATGTGTATTCAGTGTGCAGGATCTCACTTAGTCAGTGTCACTGAGCTCGAGTGCTTATTGGAGGGCATGTCTTCATGTGGATCCCACCCACCCATCTTTTGCCCCAAATCTCACCTCACATATCAGTAAAACCATTCTGTTTGTCTTCCTTTTCTTTTGACATTGGGGACAATGTCATATTCAGGCTTAGGGGGAGGAATGGAATGATGCTTCTATCTTTATCTCTTGCATATTTACTTTTTATCATACATCTACATGTTTTTGTTTCAGAAAAATTATATTTTTCATTTTGTTTTAGGGTCCATTCCTATCTAGTTTAATTGTGGACGCAATTTAATATTTTTATTTAGGATTAATCGTTTGTTGATGATGTGGTATCAATTCTAAAAATTTCTAAAATGTGAATGTTCTCTCATGCTTTGTTCTTTAAGCTAAATTTGCTATGTTTAAGAGTACATAACTGGAGGAAGTGTATGGGTTAGTCAGCTTTTGGATATTTGATATGAATGGAAATCTTAATTATCCATGTAATGTGGATGAAGATGAGATTTGAGCCTAAATTGATCAAACAATCAACATGATCTTAAATTAAAATTTAAGAAAGAAATGCTAGGGTTACCCTATTCACAGGTCATTGGAGAGGGACATAATATATTTCATGAAAGACTGTCTCTTAATTATGTGATTTCGTACATTTTCCATTCATTTTGACTCACCGCCTTAAGATGAGCAAGTAGTTTGAATTATCTCTTTTGGATTGCATTGCATGGCATAATAAGTGACATGATAGTTGTTTTCTCTTTAGATGCATTAGTTACAAAATGGAAACAAAATATTATGCACAAACAATTTTTGTGCATATCATTCTAGTTGCATAACAATTATATGTAGATTGCATGCATTTGTCATTATTCATTTTCACATCATGTGGTTATATTGTTTTCTTCTAAAATAAGAGTGCAAGGATACCCATCCATACTCACAGAAAAAAGATGAAAAGAAATAAAATGAAATATGTTAAGCGAAGCCCAAGCATAACTTTACATCATGCTAAAATAGAGGGCCAACGAAAAAAGGAAAAAAAATCAACGTTATGAAATAAAGAGGGAAAAAGGATGCCCTAAACTCTTCACAAAGAAATGGGGACATTCACATGATGTATTCTCTTCTTTACTTCATTCTCATCCATTTGATAAGGTTTCCAATGCACACATCATTTCATCCATACTATTAGGCATTAGGATTCATGCATTTCTCGATATCTTCACCATATAGGTTCATCATGTTTTATTTTAGCATAAATAATTCGAATGCTACTTTTGATTCTTCATAAGCAACCTATCTCATTCCATTCATTGTTGTTATTGGTAGGCTTCATATATGGTTGATCTCCTCATCCATTCTTATAAGGAGAACTGCTTCCTAGTAGTTGGTAGTGGAGAAAGAGCAATGTAGATAGGGAATCACATGATGCACCAAGCAAATTCCAGATTGACTATGACATCAACTGCTCTACTGATAGTGTTTCACTGATCTAAGGGTGGACATCTTTTATGTATATTTTGGGGCACTTGAGAGTAGTTGATTGTATAGTGGCCAGTAAAGGCCGGTTTGGGACCGTCAGGTGGGGATAGTTGAGAATGGAAATTCATATTTTGTGTCCTTCTACTGACTTGTCTCAAACAAATCCAAGAGTAGCATTGCTCAAGTATGGGAAATATTCAAGCTCAGGGGTGTGACGTGTGCACAAATTGTCACTATTTGGATATCTAATTTGGTTGTTTTCTTTGTCATTTGTGCTTAATTGAATATATTTTCACACATATTTCACAAATTTAGTATAAAATCAGTGTGCATCAATTCTTATATTTATGCATGTATTTTACATATTTTGATTATCATAATAATTATTTGATTTAACTCATTACTTATTTTATTACAGATAATTATTATTTACTGGAGCAAATTCGATACTACCGACATGCAACTTGGTAATACTGACATGGAATCTAAGTACAAAAAATATTACTATTCTAGGTCAAAAAGGAAAAGGATTTTTATTGCAACTAACTCGGTAGTACCGACTTCCAAGTTGGTAGTACCGACACACACACATTGTCGACCTTAAGTGCATGTGTTAAATCCAACATATATTATTATGAAAAATAATATTTAGGTTTTATCTCAATCTCAACATGTACGGAGGCTATAAAAGACACCATTAGAAGATGAATTTTTCTCTCTGTCATAGGGAGAAACCCTACCCTGTGGACTTTAAAGGCATTTTGGCCACGGAAACGACAACGGGACAACTCCATTCCTCCAGATCTCCTCCTTAACTCTTTCTCCTATTTCCAGTATCTCAAAATCCATATTTTGTATATTTTCGATCTACGGTGATACCATGTCTTGCATATTTTGCTAATCCCCTTAATTCCTTAGGATCCGAGAGTAGCCCAGATATGCATCATACCTGACTTTTATGTATTAATCACTTTTACTCCTAATTTCTGAATATAAACCTATGAGATTGTTATGTTCTATTTGTGCTTGACCACCATAAATAGATTATTAGATCCTTAATCATTTTGAGAGAAGGGTTAAGGGTTGGAAGAGCATATTTTTAACTATTTATTGCACCCTTTGGGAAAGGTGGAACATAACCGGGAGGAAAAATTCAGAGTGTATCGTAAAGTACCTAACTAATTAACCAATTGTTACGGAAATGAAATTGACATTGGAATAGGTAGTAAACTGCACTACGGAAGTGGGTAGTTCTTGCTACAGACTCTTTATCCAGGGGTGATAGATGTTGGTGTGTAGAGGTTAGTTGTTGTGTTGTCCATAGTGAAACCACTGTCCTAAGGAATTTGTTTACTCTGAATTACTTATTCTTTAATTTTGTTTCATTTATGTGTTTACTTTTATACAAAAAAACCATTTTCAACATTTTTTATTGATCTAGATGATCAATCCTAGTTAGTAGTAGTTGTTAACCTCACAACTCTTTGTGCTTGATAACTCGGGACTCATAATCCCCTATTACTTTGGCACTTACACTTACATATTACACGCACATTATACACATGTCAACCTTCTTTTTGAATATGTTGTTATCGATGAGATATACCTACGGGGTATGTGGAGTGAATTTTAATTGTTTATGCTATGCTTGTCTCCTGCACAAAATCCAATAGCTTTGTATTAGAGGCACCAACTAGTCGAATAGTCATAGTAGTGGGGAATAGATCAATGAATCCTAGACAGTGGCACAAAGTGTATGGAATAATTGATATGCTTGCATCTAGATTAGCAAGTCCTTTGCGACATGCTTTGTCTCCAAGGAAACAATCTATCCCAAATGAGCCATGATCATTTTTCTTTTGTGGGATCTAGTTCTGGACTATATCAGAGGTTGTGTGTGATAACTTCACTATTTCACATCGTTCAGTCATTTACTTTCTTGATAAAATGCTCTTGAGATATCTTCACCAAGTTGGCATTTTATCTAGTGCATCAAGGAATCATATGTCAACATGGAGCTTCTTCATAGTGTCTTTGAATTTCATGAACCTATCATCCAACTTGGTCTACTAGAGACGACCCAGATAGGGTGCAAGAGATTTATACACGGGTGCTTCTGATGTTGTTGACAGTCCATGGTTGTCTGCTGAGGTTATGATGGGTGAGTTCTCACTAGTGTATGGATGAGCTAGCATCAAAAGGGGATCAGGTGTCTAGGCATCTGCTGGGATAACCGCCAATTGTTCATTCACATGACTCGGGGTCCCAATTGGGGTATTTCTCTCTTGACATGTTGGTGCTGGTGTAATAGTAGGGGTCGGGATGTAAAGTACATGTTTTCAGACCTCATCACCACTTCATTCAATTGTTTCAGATGTTTGGGGTTGTTTTCTGACTATCTTGCGATTGTTTCTGATGGTGCTACTGAATAGCTTCCAGTCGAGCAATCGGTGAACCCAATGCTTTTTGATTCACTATGGTATTGGCTAGTTGAGTCTAGTATGTCGTCATCATATGTTGGAGTGTATTTACTGGGTCTTGTGCTGGTGCTAATTCTATCTATAGTGGTGGGGTTTGATACATATTTTGATACTAATGGCACTATTGGTAGTTTCATCTTGGGATACTGAATCTATAATTTCCTTGATTGCATGGTCCATTGTAGTTCGATAGTGCCCTGGCTTGAATAGCTTGTCATGGGAACTACTGAGCTGGACTCTCGACTCTAGTTGGGTTCCCATACTGGAAACCCAGGTGGTTACAAGTCTGATTCGGATTGTAATAATATTTCCTTGGAATAGTATAGGAATAATTCACATCTTTGACTTGGGTGACTATATAATATTGCTCAACTTCATGTTCGTGGAATGCAACATACAATTGTTGGCAATGAACTGTGTTGTGATCTATTTCATGGTAGAATTGACAAGATGGTGCAATTATTTGCACTTTTGGTGTCTGGTTTGTCCTCTTGTATGCGTTGAAAGTTTTTTTCCTGATTGTCCTCCTTAAAAGAGAGAGAGAGAGAGAGAGTCTTTAGTGATTTAGATATGGACTTGAGTTGTGAACGATCTTCCACCATAGCTTCTTTTAGAACAACTTTACCTGAGGGTCTTCCCCAATGAGTCTGATTTTCAATAGCAAGGCTGATGATCTTTAGTGCATTGTCAAAACTTTGCTGCATAAAATTCCCATTAAAGGAGTCAAGGATCTTCTTAGTTTTGTATCGACACCCAGATAGAAGAATTCAATGATTCAATTTTCAGGAATGCCATGATGTGGGCATTTTCATAAAGTTTGTTGAACCGTTCCCATGCTTCATATAGGGTTTCCTCGAGCACCTAGTTGAATCTTGTAATTTGACCTCTGATTGAATATGTCATCGAGGGTGGATAATGTTTTCCTACAAATTGGCTTTCCAGAGCTTCCCATGTTGTGATCAGATCATCTTAAAGGGTTTTGTACCATACTCTGGTTTTGTCACTCAAGGAATATTTGAAGAGATGTAGTCTCATGGCGTCATCATTGGCGCCAGCTGGCTTCATCACTGAGCAAAGGTCGATTAATTCTAAGGAGGTGTTCACGATAATCATCTCCAATCCTTCCAATAAATGTAGAATTTTGCAAGAGACTGACCCAATGGGCCCTAATTTCAACTTGATCACCTGGGGGTTGGAGTAGATGAGTCAATTCAGTACCTTTGGGGATAGACAATCCCTCAATTCTTCAATGTATTTTATAGCTTGGGCAGCTTCTAAGCTTGTCTTTAATCTGACTTCGACCAGTGTCCTAACTTCCATGGTGAGTAGTTCTCATTGAGACGTGATAGACAATTCAATTCACATTTGAGTAGCTACCTTCACTGTTGCTACGTCTACCATGGCTTTCTCCTTGTAAAGTCTTTTGAGAGTTCTCTCAATTTTAGGATCATATAACAATCCGTCAAGACTTTTAGATCTTTGCATGTTCTAGGAGTACCTGAAAGAAAATAGATTGTTCGTGAACCGATGGGTAAAGTTCTAGAGGATCTTCAATAATATCAAGCATAAAAAGAAAAACCCCAATTATACCTAAACTTCTAAAAATATATAGCTATCATTGTCTCGGCAAGAATGCCAAGTTTTAATGGGGATCCAGATGTCGCACCAATAAAAACCCTAAGGGAATAACCCTTAGGTTTAACTGAAAGTTGTGCACTAATTCTCCACCCCACATCAATGGAAGCCTTATTGCAGTATATGTAAGGATCTAACCCAAAGGAAAACCTTTTTAAGTAGTTATATATATATACATTTAGAAGTATTAAGAGTAATATTTGTCACCGATAAAGTTCGTTGATTGATTAAACTAATTAGTTATCAGTAAGAAACAATGATTAAGGAAGTAAGTAAATGATAGTAAAGGAGCAAAGCATGTGGTTTCTCTCACCAAAGCCTACATAATATTTCTAAAAATATCAACTCTAATTAACAATTTACTAAATAGAGGCTTAGATATTGCACCCGCACGGGATACAGATCATTGCATGCATCAAACTTCCTTGGAACCGACCAGTCTCGGTACCCAAGTTCCTAGTTCATCCGATTGGACTCCCTAACTATGACTGACCATTCTTGACAAATTAGCAGATCATAACCCAATCACCTTACTATCCCTTGCTAACACCTCAGGGGGATAACAAGATCATTCCAAAGTTCTAATAATAATTACAACAACATGCACATCCACGATTATAACATACATGCAAAATAAGTGGTCAATTCGCAAGGCAAGGAGATAAGAAGAATGATAATTTATTTAGTAATAGCATTGTTGAGTTTAGATACAGGCAAGAATAATATACAGTCTATCTGGGCTAGTCCCCATGACACAACATGTATGTCTACTCACTCATGGAAAGATCAACATTGAAAAGATAGAAAGAAAGATGGAGGGGGCCATGACTCCTGGTGCAGGAGACCAGTCTCTCCATTGTCTTCGTCTCCTCCTTGCTCCTCGCTAGGGTTGGTGTTGTACAAAATGTGGTTTCTAACAACTGATTAGAGACCCTTAGAATGGACGATATGGGTTACCTTATATAGATGCATTCCTCGTTGTCAAAACCCTAATTTTTAGATACTTGTGGTCAAAGGCAACTAATTGCATGGCCCATACTTGGTCCACTAGGTGACTCACGTGGGTTGCGTAATATGGACCTCATATCTGGTTCTCTAGAGGGCCAGTGTGGGTCAAACTGGGGGTCGGTTGGATGTGGAGAGTGCACATCAGAACTGAAGAGCATGGGAGACTTTGGGTAGAGAGCTGCTCGAGTCAGACAACTGACTAGGTCGATTTCTTAACTGGGTGGTTAGAAGGTGCACACTGGAGAGATTTTGGGGCATTCCTTCCCTTGAGGTATGACATCTTGAGGGCTTGATCATCCTTCTAGGCAATGAAGTGTATGTTTGGGCGTTTCTACATGAAAAGTATATAAAATGCATTAAAGTCTAGAAAATGGAAGATAATTGCATTTAAGTGAACCTATGGAAAAACTAAGGAATAAAAACACAACAAATCCTAAAATGTTAATGAAACTATATGCAAAGATGGGTATAAATATACTCATCAAAGACCAAACAATTGGCAACTTCCCTATGAAAGACCTAGTTCAGGACAACAGATCTTCCATCAACGAGTGTCGAAAAAGGTTCCTCTTATCATAGAGGTATTAACGTATTCATGGAGGTTCCATCTAGTAGTTCTTGTTCTTTCCAGTGCTATTTGTTCAAATGTGAGCGGGAATGACATGTTCCCCTGGACTTCTTCCATTGATCATCAACCTTTGTCCACACATTTGTTCGAGTGAGCTGAAGAAGTAGTCAATGTTTTAGCACCTCTTGCTCATTTTCCTTTATGTTGTATTTTCTTTTGTGTGAGAAAAATCATGTATTAACAATGTTTGTATTTGTAAGATATTTCAATTTTAGAAAAATTTCACAGTTTGAGTCAAATTGTATTGTGGGGTTTTGTGATATTCGATAAACAATCATATTTTAAAAAACTAATCTTCAAAAGATCTTGGTCAGCATAGCAGATTGCCTCAATCCACACACCTAGTGGAGGTGGAAATTTGCTCCAATCCATGAGGCAGTACGATAAGGAGTTCCACATCCACAGGAAGCGTGTCTGGTGTTGACTATTAATGTTGGTAATTAAGATGGATAGTGCCAAATTCCCCTTTATAAAGGGACAAGGATTCCCTTGTTTCTAAATGATAAATTTGTCCTACTAAAGCCTATATATAAGGCATCATTGCTTTGTCTTTTTTCACATGGCGTGTCTTTGAGATTCTGATCCATAAGAGATCATGTGGTGAGTGAGATTGCGCTCCTAAGGCATCCTCCCTTGAACTTGTCTCTTGTGCATTGTTGCATTATAGATCTTTGTGAGATGGAAGAAACTAAGTTGGCCAGCTTCAACGTGATTTGTCATCTAGATTACATCCTTGTTGTAAGAGATTTTCTATCGACGGCGATCTTTTCTTTTTATATGAGAAGGATCATCTTATTCATCTCGCTCCTTCAGCAAGGAAATAAATCATCTGCATTACATAGGGTCACTCTTGACCATAGAAAAAGGCTGAAAGCAAATGAAAACCACATAACATCACATCCTCATCCAAGCCACCCTCATCTCAGCTCAACCATCAACCTCAAATAAAAACAAAAACCAGCATGCCTATCTCCTAACCCTGTATCCAAGGAAGGATTGAGCATCATCCTCCAGCTCCCCCGCATCAAGGTCTTCATCAGAGCATCCATCTTCTGATCCAATAGCAGAGAGGCCCTCAACATCTATGTCAGTATTTCCCTGATACCCATCCCCTAAGAGTGAACTAAAGAAATCACCTAGACGCCGCTGACACATCCTACTATACGTGCCTACATCATCCTGAATCCATCTAGCTTCACGCCTAGCCTTAGCTGTGTTCTCCGCATCAACGGTCGAAGGTGAAGATGCAAACACCTATATCGACCTGCCATCCACTCTAGGGGGCATAGCACCCATCGGGCATGTCCGCAGCATGTGGCCCAGGGATCTGCACCTAAAGCAGATGATAGGTGAGCAGCATTCACTCCATTTGTGTCCACACTTCAGGCAACGAAGGCAGTGATCCTGTGGAATGGGAAGATGCCGTCTACCTGCACGGGTGTTTGGGCAGGCCCTAACAACATGACCAGGAGATCTACAGCAGAAGAAGATGACCAAGGAAGGACACTGGTGTCTCCAGTGCCCTCTTCGCAAACACTGGAAGCACGACCCCCTACAGGCATGACGAGTCAGGGTGGAGTGGCTGAGCTTGTCAACCTGCCCCCACCCCCTTCAGACACGCCCATCAACCTCAGGATCTGCCGCACCAATAGGCACCTATAGTGAGCCCACCATGAAGAAAGCTCCCCCTTCTGTTGTCTGCGTAGCCCCCTGTGAGCACATCGAGCAAGGTGTGCCAACACCAGCAAGATCAGGCTTGTCACCCATAACCACAAACACCTGAAGGTCATCAGCCCCTGACTCCTCCACCCGCTCCCCTGCACCTTCCTCGTTGAGCCTTATCGCAGCAACTCCCGTCATCGTTGAAGCCCAAGCCTCACCTAGTCGTTCATCCCCCATCGAGTCCACTCCCTGAGTGATGTCGCCACCTTCCATAGTCACCACAGTGATGGGGGCCAAGCTTCCAGGGTCCAGCGACCCCACATCCCTCAAGAGCCATTGATCCCGCAAAGCTAGGAAACAGGCTCGAAAAGGGGATATGGAGGGGGAATTGATGCATGGGTTTTGAGTCACTTTTATAGGCTTATTTTATATCTGTTTTATGCATGTATTTGTCATTTTCTTGATTATATTTGCATAATTCACTATAGTTGGCCCTTAAACTCTTTTTGCATCAAATTATACTTCTTTTATAATATTTATATGATTTTATATAATCCCCAGACTTATACACATGTTTCGACACTTTTTCAGGCACTTTTGCATTGTACGGAGTTGATACTATCGACCCCCAGGTCGATAGTATCGACATTTCATCAAAAAGCAACCCCAAAACACGATCTTGGAAGGAATAAACTGTGCCATGGTCGATACCATCGACCTTGGGGTCGATACTATCGACAGCGTTGGGATCTGGCGATTTTCAGCACTAAAACGGAGCGTTTTAATCCGACGGTTGAGCTTTTTCGGAGCCGTAAAGTGGTCCTATGACCTAAGAAGAGCACAGACGGCCCGAGGGGGAGAGGACATTGTGTTGCACAACATCCAAGAAGGAGAGAGAGAGATAGGAGACGAGAGATGAAGGCCGTCAACCGAGCGATCCGGGCACCTCCGACGGGCGATTTTGCTGCCGGAAGACTACAAAACGCACGTTTCTCGAGGAGGATCTCCAGGAACACCTTTGTATCAGGGGTTACACGAGTTTGCTCCATGTTTCCCATGTTTTTCTTCTCTACTCCTATGTCTTTCATTGAGATGACCATGCGGGGCTAATCCCCTTTGTCTTTAGGACCGGGAGTAGCCCGGGGATTCATTGTATGACAATTTTATAATAGTAATTCATATTTTATCTCTTAAATCCGTGGTATATGTTCGTTTTCTCCATATATTGTTATGCTTGATCACCATAATAATAACCTAATGCCCTTAATCACTTTGAAAGAAGAATTAACGGCTGAAAAGAGACGAAATCTACATTAATCGATAAATCCCTTGACCAAGGTGGTGTAAAATTAATGGTGGATACTGAGAGATCGTTCATAATGCACCGAGTTTAGGGTATAGGTTACTACGACAGTGGAACCGACCTAGACCTAGGTAGTGAATTGCACCACGACAGTGGGCAATTCTGTTTTCAGGCCACTACCCGGATAGAGAGATAAAATTGAGGCATTATATAAAATTTAATACAATGAAAACCCGCGGTGAAACTGCAATCCTAAAGATACCTTTTGAATTGATTAAACCAACATTTAATCGATTGCTTCTTTTGTTTTGTTTTTATTTTTCTTTTAGTTTTAACAACAACTCTCAACTTGTTAATCGGCTTAGCTGATCGCGACTAGTTAGTAGGAGTCACCAACAATTCCGAGTATCCATGTGTTCGACTCGGGCCTCACAAAGGCCTGTACTACTCGACGCGTTCACTTGCGTTTTAGCGCATAGTAAAATTGCGTCAAGTTTTTGGCACCGTTGCCGGGGATATGGTGAATTGTTGGCACTTCGAGTGCTACGCGCGGCCACTCTAGGCCACAATTTTTTTTTCATTCAATTTCAAATATTTTTACATTGTGCTTTAATTGTTTATACTCGTCTAAGCTTAGTACTAAACTCGAATTTTCTTATTTCAGGTACTGTGTATGGTGCATACGCGTAGTACTGACTACGCACAATGCGCACCCGAGGTTCTATTTTCGGGACCTGAGGAAGAGGAGCATTCCGAGCAAGAGTACCAAGAAGAGGTAGATTCCGAATCGGAAACAGAAGAGATGGCCGAGCCACAGACCATATGGGAGAAGATTAAAGCTTCTTCCTCATCAGCTTCAAAGGGGCCTATAAAAAAGCAGGCGATCAACATACCGACATATAAGATCGATCCAGCGTTGATTAATTTGGTGAAATCAAATGCGTTTCATGGGCTGAAGAATGAGGATCCCGTCGCACACATCAGCCAGTTTGTTGAGAACTGTGACATGGTCAAAATTGATAGGTTTCCACAGGATGCACTGTATCTCAAGCTTTTCCCGAGTTTATTGGCGGGAGCGGCGCGAGAGTGGTTACACAATTTAGATGATGAGTTCATGGAGTCCTGGGACCATATGGTGGAGGTCTTCTTTGAGAGGTTCTTCCCTCCTGAGAAGACTAACGACATGATCTGGAAGATTCACAACTTTACCCAACAGGCTGGTGAGACATATTCTGAGACCTGGGAGAGATTTCAGGTTATGCTGAGGAGGTGCCCACATCATGGGTTGGATAAGGAGACGCAAGTGAAGATCTTTTATTTTTCTCTCTCCGAGCACGATAGGAGTAATCTGGATTCAGCTGTGTCAGGATTCTTTCTGAACAATACGGACACCAGATGTTGGAAGATATTAAAGAACATGGCTAGGAAACAGTCATGGGGTGAAAGAGGCACTGTGGAGCAGGTCAGAGTTGCAGGTGAATCCAAAGTAATTAAGGAGCTGAACGACAAGTTAGATCTGCTAGCCAAGAAGCTGCTAGCTAAGGAAGATTCATCTGAGGATGAGGAAGCCCAAGTAAAGTACATGCAACAACAGGGCTACAGAAACAATGACTATGCGTGGAGGAAGGACAAAAAGTTCTCCTGGAAGGATCCTAACAATTTTCTGCAGGATCCGGAGGCGAAGCCACAGCCTAGAGCTGAAGATAAGAACACTGAATTACTGAGTCAAATAGTGCAGTAGAATCAGGAGATGATGGCTATGTTTGGTAAACAATTGCAATCTCAAGGTGATATTCTAACCAAATTTGGGCAGATGCTACAAAGCCATGGAGCACAGATGCGGGCATTAGAAACCACCGTGGCTCAGATTTCAAGTGAAGTGGCGGCCATCAAGCACGCCAACCAGCAGAAACCGGCTGAGAATGCAAACGTGGCCCAAGCACACCATCAGGTCAAGTATATGTCTGTGGTAAGCAATGAGGAGGAATCTCAGGTGCAAGAAACTAAAGTAGAAAGAAAAATGACTTTTAATACGCATGCGTCACCGGAAATACCGTATCCACGCACTTACTATGGACTGCCGGGCGGAAACCCGTTCTTCAGAAAATCACAGCGAGTTATGAATATTGCATCTCCATCTAGGCAGGAAGAACAATTGAAGGCTGTTTGTGCACGTGTGGAAACATCTAATGCGAGAGAGAAACCACAACAAGCTATTGTTGTTGATGATGTCTCGCCCAAGCCCACGTCAGAGGGAGTGATTGAAGCAAGCTTAGGGGAGTTGGCCCCGAAAAGCTCATATGTGCCACCTCACAGGCGTGTGAGTGCAGCAGTTGTGTCAAGTCCAGGAAATCCAGGGCCAAAGAAGGAGCACCGGCACTATAGGAAATTCTTGGAAATATTCCGCAAGCTGCATATCAACATTCCGTTGGTGGAAATGATTGAGAAGGTTCCCGCCTATGGGAGGTTCATTAAAGATATAATCAACAAAAAGAGGCGGATCAAAGATACTGATGTATGCAGGATGAATGAAATGGTGAGCTCAATCATTCTTGGGAGCTTACCAGAGAAGAAGAAAGACCCGGGGAGTTTTTATATCCCATGTTCAATAGGCAACCAACATTTTCAACAAGCACAGTGTGATTCGGGTGCCAACATTAATCTTATGCCTCCGTCCACATTTCAAAAGCTTGGGTTGAAGGAGATAAAGAAATCGGCGGCAACGATTGAGTTGGCGGATGGGTCCATTGTAAGGCCATATGGAGTGTGCGAGGATGTACTCGTTAAGGTAGACAGGTTCATCTTCCCGGTAGATTTTGTTGTCATGGACATGCCACAGCCCCAAAGTTGCGAGATGCTATTGGGAAGGCCGTTCCAAGCTACGACTGATGTCATCGCTGCCATTGGGAGAGGTACATTGACCTTGGGGATTGGACAGGATCGAGTTCAATTCAAATTGCCACATGACTCATTGGAGACATCTCTTGACAACCCAGGTTAAAGGTATCTTTATGTCAAGCCTAGGACATTAAACAAGGGCGCTTGTTGGGAGGCAACCCAACTTTAGGTTCAATTTTATGTTTGGTTATGTTCTATTATGTTTATGTACTTAGTTTTTGCTTAGGTTTTGATAATTTTTGTAAAAATGGTACCCTAACTCGTGTTTTGAAGTGTGCAGAATGTCAAGGTCGATACTATCGACACCCATGTCGATAGTATCGAGTCTGGAGAAGTAAACGCTGAAGAAAAGTCGATACCATCGACCCTAGGGTCGATAGTATCGAGATTCCTGAAGATTTACAGAAAAATTGGTGCCAGTAAAGTCGATACCATCGACCCTAGGATCGATAGTATCGACACTTTTGAGTTCCCAGGCTTTTAGATGCGTCGATTCAACAAAATCGCTGAGTCTGGGTCGATACCATCGACCTTGGTCGATAGTATCGACACCTGTAGGACAGCTACATAAAACAGGCCATAAAATGTATCGAAACGAGATTTTTTCAAACCGTTTTTTGCAGAGGAAAGATGGATGAAGCAAGTCACGTCTTAGAACCACTAAGACACAAAAGTGGGCCTCAAAAAGGAGGGAGATAGCAAGAACCACTTGGTCTACTTGAGCATCTAACCATCCTTCTTCGCCACACTTCAAAGTGAATGGTACCGCTGTTCCACCTCTTAAGTGAGAATGTTGACTATGAGGCCATAGTCATATTCAAGCTTAGGGGGGCTGTTGTAACAACCCTCTATCTTAGTTTTTACTTACTTATTCATGTTGATTTTTTTTTTGAATTATTAGTTGTTTTTATTTCTAGGTTTACCACTTTTGTAGGATCCACATCTATCTAGTGTAATCTGTGGAGCAATAAATGCATGGTTTCAATTGAAAGTTTTACTCTTGGGTTGTGGACACATGAAAATATGAGCATATTGAAAACTTTTTGAGCTTATTCTTGTGAGTAATTGAGTTGCATAACTGAGGAAGTGCTTGGGTGAGTCAGCTTCAGGACACGGGGACATGAATGACCATCTTTATTGTCTAAGGAAAAGTGATTGACAAGGATGTTTGAGCCCAAACCGACCAAACGCTAACGTGACCTTAGACTAAAGTTTAAGAGAGAAATCATTCAGTTACCATGTACACAGGTCTTTAGAGAGGGACATATGATATTTTCGAAAGGTTCTGTCAATTAGTCTTGTGATATGATCCACTGCAATTTCATTCACACTCCACCATAAGAAATGGGAGCACATTATTGTCTTTCACTTTTTGATTGCATCTCATGTAGATAGGTCTTGCATTACAACTATTTTCACATTTTTTGCATGAGAATGAAAAAAAAGATAGAGTAGTTATACATGCACATTATCCTTAGGTGCATGTCATAGTAGTTGCATAACTGTCATTATGTAGTTGCATTTACATCTTTTGAGCATATTGTACACCATGTATCTTATGTTACTCTGAAAACATTAAAGGTGATGAACTTGTTCCATACCCTCCAAATAGAATGATTTAGATGCACAAGTATGTAACAAGAAGTGAGCCCGACATATAATTCATTGTCATCTATGAAAATAAGGGCTTGAAAAAAAATTGAAAAAAAAATTGAAAAAAAAGAGAAGAAAAAAAAGAAAAAAAAAGAATTGAGAAGTAAGTAGGAATGAGAGGGAGAAAGGAACATGTTCTCACTTATATACTAAGAAGAATAAGCACATGGTGTAGTTTTCTTAGATATTCCATCTCACCTTGAGACAAAATGATAGTGCATGCATCATTCCACCAAAAATGTAACATTAGGACATTTTCACTTGCAATTTGCATCACGATAGGTCATTAATTTTTGTATTGCATGATTGACTATTATGTGCTTCCATCTCTTCCATAACCACCTATCCCATCCACCCGTTGCTCTAATTGGTAGGCCACCCATGATATTCTCCTCATTCATTAATATCAGGAGATCTGCTTCCATTTAGATGGTAGTTAGGAAATGAGCAACGTAGATAGGAGATCACAAGATGCATCAAGTATGGACCAAATGAGTTTATCATATTAACTTCTTTAATTGATAGTGTTTCATTGATTGGGGGATGGACATCTTTTACATAGGTCTTTGGTCACCTGGATGGCAGTTAGTGTTCAGTGGTCATTGAGGGCTGGTTTGTGGAAAGAAAGTGGGGATGATGTAGATTCATTTCATGTATTTATGTCCTGTTGCTGACTTATCTCAACCAAATCCAAAGTTTTGTTGCTCGAGGACGAGCAAGGTTTAAGCTTAGGGGAGTTTGATGCATGGGTTTTGAGTCACTTTTATAGGCTTATTTTATATCTGTTTTATGCATGCATTTGTCATTTTCTTGATTATATTTGCATAATTCACTATAGTTGGCCCTTAAACTCTTTTTGCATCAAATTATACTTCTTTTATAATATTTATATGATTTTATATAATCCCCAGACTTATACACATGTTTCGACACTTTTTCAGGCACTTTTGCATTGTACGGAGTCGATACTATCGACCCCCAGGTCGATAGTATCGACATTTCATCAAAAAGCAACCCCAAAACACGATCTTGGAAGGAATAACCTGTGCCATGGTCGATACCATCGACCTTGGGGTCGATACTATCGACAGCGTCGGGATCTGGCGATTTTCAGCACTAAAACAGAGCGTTTTAATCTGACGGTTGAGCTTTTTCGGAGCCGTAAAGTGGTCCTATGATCTAAGAAGAGCACGGACGGCCCGAGGGGGAGAGGACATTGTGTTGCACAACATCCAAGAAGGAGAGAGAGAGATAGGAGACGAGAGACGAAGGTCGTCAACCGAGCGATCCGGGCACCTCCGACGGGCGATTTTGCTGCCGGAAGACTGCAAAACGCACGTTTCTCGAGGAGGATCTCCAGGAACACCTTTGTATCAGGGGTTACACGAGTTTGCTCCATGTTTCCCATGTTTTTCTTCTCTGCTCCTATGTCTTTCATTGAGATGACCATGCGGGGCTAATCCCCTTTGTCTTTAGGACCGGGAGTAGCCCGGGGATTCATTGTATGACAATTTTATAATAGTAATTCATATTTTATCTCTTAAATCCGTGGTATATGTTCGTTTTCTCCATATATTGTTATGCTTGATCACCATAATAATAACCTAATGCCCTTAATCACTTTGAAAGAAGAATTAACGGCTGAAAAGAGACGAAATCTATATTAATCGATAAATCCCTTGACCAAGGTGGTGTAAAATTAATGGTGGATACTGAGAGATCGTTCATAATGCACCGAGTTTAGGGTATAGGTTACTACAACAGTGGAACCGACCTAGACCTAGGTAGTGAATTGCACCACGACAGTGGGCAATTATGTTTTCAGGCCACTAACCGGATAGAGAGATAAAATTGAGGCATTATATGAAATTTAATACAATGAAAACCCGCGGTGAAACCGCAATCCTAAAGATACCTTTTGAATTGATTAAACCAACATTTAATCATTGCTTCTTTTGTTTTGTTTTTATTTTTCTTTTAGTTTTAACAACAACTCTCAACTTGTTAATCGGCTTAGCTGATCGCGACTAGTTAGTAGGAGTCACCAACAATTCCGAGTATCCCTGTGTTCGACTCGGGCCTCACAAAGGCCTGTACTACTCGACGCGTTCACTTGCGTTTTAGCGCATAGTAAAATTGCGTCAGGAATCATTAGATTCACCCCCATCACCGTCTCCCTCCAGGCCGCCATCGCCTACAACTGCTGGAGCACCCCCATCTCCGTCACCCTCCAGGATGCCGTTGCCAACAGTTGCTGAAGCATCCCCTTTCACCGCCCATTTCTCCTTGGCCTCCTGTAGCTGTGCCCTGAAGGCCAAAATGGACCCCTGTGGAACGCCGTCACTCGCCACCCGACCACCCACGATCTTCCCTCTCACCATCGCCCTCTTGATTTCTTTTCCATTGGATGCGCGCTCGTGAAGCTGGGATGCCACTCAGGGGCGTAGCGGTGCACAGAGAGACATGTCCCTTCTCCTTCGCCAGGGAGGCCCTATCGACCGCCACCGCCCCTAGGGCGATGCCCCGGGGTCATCCTCCAGATCTCCGTAGAGCAGCGTCTGCTCCCTAGTTATGCACCTATCGACGGTGATCTCATTCTAGGATCCTACCAGTCATTCCTTCTGCTTTGGGAATGTCATTAATACTCCTTCTCTAGAAGATATAGAAAAAATTACCAAAATATCCCTTCATGATCGATGGCTTGTGGTGTCGAGGAAGTCGAGTTGGGTTTCTAAGATAATGAATCTTATGAGTGTGAAGAAATACCAAGCTACTCGATGGTTAACCAAAACTAATTACTTTATTTGGTTGGCCTCCCTATGGGATTTGTTTAGGAGAGAAGTGTGGTGTGGTGTTGATTCTCTAGATATGCCTCATTTGTGATCAAATACTTTAATCATCCTAGCTGAGTTGTTCTTTAGAGAGACAGTTGGCCAAGTGACTACTACTGACTCTGGAGTCATGGCCTATGTATGGAGGAAGGAAATAGTTGCCCCCTTGATATTGGTATAGTTGTGTGAGTGCTTAGATGAAGCACCACCAACTGGGAAGATGAGGGGACTCTACAAGGTCCTATAAATTTATTTGGGAATGCACATCAATCCTACTATGTTTGTGGAATATTCAAATCTTTATTATAGGATCAAGATAAGATATGAGATGCACCTGTAAGACACCATTATGGTAAAGGAATAAAAAGAAAAGGAATAAGCCATTGTCTTGGTCTGAAGTTGGCATTTGAAATATCCATTGGGCTATAGCTCTGAATAACACCAAATTATCAATGGGAAAAGATATCCAACTCCTAAGGGATTAAAACTTCAAATTTTGCAACCATATTTTATATATACAACTAAAAAACATGATGGGTCATCTAACACATGATATATCAAACAATCACATTGTTGGGAAAACAAGCCTAATAATCAAATAATGATAACATTTAGTTGCTTGATAAAAAGAATGGACCAATATGATTAGGTTTAAGGATATATAAAAACATATTATTCCCTTGGGGCTTATCAATATTTTTTTACAAAACCCAAATAAACTCCCTAATTACAAACATGTTCATCAACTTAATCTAATTATGAAAAGAGTTAGGTTCGTTCGAAATCTTATAACATTGGTGTACCATTAGGGTCTGGAACCATAATAATTACACGTACCTCATTTTTATACTAGAAACATGCCCTATTTAGCACAAAGACACACAAAAACTCACTCCCAAAACACACACACAAGCACACACACAAATACACATACATATACACTAAATATGTACAGATCTTTCTTAATGGGTGGGGTATTTTAGGTCCAATGAAATGTGTATTACACATTGGGGACCATATAAACACACAAAATGATGAGAACTTGTTTTTCTTCTTTGTGACCCCCTCCTTAGCCTTTGTAGTGGTGCAATAGCCTAAAAAGAGGATTTTATGTTGTGGAGCTCTAAATCTCAAGAAAAGATGTTGATTGCTCGTGGCACAAAGTTAGGAGCCACATTTTGACCATAGATATAAACAAAGAAACATTACAAAGAGGGTGCATATAGTAGTGATACCTCAAGCTAATGAGGAAGAGAGGTTAACAGTCCATGATTAAAGCCTCAAACTTCATGGTAGCTAAGGAAGAAACACTTTCATAACTTTAAGGCAGAGGCAAAAAACCTATCAACTTTGTTTAAGCTCCTGCTTATAGGATGAAAGTGAAAGGAGAAGGGGAATGATATACCACACTTCAACGCACATTGACATGTATTCCCCTAGTCTCCCCGCAACCCACATGCATCAACACGATGCTCGCACCAACCCTGTGTCCGCTGTCGTCCTTGTATATGCCCATACTGAGCCCCGCAAGGGAGATATATATGGTTTGATTGTTTAGTTTGGAAACCATAAGCAAGTCAATCAAAAGCGATTACGTCACAATTCATGTTAGATTAGGGTAGTAAAATATGATGCTTTGGGGTTCAAACTAGAATAGTTCTATAGACCCTATGTAGAGTGATTTTCAACACGTCAAGGCCTAACTCTAAAAAAGGTTTGGGGTATACTTGAGTTAGTTTTTTTCGAATAACGTATTACTTTTCCTCCCAAACAAGAGATAAAAACAACAAAGGAATTTGTTCTAGAAACTTATGGGACTTTTAGGTTTCTGTCGTGTCCATATTCACTAAAATTCTGGTAGTAAATCGCTGATCCTATATTTCTCAATTTTATATTCTCCCCAAGTCATTGGTATGACTCAACATGAACTTGTGCACGGTTAGGACATATGGAAGCTTGATTTTGGGTTAGCTAGAAGTTTTTTTTTTGGTCGGTCAAAAAGCGTGTTACTATAAAACCAAAAACCTTAGGCACAAAGTACCCCATTACACCACAAGGAGCTAATAAGCACGACCGGGAATATATACCCCACGCATGGGGTATAACACTACAACTAAGATACCAATCACTGAGAAGAACATTAAGACTAACAAGGCTAAATACCAGGCAATCCTACCAGGAGAACGATTTACAACCTGCAAATACATGCAATAAGCCCACCCACAAATAGTAACTACATATTACAAAAAGTCAACCACCTGGTAACCTTGCCTGTACCAGCATCACTAGAATCAGCCCTTCTCAGATCACAGAACCATCGCAAGCCACCAACAGAGAGCTACGAGCCAAGGAGATTCAAAACTATCCTATCCTTCTTGTCACGGTACCAACTGTCAAAAGAAACACCCACAAGGTGTGGTCCTATGTAAAAAAAACAGAGGATTCAACTCACTCCGAAGCCACACAACCAAATATTGATGTCCTGCAATAGAAACAACAACCAACATCTTGCGAAGAGGCTGCACACCAACACCTTGGAGGTGTTCCTACATCCAGCAATGAATGGAGACAGGAAGAACGATCCTACCCCAGTAGTTCCTTGCTGTAGTCTAACCCAGAAGCAAGCTCCTCTGAGCAAAAGGTTGAGCACCTTGATGGTGCTCTACCTCCCAGCAACAAGAGCCGACCACAAAGGAGCACGAAGCCCCTGTTTGCACATAAGCAAACCATAGAGCAGTCGGAAAGCGTCCAAGCAGCAGCGTCAGACCGAAGACATACAAGAGCGAGAATGAAGCAAGCTCCCCATAACTTGGACAACAGAGCAGCAGGGCCCTGCCACCAGAGTCGACCTGCGCCCACACGTCGAGGACCAAGAATCATGAGGCTGCTTCAGCAAGATGACACACAGCTTGAGGGAGACTAGACCGCTATCACACTGCCCCAGACCTGGAGCTTGAAGGCGCCGGGGACCAGGCAGACCTAGGTCGCCGAGCTGAGCTGCCCATCTCCGAGGAGGGGGCCATGCACCTTGGTTGAGGGAGGCACGTCGCCGGGAAGACAAAAGCAATCTGACGACGGGCCGCCCCAGACCCTCCACTTCCATATCCACCAGGCAAAATCAGAGGGAGAGCGCCGCCGAAGTGAGAAACCCCGCCAAACGTTGAGGACGACGCCCCATATCAGCTTAAGGTCAAATCACGCGAAGAAGATCCAGTGGCAGAACCTCGCGGACACCGACACGAGCCAAACGAGCCGGAATTTGACGCCAGTCAACCTCGCATTGAGGCACCAGTGAAACCACGTCGAGGTCGAAGGACCACCGACGCTAACAGAGCAAAAAGCTCCGAACTCCATGGTCTTCAAGGACCCGAATTCTGAGTCGGGGAACGGGAAGAGGGGCGAGAGAAAGAGAGGGGCAAGGCACCGGTCTGGAAGAGTTTCTCAGATCTTTGGGTGCTAGATGGAGACGGCTCCACCCCACTAACCTCCTTAGCTAGATGGGTGTCGATCAGATTGACTCTGCCGTACCCGCTACCAGCTCTAGATCCAGCTTGAGATCTTCCAGTCCCTCACCCCAAACTCTTTCTCGACCACCTTTCCCTCAACCGACCAAGACGAACTGATGTGGAAGGCGAGAAGGAGTCGAAAAACCCCTTGCCAGCACTTCCTTGACATCAGACGCCAACCACGAACAACGACTCTAACTAGATCGAGTCACTCACCACTTCCGCCGGAGTCCGTAGCAGGTCATAAGAGAGGCCAGGGGGAGGAAGACACCGGCGAGGCGCCCCTCCCCCCAGCGGCGGCCGCCGGGAACCCTAGAGAGAAGGGGGAGCGGGTGATTAGCTAGAAGTTTAAATTGGCATTCACTTATGCAAACCATTTACGTAGACACTCTTGAAATATGTCTTCAGTACTTATCACTTCAAGTTTATGTCTTATGACATCTCTAACACATTATTTTTCATTTACATGCAAGTCCACGCTATGATCCCTAACCGCCACACTACGAGTGGCATTTCTTTATTTCATCCACCAGGTATTGATCATTTGATCTCTATGAAATGTTACGTAAGGTTTTGAAACTGATCATGGTGTTTGCAACAAGTTGTGGTCAAGTCCGTAATATAGATGTGCCCCACAAGAGTCCAATTGTGTCACCGCCCTTATGTAGCCTGGAATTTTCATCGATGTAGGGTTATTAATTATCAATTCATTTACATGGTTTGATATAATTTCTGCATATATCTTCAATCGTTTTCGTTGGTTACATTGGCTTTCACATGATGCACTGAAATATGAAGCATGTTTGTCAACTCCTCGTGTGGAAGGCCCTAGCGGGGAGGGTCCTGGGGCCACGCTTTCAAGACCAAGGCCCTGGCCTGAGGATCCATCGACCAGCCCATATGGGCCGCGCAACAGAGCAAGTCAGCAGCATTCAAACCGATTTGGTAAGGCCCCAGAAGAAAGATCTGTATCTTTTTTTCTCTCAATACTAGAGATCTGTATGTAACTTTCGATCTCTCAAAGGCAGTGATGGGGTTTCAGTTGTCTGCAAATCCTTCTATCAATTGATGGGTGCAAATAACCGACATAATTCATTGCCAACCTTAAATCTTCCAGAAACGACGGTTGCCACCATCGTTCCATTATTGAGATACATTATTTGAGCCACAGACGGCACAGGCAAAAACTATCCCGTTTGATGATACTAGTGTCGCGAGAATCCCAACTATGTAAATCTTCATTTCGATTATTAGGTGTGGAGCTTGGCTGAAAAGACGAGTCGCAGACTCCCATTATACATGGCTGATGGTTCTTACAGCTTCACACGTCACATCGCATTTCTGTATGCGATCCAGTTTTTGCACTTATCCAAACCCGACAAGGTGCATGATCTGCATCGATCTCCAAATGATGACACTGCAAGTGCTTCCTGTTGTGGACGATGATAATGTCGACGAATGCTGGTGCATTATTTTCAACAACGCCTACATTCCGCATTTGTTCTTTGATTACGTGTAAATTTTCAATAGAATACCAATCAGCCTGCCTAATTGTTTCCAAACTCGCCTTAAATTTGTATTGCCAGCCTAAATAATTAAAATACAGAGATAATATGTCCATAGCTAAAGGGCTATATCGTTTTGTTACATGTTTTAAAATAAGATATGAAAAAAAATATAAAACTTCACCATGGTGTTTTTCCATACATTTTTCCCAAACACTCGCATATAGCGTCAGCTTACTATCTTTCCAAAAACATGGGTCGAACAGAACCCACTGGAAAACAAGAAAAAGTTCTGAATGTAACTAAAAATATAAAGGGCAGATAATATAATAACCCCTCTGAGATACACGGGAGTGCGCTGAGGTTCTGAGCAGCTGGGCCATTCTGCATGTACATCACCTGACCTTGTCTCTTGCAGATTGGTGTGCCGCTGCATGTTATCAGCTCTTGTGAAACCGCTGCATTTTGATCAGGCTATATGGTCTGATATATATAGTGTCTTTATATATCCGGTATATGTCTTCTCTTATGTACACAAGCTAGTTCATGCCCAGTATATGACTGCAACAACTGCCAAGGTTCTACAGACAAGCCATCTCCACAGACAGGGCGCCGTCTGGGATTTTTAGTATAAGATATGAAGGAAAAAACAAATTGTTATGGTATAAATTACATGATCCGGCATGATGTAGAAAGCAGTCATCTGCTTGTATACTGCAGGCATGTGCAACAAAAACACGATTCCATTTATTTTGACTAGAAAAAACTTTTTTTTGAATATAAATAATAATTTAAATGCTTGTTGTGAAGTTCAGCCATGCGAAAGTAACTGTGTGCGGTTAGTTGGTCATTGACATGTTGGTAGAATAGCTACCTGATGCAGCAAAACAGACCAGGCTGGCCTGAAGCATCAATTTTTCACGGATATTGATAATGTCGACTAATGCTGGTTGCATTTCTGGAAAGTGTATTTGGTATATGGCAGTTAGGAAGAGGAACCCGACTGTAAATGATTGGTATAACTTACACCTCTAATGCCGTAATCAACATATCTGACCTTTTCTGTGAACGCTTCTGGTTAGAAGCGTTCTCAACAATCAATACGGATCCTGAGCTTTTAACATAGAGTAACTCCATTTAGTACATGCTAACATATCTTTCGACAGCAGCTTAAAATGTAGACAATTTATAGGTACGAAACAATTTGCAATAGCTTGCTAGTCATGACAACCACACCTACCCTTTGAATTTGGTTCTTGATTCTATTAACAGAAAGGTGGCAACTCCCTTCAAGAATTTCCAAACAAAATGTAAAATCAGGCTATCTACAGACAGCCTATCTACGACGGCGCTTCGTTAGAAATCATACAATCATAAGATACGGAAGGAAAACCAACGTGCCATTATAATAATTCCCAGATCCTAAATGATGCAGAGAAAAAATCTCTTTTTGCATCTTACTGGCATGCAAAAAATAGTCGCACCAAGGTAGCTTTGGGCGGTTAGTTGGTTATTGAAAGGTTACATCAAAGTTGACCAAGGTGCTATGAAGTATCAAATTGGGTTCTTGACATCGTCAATAATCCTAACAATTGTAAAACTTTTTATTGTACCTACTGTCTCAAATACTACTATATCACCCAAATATGAAGGTACAATATATCTTATAAAATATTCTCAAAATAAGAATTTGGCCTTAGAACTGACAATGGAATCACAACAGTTATTAACTAACGCTTCTTAACTTTTAGAATTTTATATCTGCATGGTGTTGTAATAGATCAATAGATGTCATGATACTCATAGCCACATCCGAGGTCAACTCAGGCGTTTTCTTATTTTTGAAACCCTAGATGGAGTGCATTGGTGCATATAATAGACCTTAAAACCGCAGATGGTGATCTTGAGTCATATTAAAAGTATATGATTTTTGTTATGATGATGAACGAGTACTAGTTCAAATGATCATTTTGTAACAATAATACATGTTTTCTAATATTCATACAAAGATGGTTTATTAACCAAGGAGGTTTGATGGTAGATAAGTGTTTTACTAGAATGCACATCATGATTATTTAAGAGTGAGTCTAGTGAGAAATTAAATGATAAGTGAATTCTAGGTATGCCCAGGCGATAATAGGATACCTATGAGACTATGATGAAAATGTTTATGTTGTCTGGTTGACTGAAGAATTGAATGTATTGGTCAGTAACATTGTCAAATCTATTCTAGATGTGTATTATAATCATTTCGATCTAATATGATTATTTGCATATTTACGAATCTGATTTGAAAATTTATGTTGAATAATATAAGCATGTGCATGATCCCTCTTTTGAGTAACTTTTAGGCTGTCAAACATTATATTTCTTCTTCAAACTAATACATATATATATTTATGTTTAATGTAGGGTTCAAATTTAGTGGCTTTCGGATTATCCCTACGAGGTTATTACTTTTATAAGATTAGATTATCTTTTGGATGATTCATAAAATTATCCTAAGACTTATTTATAGGATATTTTATCATAATTGTTTGATACTAATCTAATGAGAGCCCCTTTCAATAGCGATCTTCAAATGGTGAAGTGTGTATGTATATTAGCCCTTGGATGGGGATCCAACAAATCTCCCATCATCTTCAACCTTTGCATATAAATATACTAGTTGTGGCTCCCCAACCTTAGGATGGCGATCTCTAAGTTATTGAGACATGCAAATTCACCTAGGGAAAAGTCCCTATATTTTATCTAGAATAATTATAACAATCACCAATCGCATGCACACAGATCTAATTGTAGTATGGTTCAAGACCGAACTCAAAGGGCAATATTTTTAAGAAGAATATGACCAATATGAACACACTAAAACTAGTATTTATCAGTGAAGGCTGATTATTTTTTATTACACTGGTCATAAATAGTAAAAAGGTTGAATTAAGTGTTGATTATCAGATGATGGGAACACGAGGGTGGAATGAGTTTCACCACCACTACCTATCATTCACTCTCTCAATACTTCATATTAGGTATGGAAATACATATATTGAGACTAGGAAAATCCCCATTTTGGCATTGGGATTAAAGCCCATGCAAATATTACTCTAAGCTTGTTGTCATGTTACCTAGAGGTCATGCATCTATAACCTCTGAAAACACCTATCTAAAATTCTCATAAGGGTTTAATAAGAATCAATTGATATCATAGATCCTAGGTATAATGTTATCTACACCTAAGATCTGATAAACATGTAAGCTTGATGATCAAGAAAGAATATGAACATAAAAATAACTGATTCCAAACATTTCAAGGTTCATACAATAATAGATGCAATAAAGATAATAAAATCAGGTAGCAGGGCTCCTCGCTGCACCCTAGAGAGAGGACTACTAACTCATGGTAGAAATCAAATTTCAATAGTGAAAGAGAGAGAGCAGGTCATCATCATAGAAGAAGAATGAATTGCATATATGGTGTGTCGGATTAGTTCTTCAAACTCTAGAACAAAGGCGTCAAACAACAACAAGAACTCCTCCTTGACATTCATCAGTGATGGGCTAGAAGTTGTTGATCTCTCTTCCTTATGGACTAGATCCACCAGTATACAAACAAAGCATGTGGAGGATGAAGATGATTTGTTGATGGAGGACATCCTTCATCTAGCTTCCTTTGAAGTCTAGATCTTATAGTCATGGTGGAGTCAAGGATCTTGTTGACTGGTAGATTGATGCAAAGGGTCGATGGAAGGGGGTTGATTGTGGCTAGAAGTGGATGATATGGATTGAAAATGGCATCCTGGTGATATATATCATGGGTCCTTTTCTTGGTGGCACTGGTTTTCTATTTATAAACAATTATTAGGGTTTGAAACCCTTCCTAGATGCTTTACAATTGAGTTGTAAAGAGGCGAGATCACCCCTTTACTAAAATTTAAAGGAAATACAAACATCCACAATTTTAATAAAAAATTTAGACTTTGAGGATGATTGCATAATATTCCAAGTAAATAAGCATGATTCCAGATACATAATAAAATGTCAATAGCAGCGGAAAGAAAGAAATAATAAGCCTTCTAATGGCCTTATTGTTTATTACATCATTGCTTTCTAAAAGAAAAGATTAAGATAGATAAGAGGATCTAGCTATAGCAACCTAGCCATCCTTCTTGTCAAGCTAACGATCTCAGCAGATGAATCTTTCTTCAAGATCTTCCTTCACCTTGCTCAGCACCAACACCTGGGTGGTTGGGAAGACACCCAGCAAGAGGGAAAACAAAGAAAAGTATGTGTTACACTAATAATCTATCAATGGCAAAGAAAGTTGTAACACGTAAATTAGGCTAGATATTTGGTGTAAGAAGATATCAAAAGTATGAGGTTTTTATAAGAGAACTTGCCATTAACAAAATAATTAAAGGTTTTAGCATGTCATTTAATATGTCTATCTAACTAAGTAGGGTTGAGGCACTTACCAGACCTCTAACCTTAGGTGAGGGAGGAATTAAAAACATTTCCAATCACCTACAATTTTTATTGAAGAGAATAATACACATTCCCCTAGGGAGATTTTATACATGCCCTCTATGGGTGGTTGTACATAAGTACCACTACTTAAAGATTAAATAGAACATTTAATTTCATGCTAACAAGATATTTATGGCAAGAAAAAGCAAAAGAATATATAACATGGCAGTGGGGTATGAATATCCAAACAAGAGAATACTATATCTACATTTGAGGCAAATAAGCAATTTAGGTTTCAAGATTAAAGGCTTTGGATCAAGTTAAACCTCATAAAGAAATATAGGTAATGGATTAAGGATTTTCCCAACTGATAGGTAGATGCACAAGCAAAACACATACTAAACACATACCTTGGCCTCAGGTGTCCTAGATTTCCCCTTTTCAACTCTTCACACGAATTATAAACCCAAATTACCTAATACATCATTATATTCATAAATTAGAATTACATGCATTCATTTAAAAGGTTGAAAACCCTAATTCACTAACTTTTTGCACAAACTCTCGATTCAGACTTCAAAAAGCTCATAACCATCTTAGTTAGGTTTTCCTGATCAAAATAACATATAATATTGTATATTTCGGAAATATGGATTCTTAGGGTTAATTTTAGTGATTTTAAGATAATTAAATCGATTTTAAAAACACATTTTCGCAAACCTCAAAACCAGATCTCAAAAACATTTTTATTAGATAGATCTCGTTTTCTTGATTTCAAAACACTATTTATTTTTAATTTTTGACCAACAGATTAATTTATAAAAATTAATTTGCCTCGACCAATCACAGCCTGCCACGTAGGCAAGGCCGGATGGCCGAGCGGCGGCGAGCGCTCGGCAGCGGCGACCCACGTCCCACGGTCGCCCGCTACCAGCCGCGTGATGCGGTCATCTGGACGGAGAAAGGACAGTGATACCCCCCCGCGCGGAAAGCAGGAGAAGCAAACGAGTCAGGGGTAAAACTGGAAAAAGACGAGCGTCGTCTTCCTCCTCTCGCCCGAGCAACGCGAGCAGCAGCTCGGCCCCAAATTTGGGCAAATCTGCGATACTCGACCAAATCGCACATACAAATACTCGAAAGTAAGAAGAAAGAATGACGGATTCAAGGGTACCTTCAATTCGAAACGAGGTTGACTGAAACGAGCACAATATGCGCCGCAAGCTAGGGACCTTCGGCGGCTTGTTGGGTGTTGAATCGTCCACGAAAGTCCAAATTAAGAACACGAACAGGTTGCTATGGTGATGGCGGTCGGTGGGGTTGCATTATTTATAGGCAAGGAACCCTAAAGTAGGATTTGGGTAGGAGCAAAGAGAAGTAGCCGGCAGTCGAGTTGGGAGTTTCTCGAAAACGCATCTAATCCCAAACTTTTTGGGATAAATCGGTTCGGAAACTCGTAAGGAGTCCAACGAAACTGATTTGAGCGAAAATCATCGAATAAATCTCAAGATATTTCGATTTTAAGAAAACGAAAACAAGGAATCTGTTTCCTTGTTCGACTAGAGGTGGAAGACGATCGCAGATCGTCTGATCGATGGACCCGAGTCCATCAAGGATTCTGAGCCGTCCGATCTCGCGTTAGATCAGGGAAATAACCCTAAGCAAAAGTCGACTAAATCTATTAGATTTTTAAATATTTTTCTCTCTCTTCTTTTGGAGGCCCAACGTTTTCCAAAAATTATGAAATTTTATATCCTGACTCATTTCAATGCGTAGAATCCAAATATGGTGTTAGTTTTGCATTTTGAGAAAGTGTGATAGGTGAAATAATTAATATATCATTTTCTCTTTCCTCCTTTAAAAGAGGTGATAACATTATCTAAAATTAGTGTAACTTCACCCATAAGTCTCCTTAAAGGTTTGGAACACGATTTTGCAATTATCTTCACAAGCTGAAATTATCTTTATATTTATTAAATAAATAGAACATTCTACACACTTTCTCTCTCTCTTATTTTACTCATTATTCATATATTATCCAAATTAGTTGCAAATTTGCACAGAGGCTTATTTTTATGTTTAGAATACGAATTTGAAGTTATTTTCCTGATTTGAGAACATTAGGTATTTTATTTCTCTTTATTGGCATCTTTCCTATATTCTTTTGATAATGTTATTAATATTTATATTTATGTTCCATTTTAAATGATACTTGGCCCTTAAGTTACTTTTTGCTCAAGGAAACGAAATTAACTATCAAATTATCATAATGGTTTCAGATTATAATATTTATTGCAAAAATCTTTCTAATAATCTTCTTTACCCATAAATTCTCATATTACCTTTAATTATTACATTTATGTTCTTCCTTTTATAAAATTCGGATTTTCTTCATATCTCTCATATTATAGGATATGCTAGAAGGTTCTAGGATGAATTATTTTATTCTTTTCATTACTTAATGTGAAATTGCATTTTAGACCCATTATCTAATTCTAACTGAGGTATTTGTGCATGCAACCTTGAGATAAGAATATATGGGAAACATTTATCCAATAACCATCTTAATTTCTTTTAAATCAAAACCAAGGACAAATGGAATGAAAATGAAGGACAAAACTTATAGAAAAGAGTACAAAGAGGTAAAGAGGTACATAGGAGATTTCAGTATGTTACATGAGTCTTATCCGCCATGAAGATGATGGGCAAATGATTGGAGCTAGACGAAGGGTTGTGACCCTTTAGGACTCCTATCCGAGAGGGGGCACAAGAACTTCATCACTATTGTGGTTTGCATAGCCATTGGAGGTATGGATCAATCCTTGAAAGGTTAATATCTATTAGTGTTAGGGTGTTAGAATCTTCATCATCATCGAGGGTGGGATTGCCTTCAGAGCTCTAGTCTACACAACCATCAAAGGATGAGATCGGGGTTCCACCTTCAGTCGATGCCTTCCTGGTTATCATAGGAGGAGCACATGTGTAGGTCGAGCATCGACTAAGGTTCCCATCATTGGGTCAGTCATCAGAGTTAGAACGAAGGGAATTATGAATGATGGGGGTTGGATCAACAATAGTTCAGGGACAACAACTCCACTTGGGGTATTGGCATGGATTATTGGGGCTGTGTCGATTAAGAACCTGATTAATGACGTGGCATAATGAAATGGCTCATTGAAGGCTCAAATTATTAGAAATCTTGTCCATATTATTAATAGTTTCTTGTATAGAGTCCAAACTTTCCATGGAAGCCAAGTAGGTCAAAATCTTATATATTATAAAAAAATTAACAACACTTAAATACAAGCTAGTTCTGAAGTAAAATATCAAATTTGGATGAAAAAATGAACTAAAAATGCAACTAAACCTATGAAGAATATATATTTATTAGATGGCAACAAAGTTAAAAAACAAAAATTAAAAATCTAAAATGATCTTCATTAACAATCTCTAACTAAGAATGTAAGGAAATATCTAAATAAAGGCTTCAATTACATTCACCATATAGGTTACATAAAATCCCACCATATTCATTGATATGTAGGCATCCATACAAAGTTCCATATATGTGATCAATGTCGCCACATGTTTATATAAAAGATATTATTATTAATATATATGACATATGCATCATATACAAGGCACACAAGCTAAAAGTCACCTCCTATATACATAGCTATCTAAATCCATGCTCATACCTGAGTGTATATGTGTAATGATCTCACTTTTAAGAATCCCCCATTTAAGGGAAGACCCAAAAAGTTGGGAGACATTACCTAAAATTCTCAAGGATGCATATTTAGAAAATAATAAATAATAGCAAATATTTTTTTATTAATTTAAATATTATTTACAAAATGCTCTTCTAGGGGGTTACATGAATTTCTATCAACAGAAATGTACAAATGAGAAGAAGCATCTATCTAATCCTCCTTTATTTATCTTTAGTGCCTTCTAGTAATTTCATGTGGTTTATCATATCTTGGCATCTCCATGTATTACATTTACCTAAAATGGTGTGAAATAAAGCACACATCAACACATCAAAATATATTATGTACTTGGGGTACATGCAAAAGTGTGTAGTACATTGTAACATATAACCAATCAATTACTTGCAAATAAGAACAAGCATTTTCTTTCCATATTCTCATCCTTATGTGATACTCATAGTGGCATTATAGTTGAACAAGAATGTAAATAAACAGCAAACAGTTTATTTGAACAATCTTCAAGAAACACTCAGCAAACCTCGGTAATCGATATTGCAGGTAGTCATAATCGTAACATGTACCTTTTATAGAACCATGTAAATATCATGCAACATATACTTAAAGTATATTCAATCAATCCAATCAAACTATCCTAGGAATCACCATTTAATATACAAGTGTGTAAATCCTAATGTGTCACCATTCATGCTATTCAAGTCAAACCCTACACAAGTCCTAATCTAGGGTTTAAGGTTTGGATGAGGATAAGGGACAAAATTGTATTTCTATTGCAAATTAAACATTAGGTGAAACCCTAATCGTTATATCCATCATATATTTTCCTTATAAAAACTTAGATCATATTAAGTTCATTAACAACTTGCCAAGTTATGACCTTTAACCCTAATTGTTCATATGCATGGTTATTCACTTTAGATACCATAATCATTCATATATGTTATAATTCACTTTAGAAACTCTATTCATTATCATAATCATGTTAAATTACCATTATATTCCACACTATTAATTTATATCTCAAGGAAACATATTTAACATGATTAACAACCTATTCATCAAAACTAGGGGTTTTATGCATTAATCACCACTTCAACACATATTAGCACCACTTTCAGAATTGGTACCAGAATCAGGCTCAACTATATTTATTTATGTTTCTCTTGCTTTCATGATAAATTTTCCTATATAACTTGTCAATATCAGAGCTATAAAAAACCAATTATGATTTTTACAAGATAAAAATTAATCTCAAAATGTAAAAATGCAACATGGGTTAGTAATCAATTTATTTTACCTTACCCACACAACAGGATCCCGCCAATGGTTCTTTTCCATGGCAGTGCCCCAAGCCCACATGGATAGAGCTAAGAAAAGGAGGAAAAAGGTCAGAAAAGTCCTCACCGCGATGCGTCAACTTGAGCAACAGGGATGTCAAAACACACCCTCATTTCAACCCATGTTTCCTTTCTCTCGTGAACACGTGATATTGATGGTCAATTGAGTTAGTTGACTTCCTCCTTCCTACTTTTAGGAGACATAATGAAGATCCAGGGCGTTTTGTCGGACCTTGCCGAACCAAAGAAGGTCTAGGCTTGGCTTGCGATGGTCTAGGGTAGCCACCACACCAAGCAGTTTCCAACCTACAACACGACCATCATAGACTTGTGGATGAAACATTTGGGGATGTCTCCTCCCTTTTCTAAGCCCTAAACCATATTTATGGATTCCCTCCCTTCCTTCCAGTCACGATAATTAGCTCGCATTAGCCTATATATCCGAAGGGAAGCCATGTCTCCTCAAAGCATGATTGCTTATAGGGCAGGTCTCGTGACCTTCTTTGCCACCTTCTTTGTTTTCAGAGAAGAAGGTGGTGAGGTGAGAGGGTTCTAGGGCATGTCTTTTGAAATCCAGGTTGCACTATGTTGCACAAACACAAGGGTTCTAGGAAGACCCTTTTACAGGCATGGATGTGAAAAGATGCATGTCCTCCGTAAAGCTCCAAATACTTGGATGAGTTGTATTTGGGGAAGATCTAAATACTTACCAAAACTAGTAGAAATATATGTTAGGTAAGTGTGTAGCAACCTCCCAAAATCGACGGGAAAACTTGTAGGTGTTATGAAGGATTGGAGAGAGGGAGAGATGAAAGCGGGAAGGTGATTCAGTGTAACCTGAGTTTTCCTATGCAAGTGGGAGGAAGGTGATGATATGGATGTTGTACATTCCTAATCAAATAGTCTCAAGGCCACACAAATATTAGAGAGTCGAGAATAAATCCCAAATTCAATCAAAAGGTGACATTTAGTACATCTATCCTTAATCCTTTTCACTTTTAGAAAATCCAATTAATCCATATCTCTCTCTCCTTTTATTAAATAACTCCAAATTTTAAGGGAAATTTTTTAATGATTAAATCTTGGCGTGGGAAAGATTTGGTGTCAAAATACACAAGTTAAATACCGTTTTATTCCCCTTAAGAAATTACTTTATTTAGTTATTTAAGGCATCAAATAACTTCTTTTTCAGCCAAACTTGGCAAGTATATCCTATTTTAGTATATTATCTCATTGAGTGCACTATTAGACTGAAATGAACTATTTAGTTGCCATAAATATATTTTTTCTAGCAATTTCTACATAATTCCATATTTACTCACCAATTATACATTACTTTTAATAACTCCTTTCTTATTGTATTTTTGTCTCTTTTGTTAGCCAACCACTATTAATGGATTATTGCAAACCACAAATCACCTAAAATCCCTTGATTATCTAAAACATCACATTTCTTATTTTCTTTTATAAACTTGCATATTATCTAACAATAAGATAAGGTCTAATGTCTCGCGCTGTGGCGGCCAAGGGCGCCATGACCTCTACTGCCACCACCCCTCCCGGGGCCAGCAGTAGTAGATCGGAGGAATGGTTCTCTACTGAAGATGATGCCACCATCGGAAGAGATTGGGTTAGATCAGTGGTCGGGCCTCAGCCCAAACTCAGAGGACTTGTGGCGGCTGATCCGAAGACCCCTTTTCATGAGGAAGGGGATAGGCAGACTTGGACTCGGTTCAACGAGCCCATAATGGAAGAGATGGAGGATTATCACCGGTTCTCTGCCATTGTGCAGATCATCAGCAAGAAATGCCATCTGAAGGGGGGGATCGAAGTGTTCACTCTGGATGGTGGCCTTTTTCTCACTAGGTTCGCCAGCGAAGCAGACATGAATGGAGATATACTGAGGGGTCTGTGGTTCTTTGATGATCAATTGGTACTGGTCCATAAATGGACTCCACAAGCTGACACTAGGCGGGATGCCTTTACGATGGTGCCAGTGTGGGTGTCCCTTCTTGATGTCAGGAAACATTGGACCTCGAGAGCTATTGTTGTGATTGCCCACACAATTGGTACTCCCAGAGCTATTGATCGGCGGTCCAATGGTTCTTTCCAAGGGTGCGCCAGAGTCTGCATCGACATCTCGGCCGACTCTGAGCCACCTCTTGAGATAATGGTCGAACTTCCCAATGGTGATGAATGGGAGGTCAGGTTGAAGTATGAAGCCTTGCCTGACCGCTGCTGCACCTGTAAAGTTTTCAGACATAGTACGGGTGAATGCCCAAGAGAGAGAAGCAAGGAGGTCCTCCACTCACCACCGATTGTCCCTGAGGCCCCCTGGGGTAGACCCTGGAGGGGTGAGAAGTCTAGGCCTCCACCTGGCTCTAGAAAGGGTAAAGAGAAGGTTGCTGATGTCATGGATACTGCTGTTATGTTGGATGAAGTCTCTGGTGTTGTGGATGTAGTTGTAGAAGTCCCTAACAGTGCAGTGGGGTCTGAATCGGCTATGACCAATGGAGACTTGGTGTCCACAGTAGCGGCTACTGAAACAAGGGAGGTTGTGTTAGTCGAAGAAGGTGAAATCAGGGGAAGCTCTGTGCCTGAGGTGCTATTGACGAGTGCTGAGACAGGGTCACACAACACCTTCTCTATGCTCGAGCTTTTTCCTGAGAAAACACCTGAAGGAACGGAGGCAAGAAGAAGCAGGAGTCCAAAGCAGACCCAAAGAACTACCAAGAAAGGAAGGAAGAACACCCACCTGGAAGGAGTAGGTGGATCAACCAAAGAAAAGCAATGACCATCCTCGCTTATAACGTGTGAGGGGCGTCATTGGCGAACAACCAGAAGGAGCTGAAGAAAGCTATAACTGAGATTGGGGCTTCGTTAGTCATTTGCTTGGAAACAAGGATAAGAAGAGCAATAAATGAGAGGGTTGATACTTTGTTCCCTGTAGGGTGGAGTGCTATTACAATCCTAGAGCATAGAGAAGGTGGACACATTGAAGTAGGGTGGCACAATGATATCTGGGTGGTGGATACCATCAATGCCTCTGACCAAGTGGTCACTGCATCCTATTGTAATATGGGAGGTGCTCATTTTATCCTCTTTGCCATTTATGGTGAGAGGCTAGAGGTTGATAGAGCACGTATGTGGAAGAATATTAGTGACTCTGCTCAAGCCGATATACCCTGGCTTGTGATAGGGGATTTTAACAACGTCAGAAGAGCAGATGAGAAGGTTGGGGGTAATAGAGTGATTGAGAGAGTCCTTATGATGTTTAATAACATGGTGGAGGAAACCAACCTGATTGAACTCAATAAAATCAGGGGAAAGACCACTTGGTATAACAAACAAGGAAAGGGAAGAAGAATTGCCAGTTCCATTGATAAGGGACTGGTGAATGAGGCCTGGTTGAATGTGTGGCCTTCGTCCTACATTAAGGTGGGTTCTAACCCCCTTACTGACCATGCTTGGATGAAGATCGAGTTGGTGGATAAACCTTTCATTAAAAGACCTTTCGAGTTCTCTAATTGGTGGTGCGAATGGCCTGGATTTAAGGTGGAGGTTGAAGCAAGCTGGAAGACTGAAAGAGAAGGTAATGATTTGTTCAAAACTTTGAAGAAGATTCAGAATACTAAGAAGGCTCTGAAGAAATGGAGTAAAGAAAAAGTTAATATCAAGAACATGCTTTATAAGGCTGAGCAAGAATACCAAACTGCTATGTATAGGATTCATAGTGATCCTTTGAACGAAGAGCTCATTGAAGAGGAGAGAAGAACTGAAGAGAGGTTGTTGAAATTGAAGAAAGCAGAGGAAGTGTTCAGTTGGAAGAGAATCTATATGGATTGGATAAAAGATGGTGACCGCAATACCAAAGTTTACCACAAAGATATAAAGAAGAAAGAGATGGCTGAATCCATCCATGAGGTAATCAATGAACAAGGGCAAGTGGTGAATAACAGAGAAGAGGTGGCGTACAATGCTATTAACTTCTTCAAAGGTTTTTACAACAAAGATGAGAACTATAATCATAACTTTGAGGAGTTGATACTAGTTAGAAGGTTGGATGACATAACTAATGATAGGCTCTGTGCTCATGTCACCAAAGAGGAAGTAAAGAAGGCGATTTTCTCCATCAGTCCCAGCAAAGCTCCAGGTCCTGACAGGATGAATGCGAAGTTTTTTCAACACATGTGGCAACTAGTGAAGGATGACATAGTTAAAGCAGTTAGATGGATCATGGGTGGACATAATATGGTGATGGCTGTCAACCATGGGTTCATTAAACTGATACCAAATAAGAAGGAGATTGAGAGCATAGCTGATTACAGGCATATAGCCTGTTGTAATGTAATTTATAAAATTATATCTAAAGTCGTTGCAGGTCACCTGAAGAACATCCTACCGAATATCATATCCAATGAACAAAGTGCTTTTATAAAAGGGAGAAGGATAGCGGACAACACTCTTCTTGCTGCAAAATTCCTCATCGGGTTCAAGAACATAAGTAAAGGTGCTAAAGCTTGCCTGAAGGTGGATTTGACTAAGGCTTACGATCATGTAAAATGGGAAGCCTTATGGGCCATTATGAAAACTCTAGGTTTTTGTGAGAGGTGGATTAGCATCGTTGAACAATGTGTGACCACCACATCCTTCTCTATTTTGTTGAATGGAAGATCAGTGGGTCTCTTTATTATTGCGAACGACCTAAGACAAGGTGATCCCTTGTCCTCAATGTTGTTCACCATAGTGATGGAAGGACTTACCAAACTAATGAAGGCAGCAGAAGACTTAAGGAAGGTTAGACTGTTCAAAATAAAGAATGTCAAAGTCTACTCCCATCTCATATTTGCCGATGACGTTATGCTTTTCTCCACCGGCCATGCAAATAGAGTTCGAGAGCTCAAAGCAGTGACGATGAAGTTTGGCCACCTGACTGGCCTTTACATAAATATCATCAAGTCCAGGCTTGGTTGTGTGATGCTAGGAGAGGGAGGATGCAAAATTTCATTCAGATCAAGGTGGGTAGGCTACCCACACGGTACCTGGGTGCCTCGATGGTGGGCGGAAAAGGTTCCAAAACAGATTTCACTCAATGCTTGGATATGCTGAGAACAAAGATTGATGGATGGGCGGCCTATAGGATTTCTATGGCGGGTAAGTTGGTTCTGGTTCGAGCGGTCCTCCAGGCGATGATCCATTTTTGGTGTGAGGTTTGTGAGATGCCCCTTCCTTTGGCAGACAAATGCAGACAGCTTATAGCTAATTTCATCAGGGGTAGTAAAGGTCATGGAGTGGCTTGGCATATAATCACCAAACCATTCAGTAGTGGGGGACTGAATGTCACCGATCCTAAATGGATGGTGAATAAGAGTCAATGTAAAAGAGTTGATAGGTTCCTAAGACAGAAGGATAATATATGGAGTAGCTGGATGACTGAAAGATATGGAGGTTTTCAGAATGGGTTTGACAGTAACTCTTCGAGGAGTTGGAGGAGTATGTGCAAATAGTGGCGTGAGATGCAACAATGGTATAGTGTTGATAGACATGGTTTGGTCTGCTTGATTTCTTATAGGATAAGACCATGGATCAACATCATTATCGATGAAGAGGTAGCTTGGCATAAGCTACTGTGGAACCAATTCCATATACCCAAGTGGAGTACTACAACTTACAAGGCTATACTCGCTAAACTACCTACTGTGGACAGACTTAGAAGATGGGGTCTATAGATTGAGGCTAATTGCTATCTTTGTAATGGTGAGGAGGAAAGCCACCAACATATCTTTGGCAGCTACATATTCTTTAGAAGAATCTGGGCGTTAATATGCTTGAAATGTGAGTGGGGGCAGATTTTGGAAGTGGACCTCATTAGTACTGTTACTAAACTTAATGAGAAGCTAAAGAACAGAAGCAGCGCTGCTGTGGGTGGTTTTTGCCTGACTGGTGCCTACTACTTCGTGTGGGAGGAGAGAAACAGTAGGAACCATGGGGGTTTGGCTAGTGATGAGGATAAGATCGTTGCCAAAATAGCGTTGGCCTTAGGCCGCACTTTTAATTGTAAAGAAGGATTTGCTTCAGGTCTGTCTGAGCAAGCTAAAAGATACTTGGGTTTTTGTTGACAACTTCCCCTTGTACACGTCTTTGTAAGTAGGTTTGGGCTTTTAGCCCCTTTTGGCAATATATTTACCTATTTTAAAAAATATATATCTAATAAACCATAAACCCATTATCCACCACTATCCTTTCTTTATGCACAAAATCTCTTATTTCTTAATCGTGTTCCACAAGGACATATTTGCAAAGAAAATAGTCTTATGGGCCTTTCTTGGGCCATGGGTTGCTCCCATGCCATTAAGGATAACATTATTATTCCATCCATGATACCATTGGGGAATTTATTTATCAGTTCATGCCTTATATTTATATAGTTCAATTTTACTAAAATTGAGGACATTACAATATGGATGGTTCTAGACAACAATAAAAGGGCTAGGCTCTCACCATATTCTCACTAATTTTCTAGAGGAGGTGGCTCCTCCCTATCGAACCCTGGGGTGTGGTTTTAAGAACTTAAAAAGGGTGGATTTTTTTTTTAGAGCACTTAAAAAGGGTGGATAATAACGAAAGTAAGGCCAAAATCTCATTGAGATATAAATCATCTGTAGAGTATTTTATGTATGCAAGTCTACCATATTTTTGAATTAAGTACTTTGAAATGAGAAACAACTCCTAGAAAAACATCTCTAAGAAAAAATGACAATATCATGTAAAGGTAAGAAACATATACTTGGCACATGGGAACAGTAAAAACATAAAATATGAAAGTGTAAATGTATTATACAAGTAAATATACATGGTTCAAACATATATTTTGTTATTAATCCCTAGGTATTTGTACAAAAAAAAGTGATAACATACTATACATGTAAATCTATACAATTTGAATATATATTTTATTATTGACCCCTAGGTAGTCAACGTGTACCACACAAACTACCAATTTGTGGAAGTGAAGCCCCCTAGACCACTGCATATTATCTTAGGCACTACTACAGAACATGGCTTTAGCGACGGTTGTTTATGCCCTTTTAGCGACGGTTCTCAAGCGACGCCTATGTGGGCGCCGCTAAAGGTCAAACTCTTCAGCTTCAGTTTTATAACCGACGCCAAAAGGCTTCGCGCCACCGAAAAGGCGCTAGCAGTGCACCTATCAGCGTCAGTTATGTATAGTATGCCGATGCCAAAAGGGTTCGCGCCACAAAAAGGGCTCCATCTAGGACACTTTCTGCGTTGGTTTACAACTAAAAAACCGATGCCATATTTCCAGACGCCACGGCCGTACTTCCCCGCACGGCCGTGTTTAGTACTATAGGCGTCAGTTTTATACTAATAACCGACGCCATTTACTGCCACGGCCGTGCTTTCCTGCACGGTCGGGTTGTTTGTCATATTAGGCGGCGGTTTTATCCAATAACCGACGTTATAAGTCTTTGATGATGGTGTTCTATAAATAACCGACGTCTATGTTTTATTTATTTTTTTCTTATCAGTTTGCAGGCCTGCTGTGGCTGGTCAGCTGGATGAGAACCTACAGTTTAATTTTCTGAACTACAGGTTTATGACATCCATTGATATCAGCCTACAAACAGGCCACAAACCTACAAAATCAACGAATTTACTTTTCATACAAGTAGATACATTCTGACATCAATTCAATTCTCACATTCACACATGTAGAAACATTCAAATACATGTAGAAAGATTCAAACATGAATAAACATTCAAAAATATTCATTTACAAAATATCATTCAACATCGCTATCAGCATCCCAATTATATCTTACAATCACCACTGCTTGTATGGCTCTTGCCCATTCTTCTCTTACTTCATTTAATACTTCCATCGTATATGGAGCATGTACATCTTTTAAGAGTTTACCTATAGTGTGGTCAGTTTTAAATACCTGCAAAGAGAATGATGTATATATATAAGTAATAATATCAAAATAAGATTGATATATTTCATACTAACTAATGAGACTATATATAATACCTCATGTATGGTATTGATGTCTAATGTGGCATATTGGATAATCATCTGCATAAATCGCATCACATAGTATGCACATGCCCAGCCGTTGTCTTGTGTAGAGCACTATAAATTGAACCATACAAAATATTAAAAAATACAACTAAGCACATTTCACATAAATAATATATACATTGGAGTCGGGAACTTACTTTTACGTTCTCCCAAATTATTGGCTGGTTCTTTTTCCTTGGGACCTTTCCTCCAGCATTTTGAATGCATCTAAACCCCTACATGTTAATGTAACACAGTAAATTACTTAATTAAATAGTAATGTAATAACAAATGTTAACGGATATAAAAAATAAAATATTTTTCACCAGAATAATGGCAATCTCATTACGTGTCCAATTTTCGTATTCAATGTACTCCCCGCAGGATCTAGAAAATAAATAGTGAACGTCCCGGGGACAATAACTGGTAACTCGCAATGCCTACCGCTAGAGGTAAAAAAGTTAAAAATTAATAACTCAAAATCCACAATAAAAATGTAATTTTCTTAAGACTAAATTATAAGTAAAGTAAACTTACTTGACATTGAATGGAGCTATTATTATCGTCTTGTTTTGCTGACCAAAAATTGTAAAAGTATCTATACAGTATTGTTGAACACTATTGGGGTCTTTAGCTACCATACTAATCAATGATGGAATCAAAAATCCCACATGGTCAAATGCAAATTGTTTACATTGATTTTCGACTAAGTAGCTGCAAAACATGTATTACGTATGCATTAATATATAAGAAACCAGATCACCGAATCTTACACAAGGTATATGGGTGTATAAACAAGATCTCACCTATTAGCTTCCATCCGCTCCGGGTCTGGCGACGAAAGGGGCGATTAGGGTTCGCGGCTCCTGAGTGCGGCGGCAAGCTTGGGGGAGAGGCTCCGATTGCCGTTGTGAGCCAGCCGCTCCCCCCAGGCTTTCTCTTCGTCTGGCTCGCTCGGATCCGGGGTCAGGTGGTAATCTGTGGTCGACTTGTTTCCCTTCTCCTTTCGCTCTAGCGGCGTCGGCATCTGGTCCCGAAGGCCGGATCCTCGACGGCGGTTCTCGGAAGGGGAGGCAGTTGCGGCTCAGGCAACGTTGAGATGCTCCTCAGTTTCCCCCCTGCTGTTGACAGTCTTCGTTCATAGCCTTACTACCCTACGGTTTCTCGCAACCCAAGTTGTCCCCCCTTTCCCTTCCGTTTTCTTTTTATTATCAGTCTCTGGTTTTCTGTTCTGTGTTCGTAGGCTTAGTTGGTGGTGTTTGTTTCTGTCTGGCAGTTTATCTGCCTTTGTTTTCTCGCCGCTTTTCGGCGTTTATCTATTTGTGCTTATTCTACGACCTCCCTTAGGGAGAGTGCTGAGTTCTCTAGCCATGGCTAGAACTCTTTTTTGCTCTGGTTTGATCTTATTTCTTGGTTTTATGGCGTTGTTTGGGTTGATATACAATGAGAACACCGTCTTAGTCCAGCCTCTCTACCACTACTCGATGCTCAAGTTGAAGGAGTTCTTCAAAGAAAGCTGTTTATGTCAGCCTCAGGGAAGAAGAATCAAGGCAGAAATGTTCCATTCTCATTCCAATATGAGTTGTAGTGATTTTGGTTTACTGGTTTTGATATGTGTGTGTTCTGGTTGTATTTTCCTCCCCAATTGTAGATGCCATATGGCCAACAAGTAATGAATCAGAACAGTTGCTCTCAAAAAACAAGATCTCACCTTATCCATGTCTCTATCATTGATGTATTTAGTCAATCATATAGAAACAACTCAATAATATCTTGTATAAATAAAGAGCTTTTGTATGATTGACCTGCATAATTTGCTTCTAAAGAAACAATTATAGGGAAATGTATATTATGTGCCCATAGCCAACATGCCATTCCCCTACAAGCAGGACCTAACAGGAATTTTAGGTCAGTTGGAACCCAACTTGGTAATGTAGGAAGTGGAGGTGGAGGCCTAGATGCTCCGGGTGTCTTCTTTTTAACCTGTATATATAATTTTAGATCAATTGACCTCATATATATAAATTAACAATCTAAAGTAATGTAAATTTATCTTACAATTTCAGTAGTGTAGACGACATCTGCTTTAGGCCACAATATCACCCCGCCTTCTGCCTCAACAAGTGTATGAATATCCGGGTGGGCATATGGAAATGTAGCTTCCCTGCAATCGGGGAATACACATATTGGGCTCACACGAACGTAGCCCTGTGGCATTGGAGTCCCGTGAAACGTTGCCCCAAGAAGGGACGGGTAAGCCTGCGCCTCTGCAACAACATATTCTTGCATTCTTAAGTGGCATGGCTTCAACGCCTACAAATTTACATAAAGAATGTTATACATATATACATATCATATTGAAAACATATCATCTTGAAAAGACTAGCTACAATGTCATAAATAATACTTACAACAGACGTGTTAGGCGGCGGTGGGTCTACAACATTACTCTCAGTCTGTGCATCAGGAGAAGAGTGGGTCGCCATAGGCTGATTGGAAGCCTGAGATGCCTGCCACCACGACATTTTTTCTCTGACCATCTTAGCAACTATATCCTCGACTCTTTTATTCTCCTATACATGGATAAAAGAAACATTAGCTTCTTATTATCGAATTCCCTTTTGCAGTAACATTCTAAAAAAAGAATATGTTACCTCTTCTTCTGAAAGTCCCACTCTAGGTTTACACTGGGATGGCCTAAAGAATGCTTTGATGCCCACACCAACGCCTGCACCCTAACACGTCCAGGATGCTCTAGGTTACCTAGAGCAACTGTCAATTCATCCCTTGTGCCCTGAGGGATGAATGTGCCTTGGTTCCTTTGCTCGTGCAGCTCCCGCTAATCACCATCAACAGAAATTGGTAAGTTAACACCACAAATAATCAATATTCAAATGATTGTTCTAAGAGTTGTATTTTACCATTTTCGCAGCTGCCTCAGTAGTTACGAGCTTCTTTATTTCACCCTTCTTGTTTTGCCTCCCAACTATCTGGAAATCATGGTGAGGCATGGGTGTGGTAGACTCCTGAGTCACAACAGACTCCTGAGTAGCGGCAGACTCAGCCTATAGTCTTTGGCGAACGCTTGCATAGCCCTTTGGACCCATAGTGTGGTCATGCACATTCAGTGCACGCCTTGCTTTTTGTGCCTCACTGAGGGCCTAGTTAGTATGCACATTAATGATTTGGTTAGTAGCACTAAATGTTAATACAATGTATATTAATTAAATTGGGAGTGACACCTAATACCTTGAATTCTTCATATTTTCTTGAAGCAACAAACATGTCCCAATCTTCTTTGTCCAAGAAGTTCCACTATTTAAGGGCTGACTTCTTCTTCTTATCACCATCTTTTATGTATTCTCTGTTGAGATTTGTCCTATAGTTCCTTAGCATCTTTCTAGCGTGTTGCATCACGCTTTTACGATGCAACTTCTCATCCAATGCAAACAGATTCTGTAACATAGAATTGTTATTAACTAGTATCCAAAAATAGAATTGCAAATAATAGAATTTGTAATCTACAAACTAGAATTGCAAATAATAATAACTCACGCATAAATCCTTCCATATCATGTCTTTCTTCGCCTAAGGAACTTTATGCCAATTATCATACTTAACACCACAATGGATTCAAGTGACAACCCCAAGATAGTTTACAAAATTATTGCGGTTCACTCGAATTGGATTTCCTCCATTATCAAACTCCACAGCCAATCTAGATCCACTGCCACTTAGAGCTATCAACTTCTTCAACAGAGTGATGCCCCTTTTCTTGTTAAGTGTTTGGTGATGCACATCAAGTTCCTCCAGTGCTTCAGTGGGTACATCAACCTAAAATTTGACAAAAATAAACACACTGAATTAGCCCAATATAGAAATATAGGATATATGACATAACTAGAAGATAATGAATTTTATAGAAATACATGATATGTTTTTAAAACTTACATTGGTATCCTCTCCATTCTCATCATGGACAGCATGCTCATCATGGACTTCATGCTCATCATGGACATCATGCTCATCATGGTCAGCCATCTGAAAATGTCATTAAAAAGGCAACATTTAGCATTTGTATTAACTACAAGATAATGAGACATCAAATATGAAAATGATATTGATATTAAAAAAGCAAACATTTAGCTTCAATAAAAAAATATAAACATGCATGCCTCTAAAATTGTGATCTTTTATCAATTAACAATCCTTCATTGTGATCTCTGCGGACATATAAGTCATCATTAGCTTCAATATTTTTTGGAGTTGGCAACCCAACTGAGAATGGACTGGAGTCATCATACTTATCATAGTACTCTTCTTCGTCTATAGGATCTTCAATGAACTGTCTTTTACCATGAAGAACAACCGACCATTTATCATTTGTAGGATCATCGATATAGAATACTTGTTTCGCATGTAATGCCAATATGAATGGTTCACCCTTCTTGCCAATCTTTTCAAAGTTCACTAAAGTGAAACCCAATTCATCCAATATAACTCATTTGGTGTTATCAACCCAATTACATTTAAAGAGTGGAATTCTGAAATCTATGTAGTCAAACTCCCATATGTCTTCAATGACACCGTAATATGACATTTTAGCTTCACGTGGACTCTTATCCTTTGCACTTGCAAAATACATAGTTGACGCTTGAAGAGTGACCCCACTATTTTGGACGACACTCTTAACATCTTGGCGCTTTGTGTAATATGTGAACCCATTAATGTCAAACCCTTCATAAGACATAACATTCAATTTTGGTTTAAAGGAGAGGCATTTGATAGTTTTTGTAATATCATTTGGTGTTTGAGATAGTTGATGTAAGACTTTATCTTCAAACCACTTAGTAAAAGTCTTATTATGCTCTCTAGCAAGCCACATTGAACTTGCTTGAGGATGTTGTCTATTGATGAAATTGGTATGCTCCTCGATATAAACACTCACTTCATCCATGTTGTGTAAAATATACAAGTGAGCTTGTTCCAACTGCTCACGGCTGATTACTTTCACCCGTGATCCCAAAATTCCTTTGCCCTCCTCAATATTCTTGTCATTAACAGGAGTGTTATTACCACTTAGAAAGTCATTGCAAAAATCCATAACCTCTCTCGCCACATAACCTTCAATAATACTCCCTTCAGGCCGATAACAGTTTCAAAGATCACCTTTAAAAATGCTCATGTATCGTTCAAAGGGATACATCCAATGCAAGAAAACTGGTCCCAACATTTTCACTTCCCTAGTCAAGTGGACAATAAGATGTACCATGATATCAAAGAACAAAGGAGGGAAATACATCTCAAGCTGATATAGGGTAACAACCACTTCTCTTTGCAAATTATCGAGAGTATCAGGGTCAATAACTTTGCTGCATAGACTGTTGAAAAAGAAACAAAGTCTGGTGATTGCAAACCTTACATGCTTCGACAATATAGATCGAATTGCCACGGTCAATATTTGTTGCATTAGAGTGTGACAATCATGAGATTTAAGACCTATCAACTTTAGATCTTTCATTGATACCAATCTATAGATGTTGGATGAGTAACCCTATGGCACCTTAACATTTACCAAGCATTCACAAAAAGCTTTCTTCTCCTTTCTAGACAACGTGTAACAAGAGGGAGGTAAGTATGTTCTTTTATTATCCATTTCACGTAATTATGTTAATTCTAACCTTATTCCCATTTCACATAGGTCCAGTCTGGATTTTATCCCATCTTTAGTCTTACCTGGTATATTTAACAGAGTACCAATGATGCTATCACAAACATTTTTCTCAACGTGCATTACATCGATACAATGCCTGACTGTCAAAGAACTCCAATAAGGAAGATCCCAAAATATTGACTTCTTCTTGAATGAAGAATAGTCACTCTATGTGGCCATACTACATTTTGATTTCTTACCAAATTCATTGACAATGTCTTTTACTCTTTCATAAACAACATCCCCTGGTATAGGTTTAGGTGCACTCCGTTCATCATTCCATCCATTGAATGCTTTGCGCTTCCTACGATATGGATGGAATTTTGAAAGAAACCTTCGATGACCAAGATATACAGTCTTGCCGCCATGTTTTAGACTTATTGAATCAATGTTTTCTTCACATATAGGACATGCTTGAGCTCCTTTGACACTATATCCAGACAAATTCCTGTATGCTGGAAAGTCATTAATAGTGCAAAACAACATAGCGTGCAAATGAAATGTCTCTCTTACTGAAGGATCATTGGTCATCAGACCTTCAGCCCAAAGTTTCTTTAAGTCATCAATCAGAGGTTCAAGATAAACATCGATATCATTTCCGGGTTGTTTAGGGACCGATATCAACAACGACAGCATAACATACTTATTTTTTATACACATCCAGGGAGGAAGATTGTATATAACAAGCATGACTGGCCAAGTGCTATGTTGGCTGCTCAATGTCCCGTACGGATTCATCCCATCTATACAAAGCCCAATTCTTAGATTTCTATCTTCTTCACCAAATTTGGGGTACAATAGATCAATCTTCTTCCACTATGGGGAATCAGACGCATGTCGTAGGATCCCATTATTATTTTTCTTAACATCTGCATGCCACCTCAAATTCTTCGCATCTTTTGGATTTGCAAACAAGTGTTGAAACTGTGATATTATAGGTAGATACCACATCACCTTGACTGGAGAACCAGTTTTGGACTCCCCCGAAGTCATCAATTTATACCGTGACGCACCACATTTTGGACAATCTTTCAAATCCACATAGTCCTTTTGAAATAATACACAATCATTCGGACATGCGTGTATCTTCTTGGCCTCCATTCCCATTGGGAACAACAATTTCTTTACCTGGTATGTTGAGATTGGCAGCTCGTTTCCTTCAGGAAGCATTTCTTTCAACAAAGTCAACAATGAAGTGAAGCTTTTGTCGCTCCATCTATTGTTAGCTTTCAAATTATACAATCTCAACATAGTGCTAAGCTTTGTAAACTTAGCACAGCCTGTGTATAATTGTATCCCAACATCATGCACAATGTTTCTAAAGATAGGAGGTGGATCGGTGTGTTCTACCCTATAACTATCCAACATCGCATCAACGATGTCTACTGGAACTGATTCGTTCACATCTACGTCATCAGAGGAAATTTATTCTTCCACCCAAGCACTGCTATCGACATCCACTGGTTTCGAATTTGAAATCTCTCCATGCCAGTGCCATTATGTATAGCCTTGTACAATCCCATTACACATGACATGACTTTTGATTTCGTCACCAATGCTGACTTTCAAGTTGTTCCCGCAATGCCTACATGGACAGTAGAACCTATCTCCAGGTTCTTTCCTATGTTACTCGGTAAATCTAATAAACTGATCAAGACCAGATATAAACTCTGGGGTGTAGCGATTGTGAATGGACATCCATGATCTATCCATTCCATGATCAAAGAGAAAACAAGTATATATTAGGACAAGATTAGGGTCTACGTGAGATTAGGTGTTCAAGAACAGTCCCAAACCGGGGACTGTCCAATATTTACTCCTAATGAGTAAATCTTGGACGGGTTTCTAGACCAACAAACACATGTGATGTCATTCTTATATATAATAAATGTGTACCACCTATCCCATCCTTGAACACCTAATCTCACTAGTAAGTGTATAATGTGTATTGGGTTTTCAAGAAAATTTCGGTAGCATTTCCCCGCTGTTCTTTAAGTACATATGTACTTAGAGAACAAACGGGGAAATGCTGCCAAAATTTTCTCGAAAACCCAATACACATTATACACTTACATCCTAATTGAGATTAGGTGTTCAAGAACAGTCCCAAACCGGGGACTATCCAAAATTTACTCCTAATGAGTAAATCTTGGATGGGTTTCTAGGCCAACAAACATAATAATAGATATGTACGTGTTAGGGTTTCATCACAATTAATGTTAGGGTTTCATCACAATTGATGCTAGGGTTTCATCAATGTTAGGTTTAATCAAATCAAATTAGGATGCCAGAATTGAAAAGTTTAAATCTTATTTCAACATGCATCAAAATTTACTGAATTAGGTCAAAGATTATGATTAGAAGCACACATATATGTAAGCAAAAGATTTTTTCATATCCTAGGATTTACATAAAGCATTACATAAAAATTTGTTCATATCCTTACCAACAGCAAGCACGTCCGTAGCTGTGTTGGCCTACCACGACCGTGCTGTCTAACATGGCTGTGGTAGGGAAACACAACCACGGCCGTTACCAAGGCCGTGCTGGACAGCACGGCCGTGGTAGGCCAACACAGCCATGGCCGTGCTTGCTGTTGGTAAGGAGCTAGGGAGAAGGAAGCAAAGAGGCTAGGGCTACCTGGAGCTAGCATGGAGAAGAGCGGCGGCAGCAGTGGCGGCGAACAGGCGAAGAAGAAGAGGGGCGGGCGGTGAACAACACTGGCACCGGGAGAAAAGCAGAGCAGCGACACACCAGTAGCAGCGGCGGCAACGAGCAGAGGTGCACTAGCAGCATCGACGGGCGGCGAGCAGAAGAGCACCAGCAGCAGCGGGAGTCGTCGGACGATTTTGGGAGAGCGATGATGAGCAGCAGCACAGGAGAAATATTGCGATGAAACAAGAAGAAAGGGGGATGAGCCGGGTGATCGGGGCTATTAAGTTGGTCAACGACGTCAGTTATCTACAAAATCGACGCCTATTACTCTTCAGCGTCGGTTGATAGTAAAAAACCGATGTCCAATTAGACAATCTTTGGCCTAAATTATTTGACAGGAACCATTATCAGCGTCGGTTATCAAAGGATAACCGACAGTGAAAGTGCGACTTTTCGTGCAAATTTTCATCTTAAATAGGCGTTGGTGAATAGTTAAAAAACCGACGCTGTAGGTGACACAAATTTTTTTGCTCGAAAATTGGATTTCGCAGGCAATTTTAGGCGTCGGTCTGTTATACCCAACCGACGCTGAATACAAAGCGGTACCCGTGTCTAGCTGGTCTTTGAATATAGATGTCGGTTTTCCTAAATAAACGACATCTAATATTATAGGCATCGGTGTTCCTAAATAGCCGACGCTAAAAAAAGTGACACTGAATGCTGTTTCTGTAGTAGTGAGGATTATTCAATCTTCGTGAGATCCTTGGACACCTCGATCAGTATTAGTATAACAAGTAGGAACTAAGTAGCCACCAACCTACATTAGGACTATCTTGGAAACTCATGTCAGAATACCTATCCTATCAGATGGACAATACTTCGCGTATATCATCACGTCACATATATCTTATTCACATTGGAAGGACTTCCATTCACGACAAAGATACAATGTCAATAACAATCAAATAAATGACTGATTGGTGTCGAGGGGACCACCTCTCATATGGGTTCTCACTCACCCATTTATATTCAACAATTCAAAATTTTGAGTCCCCCCACCCTTTGTTCAAGGCTTTACTTCTTTTTAGATCTTCCATATTTAATCATCTGTGAGATCCACCCCCGATAACCTATACCCATGATGAATAAGTAGATAAGATTATTTCAATAGTATGCATACCTTAAGTGAAGATATCTATACCCTGCTCTTGTTCATCATTTCCTCAAGGTAGAGAGGAAATTTCTCTTCTGATGTCCAACCTAGTGACAATGACAATAATTGCCTTCCTTAGCCACTCCTCCTTTTTTCAGTGCAAAAGACTTTTCTCTCTCTCTCTCTCTTTATATATATATATATATATATATATATATATATATACATATAAATATATCCTTATGTAACCATTTACCACTACATATACATTTTATATTAATCATATACTATAAAAATCACCATATGTGATAAAATGGGATATGGAAACTAGTACAATAACTTGAATCAACAAGTGTTATAGTAAAGGAACTAAGAGGTTTTCATCTAAATCCAATATGAAATAAGCCTTTTCAAGGTACTGGTCCTCTGACTAGAAAAGCAGATCTGCCGATCAAAAGTCCCCAATTTGGGTAGATCTTGTGTTGTTGTCGATACATTGTCTCATCTTGATCGTGAAGCCTCAAAGGACCATCCTCTTCAGAGATGGATTGTGATTGTCTCCTCCTCTCCACGACGGTTCATCGAGGATGCTTTCAATCATCCTATTCTAATTGCATAATTAAAATTTACATAGAGAACGAACAAAGCAAGGTATGGCATGAAAGTATATACATGTTACATAGATTTTGATCAAAATCAAAATAGTGATATTATATGTAGAACATGAATGACCACCAATAAATCCAAATAGATGATAAGAAGAAGATTTGGACTGTCCACCAAGCTTGTGCACAACTATCTTATTGTGGAACAACTTCTCCAAGCCTCTGCATGCATGTGTTCTACAACCTCTACTTCATCAATTTGAATGAGCAAGAATGTGGTGTACCACCCTGACCACCAACTAAAAGAGGAATAGTAGTTGTTGATGTTTTAGGCATCTTGGAACTCCCTTTCTTCTCCTTTCTTGGGCAGTAGTCCTTAAAGTGACTTACTCTATCCACGAGAGAAGTTTTATGGCCAACTTGTCTCACAAGTTGTCTCAAAAGATATATTTCATCCTTTTAGTCGTGTCTAGTGTATACAAGAGGCTTGGAAAAACCTAATTCCAATCATTTTCCTAATTACAATCCTAAAAATAATTTAATGATGAAAAACTTAAACTGGATTGTGATCACATGATCACGGTTCCTTATCGGCTGATCATAACCTCTGGTCTCCTGATCATACTAGCTGATCGACCGATTAGGATAGTTCAGATCCAGATCTAAATTGATTTCTAATTTGAGACATTGCATGTAACATTGTGATCGCCTGATTAGGTTACTGATCAGCTGATCACATTAGGCTAGTGGAAAACTCAGTCAACCAATTGATAAACAATTGATCTATTGACCCAACCAATCTGACCAGTCAATCTGACATTTTGGTCACCCAAGCAGATGGTTAATTAGCATGTTCATTATTCAAAACCATTCTAATAATTTATTTGATTGTGAGCTTCAATTCCCTTATGCATCCTTATGTGTTTAACCCTGGTAGGTTCCTAATTGCTTTGGTAGTGATGCTCGATACAATACAAGAAAAGATTGGTGTATAACCACTCATCACTGCCAGCCAAGTAATATGACTGAATTGGAGAACAACTACAATTTGTAAATTGAACAATGTTACGATGACCATATATTCCCTTTGTTACAAAGATATAAACTAAAACTGAGGCATGGAATGTCATTCTCTTAACATTCAATCTATGGACCTTGAATTAGAGATGAGTATTCAAGATAATGTGATCTTTACATTATATGCTGACTCACATGAGCATGGCCACACATTTCATTGTCTCTCTTATCAAGTGTTTGGGGATATCACTCAAAAGGAGGGACAAATTCCATCTACATCACTCGCAATATGCCTCATGTGCCGTAATGTACCCAATGACCACCTTTTTAACAACCCGTATTTCAGATCATGTTGTGCTAGTGTCAAAGTATACAAAACAACACGTTTTAGTACAATGACTTCAGGTCTAAACATCACTGTCACCACTATCACATTGATATATGACTCTGGCATGTCATTACATGACTTCCATGTGTTAATCTCAAGGTGGGTCTATTCAATAAAAGTGGTTCTATAACATATACCCATGTATCTAAGTCGATATCCAATATCATGACTAAAGAGACATAGTCACACCACTCATCATACATGCTAGTATTGTGTATTATTCTTATCCTATACTATCCATAATAAAACCAACTAGGGACATAACAAGAACGACTACTCTTATTATACATATGATATCATGTTTAGATCCTAAACTCAAACCATATGTCATCGAGTGAATACATTCTTAGGATTATTTAAGTTCATTCATTATCTAAATGGTGAAATGAACATACAAAGTGGAATTTCCTTTTGTTAATAATAAAATCAAGTACAAAGTATTTCCTTTATAATCATCACCTAAAGCTCTCAGGGCATTAACCAACAATAACATTAAAAGATCACTAGAAAAAAATTCATTCATAACCTTTAGTGCACGTTTTTGATATGGAAAAAGTTGTGAAATGCGAATACATGTCATCTTTGGGTAAAATAAATGTACATTTGAAACTTTCAACAACTTAGTAGAGAAAAGTATATAGCTTTCAATTTAGAATAGAAAGTAACAATAAACATGGTGTTATTCCTGAAGTTTCCCAAGTTATAGCCAAAAACCACATAAAATACCATCTTTATATGATTTAACATGCACGATATTAAATCGTTGCATGTAGTATATCATCACATAGAATAATTCACAGAGGATAAACCACTCACCATATGTTCTATATATAATCTATAGTAAGAAGTCATAAATCTTAGCTTCCAAGAATATTTAACAACTCCAAAAACGTCCACACTTGCTAGTTTTAGCTTCAACTAGGATAAAGAAGGTGAAAATAATATATTTTTAGGTAAATAAAGGCATTTATACCATAGAACGTGAAGCACTTAGTCCAAAAAAGTAGAAGAGAACGGAAACAAAATAAAAATTGAGAATAGATGCTAGAAAACACATGAATCAAGCTAAACAATGTGGAAAGATGATTGAGGGTTTGATCCTCCAAAGGCAAGCTCAATTACCCACATTCCTCAACATGTAGTACCTCCTACTCTAAATCATCCCCTATAGCTTTAGAAACATTTGACATCTCCAACATGATACAAATGAACCTTTGGGTTGAAGTGATAGCATATATATAGGATAAGGTGAGAGAAAATTTGCATATGAACCCTAAAGGTGCATTCTAGGTTCCTTCTTTGAGAAAGTGCTAAAAAATGGACTAAAACCATGCTAAAGATGTGCATGAAATTTATCCCCTTACAAAGCACCCATATCGTGCCTCCAAAACATGCATTGGTTTTGCGACACACATGAATTTGTCAATGGCTCAAGGCAGTTTCTTTAGTCTAGCCACAACCCAAAAGGCCCACATCAGCCCAACCCTAGGTATGCATCAGGCTTTGCCACCACACAATAAATCACAAATAAGTGGACCTTTCTTTCCCCTTCTTTATTATGTTGGGTAGAAAACATCTCATTGTGACTGCATCATCATCGACTTAGACTACAACAACCCTCTCAAAGATACCCCTAAGAACATAAGGACTATAAGAACCTTGACATAGCTTAAACTAAAAATTTTCTTTTCTCTCCTTATCATTTGCTTAGATGCTTGCTTAATAATGTGTTTAGGGTTCAATTGTTTTTTTAGAGGTTGATGGGCGAACTACCCTTTGAGTAAGGGCTACTTTGAAACTTGTACACAACATGTTGGTTGTGTTATTCTTCCTTGCTTGGCAAAAGGTAGATGCACTTTGGTGATCTAACCTATCCTATCTTTTTTTGAAACTGTTCATAATTAATAGAAATAGTTTGTCCTGGAAGTGTTCCTGTTCTTTCGTTGGATAAAGAACAATGGTCTCTTCTTCCTTTCTATTGGTTTAATACATTTTTGTTTTTTTTAATGGTTGAGAACTGGTGGTTCTGCCTTTCTAACCATAGAAAACTGATGAAATGGTCTAGTAGTAACCTTCAGAGTATAGTACTAATGAAATAGTTGGGTGACTGGGTGGTGGATTTCCATCATCTGAGTTAATAGATGGGAAGTCTACTTCATGTCAAGTGATTGTTCGACGAGAGTTCTCTACAAATTATGCTTTGTGGTTCCCCTTATGATTTTTTCCCTAAAGATTCCAAACTGACAAGTTTTAGCCATGAGATGAACTGATAGATTTTATACTTACACCTACTAACTAAATGTTAGGAAAGCATGTACTGATAAAAAGTTAGGGTACACCTTCTAATGGAACGACTAATAGATGAATGTATAGTTTTTAATTGATGAAGTGACATTTGACTACTTTTCTTTCTCATCTGGGACTAAATATGTACCAATTGTAGCCTTTCTTCTTGTCTAGAGTGAATTAGTTGAAGACTATCATAGGGATTTCTAGCTTCATCAATTTGTGATTCAACCATGGTATACCCTTTTTACATTATATACTAATGTGAAAAAAGACAAATAGTGGCTTTTGAGCTTTGATCAAGGTAAGTTGAAACCAGTTCATGCATTTTCAACATGAAATTTTACTTCTTATCCTTGGATTTTTTCTAAGTGGTTTTCCTCTAGGGTTTTGGTTGTAGGGTCTAATACCCTACTTCCACCATTCCTATGTATATATAGCTACTTCTGTTCATAGAGAGACGGAATAAGATAATGGTTGAAGGAGATGAATTCAGACCTTGGACTGTTTCCCTCACCGTTGGAGTTTTTTGTGAAGCTGGTGTCTTCACAGTAGCTTTTCTTGCATAGACCAGTTTTCTACCTTGCCAGCACTGATATATCCTACGTCTAATTTTTTTTCCTATTTTAGAGTTGCATGTTGTATATCTTGATTTTATATGCCTGTTCTAGTGTTAAGAGTTGGTACTTCGTGTACTTTGGACCTTAACTAATGGGACATGTGTCTGCATGCTAATATTATGTACCACAATCATCCTTCTACTGCATATGAGTTGATAACATGCCGATTTTATTGTGATCAAGTAACTTAAGATGGTAAGAGAAGAGTAGAATTTTATCCCTACTACTGATATATGACATGCATGTTTAAACGATGAAATTTCATGAGTGGTTTATGACTTGTACGTTCATAGTGTGCGCCTTAGCCTATTTCCTAAATAACATGCGCTTGATATATAGAAAGGTGACTCCTTTAAATTAAAATGTAGGATTTACATTTTTTTCTCCTTTTTGAAAAATGTTTACTATGAGGAGTTAGGTATATTTATTTGTACATTTTATATCTTCTAGAGTTATATATTTCCATCTTATCCATCTGTCTAGTGGAAGGTTGTTTATCACTCTAGTTGATGTAATTATAGGAATGAGCCTAACCATAAAGAGAAATCAAAGTACAACCTCAAGTCCATAGAACCATTCCCTTAGGTTGTTAGGGGGAATGGGGAAACACGTTTATCATGTAGAAACCTAGATATTTCAAAAGATGCTTAGAACCATATATTAGTGAATTTATGGGGATGATTGGGAGAAAATATCCTATCCTCTCTCAATAGTTTTGAACTTGGTGGAAGCCATTGTTTGGTGGAAGTTAGTGGAAGAGGTGATATAATGTGAATGTCGTTACCCTATCTGGTGGCTCCATGACCTGTGTACCATAGGCATGCCTTTTTTTATGGGTCCACTTTAAAGCTTATATCCACGATGGGCTAGCCAGAGTGATCTCTATATTCTAATACCTCACTTTGATGTGATGTTGTGATGAGAAATCTAGGGAATCTAGATGTTTCTAGATCATTTACAGATTGTTGGGATGACTTAACAACATCTAGTGATCTAGTTGGATGGTACCCTCAAATTGTCCAGAGCATCGAAAATATACAATAGCGGTGTAGTAAAATTGTTTAGGCTTAATTGATGATAAAATGTTTGTTCCTTGTATTCCTTTTCTATCTATGGTCTAATAGCGTTACCTAACCCTGTAGTAGGTGGTCTTGATGCTGAAAAAATGGTTAAGGGTGTCCCTTCTAGTGCACCATTTTTTGTAAGTTTTATTTTCCTCATTTAGTATATTAATATCTCTCTCTAGTATATAATTAATGTTTCTAGAATTATAGCATATTGTTGGGACTGGGTGTCTCACCCATTGTGGTTTTTCATACTTTTTAGGTGAGTGACCCAACCATCCTGGAAATGGTAGAGAAGAGAAACAATGAGGGAGAATGATTTATGATCAAGTGGTGCGTGATGTTTGTGTGAAGGGATCTCGGAGGTAGGTGATGTTTTTGTGACCTCCTCCAAATATAAAGAATATATAGATAGAGTCATTGTTGTCCTTGTACTCTTAGTATTAGGAGGGTGTGCTTTTATTGATATCCTTTATCAATCTTGGATTCTACTTTATGTTCACAACCTCTAGATATGAGTTTGTACATTTGTAATATTTTGTACATATGCCCTATAGTAGCTCCATATTTGTAAATCTTAAGTTGCTTTTATTTTAATGAGTTGTCATGGGTGTGGTGCTCAACCTTTTGGTTGATTAAAGGATTGTAAACTATGGAAGAATTCTATAACCCTTTGTGGATCCAATGTTAAGTAGAAGTTGGTTATGGTGTTGGTGAATATTTTACTCCGAGATCTCTATGTGGCTTATATGAATGACAGCTTGTTTAAAGTATTGATTTTGGATTTTGTTTTGAGTAATCTTGTTCTTGTGGCATTGGGTGTCACAAATTTTTGGTATTAGAGCTAGGTTTGCTGAGTGTACATGTAAATATGATGGGGATGTCATGTCTATTTTGACAAGTCCACCATATATAACCATGGATTATGGTTATGCAGATATGAATGTACATCATGAAGAATACTATGGTAGCAGCTGCATTGTGTTTGATAGTTATGTGAGGCAAAGTAATTGTGATGGAAGGATACCTGACCGGATAGCCTAAGTAGAATAAGATATTGATGTTTTACTAGACAAAGCTAGTTATCATGTCTTTCCAATCTTTGTTTGAGAATGTGATGTCTACATTCACCTAGTTTGTAAGCATCGTTCTAGTCCTGGAAGCCAAGGGGAGGTACTCTAACTCTGAGTCGACTAGTTCCAAAAGGACATTTGAGTGAATGAGCAGGTAGGGGTAATGGATCACATGGGTACTTTATACCCACATGATGCTGATCAATAACATACAAAGGTTTCTAAGGCCTTCTACTTTCTACACATACACAATGAGGACAAGGTGAAGCATGCCAATTATCTACTGAAGGGGAATGCTGGCCACAAGTGGGCCATTGAGGAGGAGAAGAGATGAGGGGAAGTCATAACATGTATGACGTTTAGGAGGGGGTTTGCTAATCAATACTTCCCTCATTCCTAATTACTAGAGAAGATCACATAGTTCATGTGGGTCCAGTAGAGTAGGATGGCTGTGAATGAGTATGTGGCCCATCTCTGGGGTTCTTGTGGTAGGGCACGTATGACACCAATGGAAGCATAAACTATTAGGTGTTTTGAGTAGGGGTTGAACCCATAGTTGGTAATGTTGTCAACAAAATTGGAGTCATGCGATAAATTTTCCACCTTTGTGAAATCTATGAAGAGTATACAAATGACTTTGTTAGGAAATTGTGATAGTGAGATAAGAGGAAGTCTACAAAATTTTTGAGGTAGATTTCTAGAAGCTCTAAGAAGCCACAATTTTCTCTACCATGGAGGCCATTGTATTGTTAGTTCCATTAATGTTCATTTACATTAACAGTTGAGGATGCAACAAGAACAATCATGGTGGTCTCCTAGTAGAGTGTGAGTGAGAGAATACATGCATCTGAAGCATATGGTTATGGGTCTGTCTTAGTGGCAGACCGTATGGGCCACATGGATTGACCCATAAGGTATGTGACTATTGCCAACATCCAAAAAACATGAGGGTACATTTCCCTTGTTAAACTAGGAGACATACCAGTCACAAGGGCGGTATCAACAGAACCCACAACAACATGGTGGAAAAAGTGACAATGACTGCGGGAAAGCTTCTCAAGTAGGGTCTCGAGGATCTGTAGGGAGAGGTCAAGCTAGATGTAGATCAAAAGCTACAACCCTGTCTACACAATGATGCAACCCGAGAGTGTAGTCAACCCACAAGTTGTTATATGACAAATGGAGCTTTTTCTTCCCTACTTTTCTATTTATGTATACATATAAGTTCTAGGACATCTAGGTGCAACACACTCTTTTATCACCCAAGTGGTGATTGTACATTACAACCTACCATCTTATAATAGATATGAAATTTGTTTCCCTTACACCCATTTGGTTGGCTCTGTGTTTTTACAAGGAAGAAAATAGAAACAAGAAGGGAAGGACAAAACAAGTTTAGCAAACACACAATTTTCTTTTGTTTTCTCAATTAAAAGATGGGGAGACAAAAGTGGAAAGAAGGTCATCCTTTAATTTCTATATTTAAAGGCATATTAGAGGTGAAGGACCAATAGTGGGACCTGGGAATGGGTCTCTCACTCATCAATGAGGTAATAAGTAAAAAGTGGGGATGAACGATCAAGTAAAAATGATTTTCCTTATTGAGGTATGTCCATCCTATGCTCTTGCCTTCTCTGAGCATAAAATTTGGGTGGAACTTATGTTTCTAGATATGCATCGATTCAATGTGATACTTGGTATGGACTTGTTAAAGATTTATAGATTGGTGTTGGACAATAGATCCAAATCTACAATGTTCTAGGAGGAAGATGTCTCTTGGAAATTCTAAGGATAATGGAGCATTCTTCCAACATAGCTGAAAAATTGATGAGGTAGGGTTGTCAAGCTTTCTTTATCTTACACACTTGATACTAAGGTAGTAGTATCCATGATTTATTTATGGTTTGAGTGTTTGAAGATGTCTTCTGTAATGAGTTATCTGGATTCCCACCTCCTTGGGAGATTGATTTTGAGATCAATCCTATCCCCATCATGCAACCCATAGCATAAGCACCATATAGAATGGCACCGACAGAGATGAAGGAGTTGAAGAAGAAATTGTGGGATTTCTTAGACAAGGGGTTCATTCATCCTAACACTTATTCAAGGGGTTCACCGATCTTATTTTTTAAGAAGAAAGATGACTTGATGAGGTTATGGATAGACTATCAACAATTGAAAAAGTTATAAATAAAGTACAAATACCCATTTTCGAGGATGGATGATTTGTTTGATCAACAAAAAAAGCCATCATGTTTTCTAAGATAGATCAAAGATCGGGGTGTCACTAGTTGAGGATTAAGAATGAAGTTAAAATTGGTTAATTAAGTTAGGGTCTATTGTTTTTCAACCCAACCTAAACTGAAATAATCCAAATTAATTTAAAGTTGGGTCTGAGTTTTGATTTTGGACATAAATCGACCTGATTGACCCAACATTCACAACCACAATTTCAAATAGAATCTAAAATATTGAACTTTAACCAACCCAATGGCCTATTAAAATACTAGTAAAACCCTTTTTATGTTTATTTTGACAATTCTAAATAGTTCTATATAGATTTTATTAGTTTCAAATTTAAATTTTAAATTATATAAGTATAATTTGTATATGATTTATAGTGTGAATTGTATTATAAATTTGTATATAAAACTCTTATACAAGCATCTTATGTTTTTATACATATTTAACCATAATTAAAAATTTTATGTTGAAAATAAATTATTTATACACTAATATTTGTAAAGATTAGAAAAAGTATAGTTTTCTTTTAAAACTTATGCTATTAACATTTGGATATATGATGATGATCCGGTAGACCTAAAAATATTCCAGGATCTAGTTAAGATCAAGGATCTATAAATTGAATAGCTTTAGAGGCTAACCAAAAAGTGTTGACAAAATTATTCAAAATAAAACTTGGTTAACTCGAACTCAATTGCTACCCCTAAATTCCTTACTTTCCCATTCTCAAATATTCTCTTTTTCCCTATCCCATTTTTTCTCGTTAGCATTGTTGCAATATATGGACTGGGAGTCTCATTACTCTCTCTGATTCATATATCTAGCAACCAACTAGGCGGTTGGAGAAAAAGGGTAGAGAGAGAAAGTATACATGTCACATCAGCAATAAGGGCAGAGGGAACATGCGTACAAGTTGCATTTGCGGTAGACTAGCATCCATGGAGGTGGCTTTGGATTAAGTTCAAACACAAGTCCCACTCACCTACGCGCCTTTTAAACACTTATGCTTGCAAGAGGAGGGCTAGGTGAAAAAGTAAATCCTAACTTATTAAAAAAGATAATGATAAAGACTATGTTTTTTTAGTATAACAAGGTGGTTTAAAAACCTAAATAGTATGTTTTACTATTTTTATTATTAATACAACATGATTCACATTTTAATTATCAAAATGACATATTTTTAAGGCAATATGTCCTCAAGAGGATGCATTGCTGCAGTGGTGGCAAAGCGTCACCGTGAGAGACATATTTCTACTTTTAAAAACTAATACGTCCCCAAGTGAGACGTGCGTGCATTGCCACCAGAAAAGCAACGTGTGACCATTAGGGACACATTGCTTTTGTATTTTATTTTATTTTTATTTCATCTTTTAACTATATATATATATATATATATATATATATATATATATATATATATATATATATACACTTAGTCTACTATTACCATACCAAGCACCAAGGGAATAAAACTCGTTTCCGTCCTGCCATATGTCTCTCATGTGGGGCGTTGACAGTAGGATAACTAATAATGCTGGACCCCACATCCTACACGGCTTCCGCAATAGTAACGGACTAACGGGCATGGCCAGGACCTCTACACCGAACCCTAAAAATAAAAGGATGTACATCTGCGTCAGGCTCATCTTCTACGCTTCCACACACCTGCACCAGACTCCCTTACTCGTAGACGCCATGTCTAGGACGATGATGAGACTACCAAGACCATGGCACAAAGTAAAGGTGATGAAACCACCAAGGCTGTGGCACAGAGCACGGTGGATGGACCTTATTTATATGGAGTTGCGCTACAGTACAAAGCAAGGTGGAAGGACTTTATTCAATTACACAGAGTTCCACTACAGCATGGACAAGGAAGACCTCGTCGGTGATAGTCAAGATGAAGCTTTTTCAGTAAAATAAGGTGAGATGATTGATCTCATGGAACTGGCAGTTGCTTGCTCCCGTTGATGTTTGAAGAACAATATCTCACGCACACGTGAAACAGAGAACCCGTCATTGCCCAACAAACACCTTGCCGTGCTACTCTATAGATTTCTACTCGTAAAGCTTTTACTAAGGCAAGATCTCTTCACCTTTATGGTTGGTGTGAATATTACTGAATGATTAATTTCACCTTGTTAACCTATATATGAATTGAAATTATTGTTACTATAAGAAAAGTATGTCTGGTCTACTGTAACAACAAGAGACTACTTTACAAATAAGCATGAAGGCAAGCAGAGTCGTTGATGCCAAGTGGGTTCAAGATGACCATGTGCCAGAGACTGTTCATGCAGAAAACCATAAGAGGGATATATGGCCATGGGAAGAGGAATGCTTCAAGCCTGTAGGTAATGATACCCTATGCATTTATGCATAATCTTTGCAATTGTGAGAACTTCCAATGTTGATTGCTCAGTCGGGGACTCCAATGACAACATTCATGATGTCTTCATGTATAAATCATATATATTTTACATGACCACATCATAACAATAGAGTGTAAATTCTCCAACACACAACGACTGTCCACATGCTATCAAGATCTATTGTCAACAAAAATTCACTTGACCCAAATAAAGATGGATAGTTTAATGTAGAAATGACTATGACCAAGAAAACCAATTCAATGGCCCTCCTACCAGCTAATGGCTTATCTGTATTACCTTCAAATTAATGGTTGATTTCTCTTTACAACATGTTTCTATTGATTCATCTTCTTATTGGTTTCTTTTAATTCCATTTGTACCGCCCTTCTTCTACTTTTTTACCAAAACACTTTTGTGGTTAATCCACCTTTGTCAGGGAACACCTGAAGGAGACAAGTGTGTCAATTACCATCCACATATCCCTTGTATACCATCTTTTACTCTATTTTCATCAACCATATCATATACATATCTGAAAATTCCCATGGCAACCGTGAAATAGAATCTACCACGTGTTTGTAGGCCTTTTCAACATCTCTGAGATTTTTCTATTTATCTTTCTTTTGTCATTGCTTTGTACCAATCAAGGTGTGTGTGTTGGATCTTAGACATATCATACGAGTTAGATGATTGGTTAGATTCCCTCGATAGATTTCGAAAATATACCACTTTATTTAATCAACAGACAAAGCTACATCTTAATTGGGAAATTATTAGTGTACGTTATCCTTTACTTGCATTTTACTTTTAGATTTAGCTATTGGTTATACATATATTCCACAACTAGATTGGAAAATTAGTTATTTTTATTAAAACAATCATTTCTTACTTTATCTTATCATTCCACAATACCAAAATATTAAAGTATCATTATTATGGATTATAATAAATATAAGGTTGAAATGTTCTTTGTATATTGAGAAAACTCATCCTTACAAAGATCACATATTCATATATTCAAGATGGTGAAACTAAAATCATTCACCTAAATTTCTTAATACAAATTTAAATATTGCTTATTTACCTCATAGTTTATAACATTAAACTCTTACATTTAGTGGATTGTTTTGAAGCAAATGATAATATCAAATATGATTCCTATATACTTTGATAACTACTATCAATTTTATTGTCAAGCTACTACAAATGCAAAGAGCATTCTAAATGTCCTTCCTAGGCTCTTCACTGTTGACATTTTATAGAGATTTATAACATTTTTTTCTCAATCCATACCAAAAATCTTTCTATATTAACATTGAGGATGGATTAAATCAAAATAAACACCAAATTTTAAATTGTATCCAATTTATGAAAAAATATTGGATAGTTTTAGATTATAATATATTTTTTAATTTTCTTTTTTGTCTATCATAATCATAATGAATAACATTATAAGCCTTGCCTTTTCCACCCCTAATTTTAGACTATAATATTTAAATATAAATACATATTTGTGATCATGGTATTGGCATCTGATAATTAAAATATAAAAATGATGAAATGAGGAACCATTCAAGAATATGTTTTTTGTTTCATATAATTATTTACAAGATTGAAACTATAAACATAAAAATTATTTATGTATTTTTCATATTATTACTGCATTGTCTACATTTTGAATGCATAAATATGAAATAGACATACTAATTGTGAAAATGTCCTCATTCTCTAAGATAGCTTCATACTATGCAAAATTAGATATTTCAAAAACTCAACTTATGTATTTTTACTCATAAGTTTCTCGAAATAATTTTCTATGTAGTATAAATTAAAGTTGAATCTTTTGAAATTTTGTAACATCTTAACAAATGAGATCAATTATATTTCCTTAAAAGTGAAATTATCCATTTGGTTTCTATTTTTTTGAGTTCATTTGGTTTGTGAAAGTTTTTCTGAGTATTATGCTATTTTTTGTGCTATTTCTAAAATGACATGATATTTATAGAGAATTATAATTATGTCTTCAATTTGAATTCCCAACTGGTGCTATTATTGATTTGTAGAAATAATTTTATAACTTAACATTAAATGAATGACTGAATATATGTCTATCTAATGTAACAAGGGAATGGAAAAATTAATATTATTGTAATACTAAAATATAAATGCTTCAAAATACTAATACATCTATTGCAGAAAAAGTGTCATATTTTGAAAATCAAGATATATATGGAGACAAGTATGTGCACATACTTCACATACACATGCACGTCCACACACATACACACAACAAACAGATACACATAATGAAAAAAAGTGTTATTATATTATTTGTGAAAACTATTAATAAAGAGTCTTAATGACATGTTATATATTATTTATGCCATATTATTTAGTATAAGCACAATGATATATTTGCATTGCTATAGATTTATTGACACTCAGATAAACAAACATCAAAGAAACGCTAATTGTATTCTACAATTTTGGCAAACTATATGAGAAAAATATATGATAGGATGAAGAAAATATACTATATCTATGGTCTCATTTTAATATATAGACCAACAACTAACTCCTTCATAAAACCATTTATTGTAAATATGAAGGGAAAATATAGATACCAAGGAATATAACTAATAAATTTATTAATAAGCACTTTTCTTTGTTAAATCACAAAGTAACACACCAATTCAGAAGTATACTTAAAGCGACATTAACCTTTTTTAAATATATATCTTGTTTATCATATTTAACAATCATCTTATTTTGTCTTAACTTGTCACAGAAAAATAATTGGGAAGATATTAGCTTTAGATATTCCAAAGAGTAGTTCAATAATTAAAAAAATATTTTTTATGAGAGAGACAAATTCTAAAATTGAAAGTGGAAATGATACATATTTTGGATACCTAGAATGTGATAAAGGAATATATATAATTTTCTATTACTTTTAATTATCCAAGTAAAGTAACTTTATCCTTGTGGACAGTTTTAATGTAAATTTACCTTACAAATACATAATGAAGAAAGATAATACTTAAACATTATCTACTTTGGCACACATGTTATTTTTTAAGAAATTATATTTATTCACTAAGGTAAAACAAATTTCTCACAATGTTTCACTTGATATTAAAAAACTATGACGTTGACCTTCCAAATTCTTAATTTGAATTTTTGTGTGAACCAATCAATCAAATAAAGTCATTGAGAACATTGTCTTGGTAGCAATAGGAAGAGATCAACATAATATGTTAAATGGGGAGTGAAACATCTTCAACTTATGAGCTATGTTTGTTTTGTTCCACAAAAATCAAAGAAAAAGAATTGATGGTAATAAATATGATGATTTTTAAACTATGATAAAAGGAGTTGTGAGAACGATGATAAATTTCAATAGAACCTAATATATATTTATTATTTAATTACTCATTATGTTTTGTTATTTCTTTTTTTACTTCTATATCAATGTCATGTCTTCTTCATTTTTTGTAATACATATCAAGTACATAACGAGAAAACATGGAAGTAATCCTAAAGTTATTATTGAAAATATTATAATATTTGGATATATGCATAGATTTATATCAATGATTAATTCAACCAATAAATTAAAAATTCATTAGGAATATACTCATCTATTATGTTTATCACTTACAAGTAGTTCTGTCTCACTTGGACTATGTAGATCTAAAAAACATCAATTGAACCATGCTTAGAATTTCACTTAAAATGCATTTACATTCATATTCCTCTAACTAAACTCACTGGGAACAAATTTTAGTTCCGACTTCTATTACGAATCTTAGAATTACTATTCATTTTCTAGATTATTTAATGGCCAATAAATGGATGCAAATCCTTCCTCATATTGCAAAACACAACAATTTCATCACGTGCCAATAAACAGATGAGTTCATTAATGTACTTTTGACACCAATTGTCATCACATAATGATTAGAAGTGTCGAAAGAGATGAATTTATTATCAAGAAATTCTTTTAAAAAATACCTTAAAATTTATAAACTTATTTCATAACAGTCATGTACGAAGCACATGTAATTACTAGTGACTATTATATACGTCAACTTATATATTCAAAATAATGTCTGAATTAATAAAATAATTAAAAAATAAATATAATTCATAAATACATAATATTTATAAATTTAAATAATAATGTCTAAATAATGTGTACTTTATTAAATTATTCAATACAATATAAAATTAAGAAAATACATAACATATATATAAAAAGTAAAAAATAATAAAATAAAAGTTGACACACATTGATAGGATACCATATATATATATATATATATATATATATATATATATATATATAGAGAGAGAGAGAGAGAGAGAGAGAGAGAGAGAGAAAGAGAGAGAGAGAGAGAGGCTAGAATACACTCGAGTATATTCGGAGCAGAATACACTCAACATTTTTTTATGATGTAATATTTTTTTCAAAAATCTAATCCATTGATCTTCTTAAACATCTTGTGAATAGTCATACGTAAAATTTGATCACATTTGGACATTTATAGGTCATGTTATAAAGACCGCAAAAATTATACATTTCAAATTAGTTTCATGCGTTGATTTTGTTGCCCTTGGATGAGTGACTTACACTCATCCAAATGGACTCAAAATTTGTATGTAGCCTAGTTATAGTATGACATTGAAGATCAATGATTTACATTTCGTAAAAAATAGTCTTGATATACAAATACACTTGAGTGTATTTGTGCGATCTATACACTCGATTGTATTCTAGCCTGACTCTCTCTCTCTCTCTCTCTCTCTCTCTCTATATATATATATATATATATATATATATATATATATATAGTGCCGGAGCCACATGCAGGAAAGGGTAGGCCTATGCCCTACCTTAGTTTCTGAATTAGCATTAATTTACATTAACTAGATCGTCTATTTACATAATAAACTCCTTTCGTGCCCTACCTAATTGCGATCCGTTTCTTTCCTTTAGACTGGTATATCAAGCAGTGCCCACCCTTCTCACATTTCCTGGCTACGCCACTATATATATATATATATATATATATATATATATATATATATATATATATATATATATATATATATAATCACCAAATATAATTTAAAAACCCAAAAAATATCAATGATATAAAAAATACAAGAATAATAACAATAAATAATCAAATGGAAATATACGACACATAATTTTAAATACAACATATAAAAACATAATATATTTGATCTTGTTGGGTTATATTTGTCCATAAAACTGAACAAACACGTGAATTTGAGATGGTAATTAGATCTATTATACTAGTTTATTTAATATACCTTTTTATATTTTTATGTGTATCGACGTGTATTAAATTTTATTGTATTAAATTTATAGTTTTATTCTATGTGTTGTAGATTGATTTTATATATATTTAATATTTATACTTTATTATATGATTTTAGTTTTGTATATCATTAATTTAATACATTTTGTTTTCATTTATCATTATTATGCTTTTATGAAGTATACCAATTTTATTATTTAATTAGTTTTAGGCTTTGTTTTCATATGTAATTAAGTGTATACATGTTAATGTGCATTATGGTCAATAAGTGATTTATCATAAAAAATAAAAATGTACATGGTATTATAATTAAGAAATAAGTAAAAAAAATAATAACAAAAGTAATACATCATCATTGGGGGAACATTGCTCTTTTGGGGGCAATGTGTCCTAGCTAGAGATGTACTATTTTTTTTAATCAACAATGCATTTGCTACGGAGATGCATGGCCCCATTAAGACCAATGCATCCTCTTTGGTAACATAGTGTTTTAGAAAGATGCCATTTTGAAAAGTAAAATTCTGATCATGCTATATTGATAATAAAAATAACAAAAACTGTGGACTAAAGTTTCATTTTACATGAGGTGTCAATGAAATGCACGATTATCTTTACTCGATGTTGACCTGAAAGTGAGAGTTGAGGTGTACCATCACGCGCAGGTGGTGCAAGCGCACCATCACGGACAAGGAAGGTGGTTTGGTGGGTGGAAGGTTGAAGTTGGGGGTGATGACGTGTCATGTTTTAATTGGATGGGCTGGTAGGGGTGGTGTAATATGCAAATAAATGTGTTTTGCTTATATCTTTTGAACCATAATGAATTTTTTAATGAAACAAAGACCATTGGATTTGTTATGAAAAATGAAATCTAACAAACCTAATATTGACATATTTTTGAGATAAAAAAATAAAAAAATGATATGAATACATTATTCTGGATGCCAATGAACCATTTTAGGCATTAAATAACTATATTTGGGTGTCATTAGCCATTTATGGATGTCATTAGCCATTTGTGGGCATCATTATAATTTTAGGTGTCAGTGAATCATTTTAGGCGTCAAATAACCATATTTGGGTGTCATTAGCCATTTATGGGCGTCGTTATAATTTTAGTTGTCAGTGAAATATTTTAGGCGTCAAACAACTATATTTGGGTGTCATTAGCCATTTATGGGTCACTACAAGAAAAAAGTCCATTGGCTACATTTAGTGTAGTTACATTTTCTTTATATGTAGCTAAATCATTTTTTCTTTATAATTTATAGAATTGTAAAGAACAAATGTAGGTAGAAATTTATTTAACCAATAAGAAAGTTAGTTATTGCAATTGCAATTTCTCATCCCAAAATAAGCAGGTTGGGATAAAACTACATGTATCCCCTCACTCGTACTTAAAAGAGTGTCTAATACACTTTGACCGTCATTCCCTCCAATTTTTTATTTTGGCTCATGAATTTCGAAAATATTCCCGCGTTTGCGGCAAGTTCCAATTTTATACATGCCGCAACAAAAACTGATTGTGCTTTAGTTCACAACACGAAATCAAGGGTTTTCCAGACTCTCTCGTTTTCCCTTTCCTCCGTTCTGGTCTACCCATCAAGAAAAACAACATTCATTCGTTGTGAAGAGCAGAGTCACCGTGCGTGCGGCCGATCCGGATCACCAACCTGAAGAGCTATCGTGTTTGAGGATATTTTTGTATTGTCTTCTTGCGCCACCACCACTATCTTCTTCACTCCTATCATCCTATCTCCTCTCGATCGTGTCATCGCCATCAATGTGTATATTTCTTTACAAGACACACTCAAAATAGTTATTACTAGCAGCATATAGGTATGCACCTCGAATTCCCCATTTTAGTTTACTTCCATTAGAACCTACTCTTCATGTTGGCTGCTTCATACACGATGCATGCTGACAATGAGATAGAATACTAAGAATTATTTATGGTCATGATTTTATCATAACAAAGGTTGCGTCTAGTGGTTTAGTGAAGAATTTATAGTCTTTTAATTTGTTGTTTGAGAAGGAATGTCATGACCGAAATTATTAACTAATCGTTCATATCTTTTACTTGACTAATGTGTTGAACTTTATTTTTGTTCCAGAGGTCTTTCTGAATCCATTAACTTTAGAGAAACATGTGCCATTCATTAGTATACTTTCTTATTTCCAGTCTTGACTACAAATACATACATTAATAATTAGTGGAGTGACAGTTAGAAAAGGATTTGTTTATCCTCAGCTTTTATGTAGTTCGATCTTCTGAATTTCTAGTTCCTCGGTCCATTTTTCAATCTGTATGCGTGTTGTCTTGGGTAGTTTGACTTGGAAACTACACATCTCCATCGCATTGGAAGCCGCACAACTCCCATCATTGGCCAATCTAAATCATCAAAGAATTGAGCATAATGATCATATTTTGGTATTTTCTAATTTAATGCAAATTTTGACAAATGTTGCTTCGTTGCATTTCCAAAAGAAGCAAATTGAATATAGAATTTTCAGAACGTATGCCGGCTGGTGGATCACTTTTTTACCACCTAATTAATTTTGAGCTAGCGACATGTTTATGAGGTATTCTACTATTTGTATATAGCTGTCTAATGAGTAGCACTTGCAAAAGGAATTACTGAACGCACAAAATACTTATCAACTATATGGCTTAGATATGTCTACTGGTGTGAAAATTCTAAAATTTTCAACTACGTTACAGTTTTAAGTTTAATTATTTGTTTCTTTTTCATATGGTGAACTGTATTAAAATACTATCTTCAAGATTTAGAAGAGAAAAAGAACGCAAAGCTTTATGTATGAAATGATTACAAGAACAAGATGGGAACATAGCAAACTTAGCTTTATGGAGCTCCGATTGGGAAGGAGGAGGTTATCACTTATCTGGTTAGTTTTATCTTTATTTGCATATACCCACTTATGATTTAGTTGTTTGGCAATGAGTAAGATAGTATCATATAATTTCTATTTTATTGTTGTATACCAATTTTAGCAGTAGCATATATCTTCATATCAAAACTTTTAAGATTACAAATGTAGGGTTCACATCTTTACTAACAATTTTAGATACTTCTTAGACCAATTCATTTAGATAGTATCTTAATTTTTTCCCTTGTTTGCTCGCATATGATTTGATTCTGAAAAGTGATAGCATGTATCTTAATATAAATATGAAGATATATCTACATATTTGCATTGTAACCATGATAAACAAACATGGATTAACAACTTAAGTTGGCATACTTTTTAGATGATGAACATTAAAGGAGGCACTCGTAGGAAATTCAATAGTTAGATAGACTATATGAAATAAAATATTATTTACTTGAAGCTTCAAATGATCAAGTTAGTTGATTAGGAAGCTTCATATGTGTTTGAATTTTGTATGGTTACACCCCATATGATACAAAATTGCATTCCTTGTGTGAGGCCTCACTATCCCTTTTTTGCATAATTTTAACACGGGAAAAAACTTTGCTGCAATATTTTCTACTTTGCTCAAATTACCCATCTTTTTGAGTGTGTAATCCTCAATTGTATAAGATGCATCATGGTTGTCACAATTATAAACAATTATACCTATTTAAATTAAAAATGCCATGTAGCACTAAGAGAAAATCAAAACTGAACGAATAGGAAACTAGTTAAGGTTGACATTAGCATGTGAGTAATAAAGTGTAAGTCTACGCAATATTCATAATGATATAATTTAATTAATTACTTGTAATTATGCTACTTTAGCACCATTAAAATTCCCTCTCATATATTTCACGCAATAGAAGATTGCATAACATGACTAGCTATATAGACAAGATCATATTGGACTCAAACCTATAAGATGGTAATTGTTTCTGAAGCTAATTGTACATTTTTATTCAGAGTTTGCAGTCTTAGGTGTTGTTTGGTTCGGGATCGAAACTGGACTGGGCATTGTCTTTTTGTGCCATGTCAGCACTAATCCTGACTAACCCAGTTAAGATCCAGTCTTATTTTGTTTGGCAAAAGTTGGACTAACAGGATCCATTTTGGATTTCGTAATCCTCTAATCCGGACCAACTCAGTCTTGCTATGGGCAGGATTCCAAGATCCCAGTCCGGATTTGGCTCTGTCTTTTGTGTTATTTTGTTTTATATGCTAGATTAAAAAACACAAGTTACGAGGTCAGTCCATTTTAATGAGTGCTTGCAGTGGGATTGGGTTTCCAAAAAAAAATACGATCCACTCCAAATATACTAATCCGGATATATGGACTAACCCGGTCCGGATTTCATAATCTCGATCTCGAACCAAATAGGGGCTTAGGATTTGAATGTGTAGCATTTAATTTTTTTCAATTCAAATTCATTCTTGCTCGACCTTCTACAAATATGCTCTGTCCTACTTCACATCTAGTGAGGTTAAACTTTATTCATTAATTATAACCAACATTAACAACTTGTACTGATGATGTATTAGCATAAAAAATGTTTACCTTACATATTTATTTCTTATTTACTAATTGACTGTTGTTATATGCCATTCGTTAATGCATAAAATATGCAAATGAATCCCAATCTTGACAAACACTTTACCTATTAAATAATCCAGTAAAACTATAGTTTCAAGTAGAATATTAAGCAATGAAGGTAATAAAAATTTCATGTACATTACTTTGCTGTAAAAGATTACATAAAAATGTTCATGTTGAAGAAATGACTTTTCATGCGAATACCACCAATACAAAGAAAATGTCCCAATCTTCTTACATTGAGAACAAATTTTACACAAAACAACAATGTGATCATAAAGAATACAATGTAGTGTGAACTGAGTGGTATTGCACCTTGTTGAAGCTATTTCTACACTTAGTTCCAAGTCATGATAGTGGCGCTCTTTATTCCTTTGTATAGAAAACACATTGAAAGGAACACATAAATGTCGTTAGCTGGATCTATACTCTATATTTTCAAACTTGATGAACTTTTAGCAAAGGGCATAATTACATAATGCTTACTTTTTACAAGACGATGATAACAAATGAGATGGAGTAACAAATTATGGTTGACAATAACTACAGAAGGGAAAAAGGCTATATTTTTTTATCAATGAATTTTGATGAGACCCATTCCATTCATCCTATCATGTTTTATTTTAATAAATTAAACCACATTCACTGATTCTTCGAGCCACTTTTGCAATATGCACCATCCTACTACCAATAACTACATTTTTCTTCATGAAATTTTCATGGTAGATAATAAAGGGCATCAAATACTTTGGGTTGTGGGTGCGAATTATGTTAGTAATATTGTTGGATCTGGTTGTAGGTGTGAATGTTGATGAAAAAGGGACCTGCTACTACTGTTTGAATATGGGAAATCTCAATGTCCCATGTTTAGTGTACTGTGACAATCTAGTGAAGAATTCATATTTATCACCTAGTAGTAATCATGTATCTTGTTGCACTGAAATGTCTCACTACTGCTCTTTTTGAGAAGGAGATGCTCCATTTTGTAAGGAGTCCCCTGGGAAGTGGTATGTATATGTCTAATCAATTGATTATCTAGTTTTGTAAAAGTTACTTAAAGGTTATAGTATGAACTATTTTATATCTTTCTTACCTGATGTCAAATTGTTATTATTTTAGGTTTATTGAGTCTATTGTCAGAACTATTGATGGTAATCTGGAACTGTTGACGGTAATCCAATAATGTAGATGCCTTAATGGTATGGCCTTTTATTTGACCATCTTAATATATAAGTCTTACTATTTTATTACCTTGTTGCACTTGATGATTCTCTTTGTACGCAACCTTTTTAGGTGTGATCAGATGGACCATCTTCTATTCATCACCAGAAGAAAGTTTCTCCATGGGAGACTAAACCTTCTTCAACTCCGCCTATGAATCATGTTCCCATGTTCAAACCCAAAAGACTGAGGGCTAACATGATTCTTCCCATGTTTTAATGCTTTTTCTGTAGATAAATATGGCCTAATGTTATGTTTTAGATGCAAAAGTAATGCTAACACATGTATGTTTGATACAACGCTAATGCATGTATCTTTTAGACCCATCATTCTAACTTAAAATTTTAACAATGCTTTAGATGTTGCTTCCAATCTATTTGATTAATCTTTAGAGTCTTCAGATACTATACAAAGTGCTTGTGCTGAATCCAATTTTTGAATGCTAATGAGACTTGGGAAGCTCTCACTTATTCAGGGTAGCAATTTGATTGTTTGCCCACTGACATTACTTAGGCAATGGAAGGTGAGAGTGTGTAATATAAAATGTTGCCCCGTCATAATGGTAGGTGATATTTATTTCACCCTAATATTTTGAATTAGATCTTTCATCCTGCTGTAGTGACCCCAATATCAGTACCCAAGATGCATGTTCTATGTAGAACAATCCTCCTAATATAGCAGCATCTGACTCTTGGGACACTGATGTCAGTAGATTCTCCATTGCCTTTGTTTGCATTGTCTACTTTCCAGGTGTGCTTCAACATTTCTATGTCTTGCTTGTTTAAATAAGGACTCATACCTATGCTACACATACAAAAAGTCATTTGTATACTCATTTTTCCTAATGTTGAATTTGTTGAATTTTGTAGGTGGACTTACTCTATTTTCTTCAGTTTCTTGGATCATCTGAACTTGTTAGCATCCTATCTTTTGATTGGGAAGATTGATGGATACATGTGCTCAATGTGATCTACCTTTACATGGCCTAAGGCATTTGTTCTTTGGGTTGAAGATGTTTCAACTCGGCTTTTTGCTTCAATGGTAATTCGGTCTGATGATATAGAATTTGAACTTGACCCTACTGGTCCTTATCCAAGTGACAACTACATGATGATTTTGATTTCAAAATTATTGAAAAAGTTATGAGAGTTAGTGTACAATGTGGGGTGAAACTTCGAAAGTGATGTAAACTTATATTCTAATGGGAGTAATTGTATACATATATCTTCTTTTCATGTTGCAAAATTGGGGCAAGGTTTATGTCCCCCCATGTCTACTCATGTTTCAATATAAATAAAAGTATGATTATTGACATCACAACCACAACTTGATCTGAATCAATATTGATTTCAGCTTCTTTTTGAAAATATTTTTGTATTGATAATTCAATATTGTATACATCATCTCACTACATATGCATGCATGTGTAGTACATAATTTCTCTTACTAGATAGTAACTACAATTACAAGTGTAGTAAGTGCAACTTTTTGCTATACATGAACCACATATACAATTGTAACAGATGCCATTTACCCCTACATATCATAGCTACAAATACAATTGTAGTCATATATTTGACTACAATTGCAACTACGTTTTAATGTGTAAGGAAAACTTTTACCTACAATTGGGGTTACATATGTATTTATAGCTAGATGAATATCTAACTACAATTTGGAAAAATGTAGCAAAAACAATTAGCTACACGGGCTTTAGCTTCATATTCTAAATGTAACCATAAATGTAGCAAAAGCTTTTAGCTACAAAATTTGGGGTTTTAGCTACAATTTTTTTTTGTAGTTAAAGACTATTTTTTTGTAGTGGGTGTCAATAACCATTTGTGGGTGCGTTATAATTTTAGGTGTCAGTGAACCATTTTAGGCGCCAAATAACTATATTTGGGTGTCATTAGCTATTTGTGGGCGTCATTATAATTTTAGGTGTCAGTGAACTATTTTAGGCTTCAAATAAGCATATTTGGGTGTCATTAGTCATTTATGGGTGTCATTAGCCATTTGTGGGTGTCATTATAATTTTAGGTGTCAGTGGACTATTTTAGGTGTCAAATAACTATATTTGGGAGTCATTAGCTATTTATGGGTGTCATTAGCTTATGTGGACACCATCATTACACTTTTGGGTATAACTGTACTATTTTGGGCGTCAAGTAACCATTTTTTGGTGTTAATATCTATTTATGGATATGAGCACCGTAGTTAGTTGTCAATTAACCTATATATATCATTTTTTTATTTTTTTATCTCAAAAATTGTCAATATTAAGTTTGTTAGATTGCATTTTTTGTAAAAAATTAACGGTTTTTGTTTCGTTAAAAAAATCATTACAGTTCACAAGTTATAAGCGAAACAAATTTATTTGGCTAATGGAGAATTTCAAAAAATCCACCCAATGATCATCCGCCACATGGTGGCTGCTTGGCTGCTGGCAAAGGCTGGTTTGGGGCGCACTTGACGCTGCGCGTGAACAGCGTGAGCGTCCCCAAATCTTAGTCCTTTCGCATATACACTTCAAAGGTGGACAGCATTTTGGATTCACTAGTATGCCGAGTGTAGAAATTTCTCATGACTTCCGATTGTTTCTCACGACTTCCGATTGTATATTGTGACATCTTGTGTGCTAGCTTAGTAAAGCAGGACCAGCAGGAAGGGCCAATCATGTACGGAAACATCCATCACTCTACCAACAGAACCAAAAATCTTGGAGATATTCCAGAGTGGATATGCATAATTCTGTTCACGAAGTCAAAAACGCTACGTGCCCGGCGTTTAGATTGCCATGTAGCAGACAAGCTAGGTCCCCCACACTCCATGACATGGGCTGTAAGCTGACTGCTTTTAGGATGAAGACCCCCGCAGTTTCTGCACATTAGAGAGATGAAAGCTTCACCCCGCGCGTGTGGTGCAGTTGTACTGCGCTTGTTTGCTTCATCCATAAGATTTGCATCCGTAGCGCTGTGTCTGTCTTGCCGTGCGCTTTCACAACTCGAGACGCGTTAAGTTATGCACTGGTATCGGTTATCCCAATTTGATAGGCAGCATGCTACTCCAGTTTTTGCAGCCATACACGTATGCAGGCAGAAGAAAAGCATACACGTCAAGATCAATTACAGCATACACGCGGCACAATTTCATGAAGGGGGGGCAGCATGCTCCTACTTTTTTTTTAAAGAAACCGGGAGGTTTTAATTCGTCTCGTCTCCCCACGAGCTAACTCAGCTAACTCATCATATACAAGACATGTCTACTATCAAAAGCCCCAAAATACTCCAAAAAAGACATGTCTCTATACTTCACCCAACTCAAAAGCGTGTAGTAATAATCTCAGTAATAATCTCTCTACTGTGGGGTATACCTATACTGTCTCTGGGAACTATGTCTCTCATTATCGGTGGAAGTCCTGCCGCCGTATGACATATCGGCGGTGGGTGTGTTCTCACATACCTTGCTAGCGAGTTAGCCGCCTCATTAACCTCTTTAGTTATGAGGTGATAACTTGAGGATTCACCTCGGAGGAACTCGATGATCTCTCGCACCTCCTTCCTCTTTCTCCACGGTGCTACACAACTTCCCATAATCGTGCTCCGTAATCTCGTGTCTTCTACCTTCAGGTAGGTGAAACCATGTCCAACGATTTTATAGATATTACATGTGTAGCTTGCAGCAACCACTCCGGCCTCCAGCCCAGCCTCCCCTAAGCTCGTTGCAAAAGCAAAGATACACTCTCCCATGTCATCCTGAATGATGCCTCTGACTGGTGATGGCTTCCTCTTTCCTCTATCAAAGGGAATATCACTGATATTCATCTTGATCGTGCCCCTCAACAGTGGCAACCATCGTACCATCTCGGTTTCCCTTAATCTCACCCCATGAGGTGAGAAGTCGTGCAACATCATAATAGCCGCCTGCTCTTGGTCTTCCTCCTTATTGAAAACCACTCCCCTGCAGGCTTCAATAGCCGTTCTCCTGATCCTTTCCCAAGTAAGCGTCACATGTTCTCTCCGTCCTTCGCCGACACCTTTGGGACCAAATGTTTCAGCATGTAATCACATGGAGAATGTCTGAGAGGAATCCTCCTAGGGATGTTCTGTTCACCTGTGCCCAATACCGGTGCAACATCGATCGGATAGAGACCCCATGGGGACTGGTCAGACTCAAGACCTCGTCCACCTTCCCCCATAGGTACCTCGCCAGTTCCCCCTCATGAAGGAGGTGGTCGGTTGACTCGAAATCACCCTCTGAGCAGCATTCACATCTCGATACCACTGATATCTGGCAGTCTCTTATCCTAGACTTAACTAGGACAGCCGAATGTAGGATTTTCCAGGTGAAGACCTCCATCTTCAAAGGTATATGCTCCGTCCAGACCCATCTTGCGAAGGGAAGGGCATCAGTACGCCCTCGACAAACCTTCTTTGCTGATCTAATGGAGAAAGACCCATCCATCGTTGGACTTCCACAACTGCCTTCACCCCCTCCTCCTCTAGCAGCTAGGAGATGGAATGTCAATCCCATTCACCGTCAGCATGCTCCTATTTCAAGACGCAGAGGATGTTACTTTTCGCTGATGCTCCGTTGGCAACTGACATCAACCCAAACTCCTTTTTTGTCTCATCAATATTCCTGGAGATTAACCACGTCACAAACATCGTGTTTCTTAAATCTGATCTATGCCTACATTACATGACGCTGTAAAATTCGTGAGCAGATACCGGTTGATTCAGTGGCCCGCCTGGCCGAGGACGCGCCCCGTGGGATCTCACAATCATCCTCACTGACGGTGAAGTGAGAAGGAACAGGAAACCTAAAGGCCAGTTTGGTAGGGTGGAGTTTTATGAATTAGAAATCGAGTCAACTGGAATCATGTGTTAATTTATACTATTTTGATTTTATTTGGTACGGTATAACACGAACACATTGTTATTGTTTGCAACTATTTGGTAGCAACAGCTGCTACTATTTATATTAAAGGAAAAGAAGGAGCTGAGGAAGGGCCTTGCACGCCTTGTCACTGTGCGGATGCCAATGCATTTACATTTATGTTGGTTGCTTACAGTGTATTACCGGTGAATCTGAACGAGTTATTGTAGATAATATAACGACCAGAGAAACGCATGCGCCAATAACTACGTTAGGGAGGAGATCGAGGTCAGCAAGAAGAAGCCTTTTGATTAGGACAAAGCAACAAGTACAAGAATAGATATGTTAGCACTCCTTTGCAAACTAGTTTTGAGATAATCAAAGGCCCAGCTTGGTTTTGACAAATCGGAATATGTTCTTGGGTACATCTTTTGTGAACTTATCCTCAAGTTGATCTTTAGAACAAAAACTTCGTGGCAATATGACCAAGGACAACTTTTTCTCCGACATAATAACAATCTAGCTCAGTATGTTTTGTTCTCACATGTAGAATTGGATTAAAAGAGAGGTGTAGAGCATTGAGATTGTTACCATATGGGATAGAAAGATGTAGTTGCTCGATGTGAATGTCTCATAGAAGTTGAGAAAACCATATCTCTCAGTTGTAGTGAGAGAAAGAGATTTATACTCAACTTCAGTACTTGATTCTACTATGACTTTTTTTTATTACCAGGAGACACAAATTCTTTTCAAAAAATACGTAGCAGCCACTTGTGGTCCTCCTGGTTCGTGGACGACAACCCAATTTTCATCACAATAAGCTAATACTAGTAATAAAGTAGTGAAGTTTTCCCAGATTTTGAAGAGGAAATTCTTACTCTAGTTTAAGGATGAAGTCATTCACATGGTGGCTTTGTTTCGTATTATTAAAATGTGATCAACTTAATAGTAAAAAAGTAAACAAGATTTTTACCAATTGAGAATATGAACAAAAATGCATAATGACAGTCACTAATTCGGTTATACGAAGCCTTTGCAGCTTGCTTCAATAAATACAGAGCTTTATGCAAGTTATACTTATAGTTTGTTTGTCCTTCTCAACATATGGTGGGGGTGTGTGACACATACACTTATATATCAGGAGTTCTAGTAGAAATGTGTTAAATACATTTCACTAATTTATGTGACATTACCTTCACAAAGCAATAGATACAACAACCTTGACAATATGAGATTTGGTTATAGGACTGAAGATTTCCATACAGTCTACTCCTTCCTCTTGATGAAACTCCTTGGAAACTAAACAAGCCTTTAGAAGATCAAGGGTCCCATCCACATTATGTTGGGTCTTCAAAACACATTTACAACCAACCACATTGTGATGAAGTTGTAATTTTACAAGACTCCAAATGTTGTTTGTATATAGTGCATCAAGTTCACACTCATAACATATTTCAACCTTTGTATTTTAAGGTAGTATGTATGTCTGTTAAGGGTGTTGGTATGTTCATTGTAGTTGGAGCATACTTGGGATTTGGCTTGATAAATACAATTTTACTTTTGGTCATCATCTTATGATCATTGAGTTTTTCCTTAAATAATGGAAAAACCTATTTGATATATTGGAAAAAGTTACAATGCACTCTCTTTTATAGGATAAGAGAGTAAGGAGAAACCAGAACTGGGCAATATGGGATAAATGAAAGGATAAAGATAAGACAAGTCTTAAGCACATAATAAACCACACAAAAAAAGATAATAAAACACACAACCCATGATAATGCATAAAGTATGTATATTAATACTCCCCCAAGCTAGAGCATAGATGCCAATCATGCGCTGCTTGTCCACTAGTGTAGCAAAGTAAGACTTGGGAAGTATCTTGGTAAGATGTCAGCAACCTGATCTTCAGTCCAAAGATAAGGAGTATCGATATGTCCAGAAAGAACTGCTTCTGGGAAAATATGGCAATCCATATCAATGTGCTTTCTGTGCTCATGGAAAGCGAATCGCTGGCAATAAAGGTGGAAACTTTATTATCACAGTGCATAGGAATAGGATCGGAGTCAGAAATATCAAACTCCTTGAGAACTCCTTAGATCCAGATTAGTTCACAAGTAGTGTGAGCCATAGCCCTATATTCTTCTTTAGCACTTGACCGCGAAGCCACAATTTCCTTTTTACTATGCCATGTAACCAGATTTTCGTCAACAAAGGAGAAGTAACCGGAAGTAGATTATTGGTCACATCGACTACCGACATAACCATAGTAAAAAAACCTAGTAAGTTTGTCATGCCCATGTGTGCAATATAGTAAATATTTTCTAGGAGAAGATTTCAAATATTCAAAATGTGACAAATAACATCCCAATGACACCGTAAGGTTTGTCCAAATACCTACTGACAAGCCTAACAAAAGAAGTAATATCAACTCTCATCACAATGAGATAGATAAGCTTACCAACTACATGTCAGTATTGATGGTTATCAGGGTATGGAAGTGAAGATTCATCATCCCAATTAGTATTGGGATCCAAAGAAGTACTAGTAGGTTTAGACCCAAGCATACATGATTATGTCAGAAGTTCCATGCCATATTTGTGCTATGAAAGGAAGACACTATAAGATGTTTGGTAAACTTCAATTCCCAAGAAGAATATGAGTTTACTAAAATATTTAGTAATAAAATGTTGTTCCAGATATCTTTTGGTAGTTGTAATACCTTCACAATCATCAATGGACAAAATGATATTGTCCACATAAACAACAAGCACAACAAGTCCAAAAGCTGACTTTTTTTTAATAAAAATAGAATTGTCAGCATGTGAGAGATGAAATTGAAACTTGAGAAGTATCTGACTTAATTTATCAAACCATTCCCGTGGGCTTTGTTTTAGGCCATATATTTCCTTCCTGAGTTTGCAGACTTTGGAACACTCCTCCTGGCTAGTAAAACCATGTGGTTTCTCCATATAAACTTCCTCATGTAGGTCACCATACATGAAGCCATTTTTTATATCAAGTTGATAAAGGGTTCAATCTTTATTGAGAGCTTAGAGATAAGTACTCTCATAGAGTTGAGGCTGTCCATAAGAGAGAAAGTTTCAAAGTAGTCACTGCATAGCTCTGAGTGTAGCCTTTTGCTACAAGGAGAGCCTTCAGTCGTTCAATAGAATCATCTGGTTGATATTTGATAGTAAAAATCCAACTTTCAGATAGTTCTCAGGATGATCAACAAGAACCCAAGTCTTATGATCTCATAGGGCAAACATTTAGTTTCCATAGCTTGATGTCAGGCATGATGCTGAAGGGATTATATAGCATTCTTTGGCACATATATAGTAGAAAGAGAAGTATTAAAACATGCAAAGCTAGCACCAAGATTAGTGATAGAGAAGAAACTTCTAATCGAATGCTGAGTACATGAATGAACACCTTTCTTGTGAGACCCCTGACCTTGATTTTTGGTTGAACATGCTTTCTTACCTTAATTTGATGCTTACAACCTTAATATAACCTTAGTATGTTCTTTTATATCATGTGACAAAGTTAAGTTTCAAGTTTGGTCTAGTTTGGTCACTATTTGAGCAAGTTATGTAATTATATGCTTGTTTTGGACTTTTATGCAATTTACCCATATCTTGGGTTTTTCTTATAATATTTCACAATTTTGTTGTCACTCAAATGTTTTGATATCATTTTTGAGTTATTTGTTCCTTGGTGTGTTTAGTTGCACCTTGGTTTTGTGGTGACATCTACCTAGAGTTGAACTTAGGGTTTCCTCTCATGGATGGGCTATCTTGGGAGCTAGAACTATATGGTTCACCTTGTGAGTTGGGATCATATGGATTTTCTGGTGTGTTGGAATCTGATGGTGGTACTTGGAGGTGTGAGGTTTGATGTTTCTCCCTCTTTGATCTCCTTAGATTGATGGCTCACCAAGTAGAGGTGCAAATTAATTGTGGAGCTAGGGTTTCCACCCTTGTGAGCAAAGGGTCAAGATCCGATGGTCACCCTACTATTGGAGGTTGATGGCTGACTTGGGATTCAATATTTTATGGATCTCCTATCTCCCACAACCAATGGACCTACTGGTTTGCATGGAAGTGATGCTTTTGACCATGGACACATGGCAAGCATGACATATGAACCTTCTCTTTTCTCTAACCAATAGCCTTACAGACCTCCCTCCTCCCATGCAAACAAACCCTTTATACCCCCTTTCTTGTTCCTTGCTATTTAGATCTCGTCCCCCTTTCATGGTGGAGGAGAAGGAGCCAAGGTAGAAGGATCTTGGCCGACCTTGCTTGCATGCACACCTAGGGTTCCGATCTACCCTCTCTTTGAGCTTGTGGAGCTTCCTTAGCTTGTTCTTGACTTAGAAAAGTACACTCTCCCTCCCTTGCTTCGTTTTCTTTTGTTTCCTATCTTATTTTCTCTTCTTCTTGGTTTGATCCATGGTGGAGCTTGAGCTAGAGGTTAAAGCTGCCTTCTTTCTTGCTTCTTTGACCTAGGGTTTGCTTTCTTTTAGAGAAGGAATTAGCTTGGTCGAGTGGAATGCTCAATATAGGGTTTCCTTCCTCTCCCTTTGAGATTTCTTGCTTCTTGAACCTTCTTCATCATCCTTGAGGCGAGTTATATAACTTTCTCCACATTTATTATTTACTCCTAGCTTGCATGTACTAGATCTTGGTCTAAACTGAAGTTCTAAGTAGAAAGATGATGTCTTTGCCTAGGGTTAAGCTATGTAATGATTCTTGAGTAATTTATCTTCATGGATGAACTATAAACCTTGTGCACAACCCTTCTTTATTAGTATAAGCTATGGACCTTGAATGTATATGGAAAAGGATGGGTTTTTCTCACTCAAACGATGGTTCTTTCTTAGGGTTTCGACCTGATTTTCCTCCTTGTGTTGCAATCTGATGGTTTGGTTTTGGTACTATTTTATTTGACCTTCTTGTGCTAACTGGTGGATTGGACTTAACTTCTATATAGTACCTTCTCATTCTAGGGAAAGTATGGTCTTGATTCCCTCTCAAGTGGTTCAAGTTGATGGTTTTACGCACTCTCTCTCAAGTGATGGCTTTACTAGGTTTTTGAACTTGTTTTCCACCCAGTGATGAAAAAAGATGATTTTTGACTTGGTTCTATTTTGAATCTTCTCCTTGTTCTTAGAACTGATCTCTATGATCCTCTAGAATGGATGGATTTATTTCTCTCTTCAAGTGGTTTCAAATAATGGTTTCTGGGGCTTCATCAACCATTGGTTTTACTTGGAGTTTTGGACCTATTTTCCCACCTACAAATGACATCTAATGGTGCCATTGAGTCAAGACTCAATGGCTCACTAGGTCAACATTTGATGGTCTCTGTATTTATGACTATTCAATGGTTCTTCTAGTTCATGACTTCATTTTCCAAAATCAATGGTCCCACTGGTTCAACACTCGATGGTTCTTCTGATCCTCAAATGATGATTTCTCTAGTTTGTTCTCAAACGATGGTTTTCCTTGTGTCAACAACTAATGGTGGACATGATGTCCACAATCGATGGTAGGCTTGAAGTACACAACCAATGGTGCTTCTAAAGAAAAAAATGATATCATTTCTAGGTGTACAATCCTATGACTTCTCATGATACAATGGTGGTGATTAATGCATATGATTCAATGGTTTTGTTTGCCTTGAACTTGATAGTTTTATCTGTGGTTTATGATTTGATGGTTTTTTCTTGCTTCACCTGATCCTATGATCTGGATTTAATGATTTAGAAGAAATGGTTATGTCCATGAGTTTTTAGTCTTACCTTTACCCTTGAATCAATAAAATTGCATGATTTTGATTTTATAGAAATCGATGGTTTGTTGAACCCTTAGTTTTGAGGGTTTGGTTTGAAGCTACAATCTGATGGTTATACCTTGAGTTATGTATGAATCCATACTTGGGGATAGTATGGGATTAGATGGTAATGTTTTACCTTCCTCATCCATGGTTGGATGGGGATGCTATGTTTGAAGGATGTGATTTAACTAAAGTAAGTGTATAAACCTATGGTTTAGTTTTTGATGCTGATTTGTAACATCACTCTCACCTATCTTGTTGAACCTAACTTAATGTAATTAAATGATGATGGTGAATCATACTTTGCTTCTTGTATGATATGATGAAGGATTATTCTCTCTAAATGTTTGTTATAACCCTAATATGTCAACTGGTGGTTATCATAGCCTTATGATTGGTGCCTTCTTATGCTACACCTATGGTGTTAGTTGAACCTTATTTAAGGTGTTGAAAGATAATGATGATCATGTAGGAAATGATCTGATGGTCTTAATGAACTTTGGGCATATCCTCAACCCTTATGGATGTATAATCCTCTTTATGGTGACAAGGGTTGGTACCCTGGGATAGTATGATAAGGATTTATATCCTACAATGGTGTGATGACAAGTATAGTCTCATGAATATCAATGAAATAGTAGCATGTGATGATGTGATAACAAATATGTATTATATGTTTTATAGTCCTTCCATAATTTGTATCTTCTGAAGTTGTTGTATGCCAATTCTTTTTAGAAATGAATTAGGGTTTAGATGTCCACTTGTTTGATTTAGCCTTATTTCACCCAATTGACATTAACTAATAAATGGAAACCCTAATAATGTTGTGCCTTGAGTTGTAGAACCATTATACTATTAGGACTTGTTGGGTGGGGGAGAAAGTATTCCTGAAGGATGCTCAGAGTCTCGTACATAACTACTGAGTATGCACAGGTGCAAGTGATTGTGTCCTTATCATCCTAATCTCAAGGTTTGGAGGATGGTTGCAGTCATGCCTTGGTTTAAGAATAGTTGATACTTGTATATCTGTAATGTGATTGAGGACAGCTGCAGTTGTACCTCATATGATAGGGTTTTTTATACCCTGGTTATCAGTGTCGTGACCTATATACTAAGGGAGGACTAGGCTGATTTGCTACTTGACTTATATGTCATTGTGGGTAGTTTGACTGATATGTCACTGTAGTTGACTTGTACTGACTAAGATGGTGAGATCTTAGGATTCTCTCTCTCCTAGATCATATACGAAACTGACTGCAACAAAGCGGTGGTCAATTGTAATCTAAGTGATATACCTCAAACTGTTGGTATGTATGACCAGAGAGCCAATCATATGATGATTGTAATGTCATAATTTGTAAATGATTTGATTAATAATAAAGGAAAGCTTCCGATTTATTATATTTTTATTTAGTTATGAGATAATATAGTAGCATAAGAAATGTCTATAGAATGATATTATTCAATGACATATTTCTTCAGGTACGTGACTTGAACAATGAGATTGTATGGATGATAAGAGTATACATTATTACTATGTCCCCAGTCGGATGTTATTGTGGAAGGTTGATAGACAATAATGACACATAAGGTTGGAGTGTGTGTTGGTTGATGACAGAATCTCATTAGCCATCATATGGAAATGTCAAACCAAGCACAAAGATACTTGTTAAAAAATAATGTATCAGCTAGATCCAACATGAAAGTAGCACATGGAAACCAGTATGATGGTAGTCATAGTTAATTCTCATAGTGTTTGTGGTGACTGTGCACTAGTACAAAAATGACATAAAATGTCACCTTTGATGGTATCAGTTACCCAAAAAAACTGACACTAAAGAACAAAGACATCAATTATTTAAGACAACCGTCACCATATGTGAAGTTATGCCAATTTAGGAAATATATGGGTACCGTTTTAACTTTAACTTTGGTTTCTATTCAAAGAAACCGACATCTAAAGTTATCCGTGAAATACAATCTTCCAGGGAAATTTTTTTTCCTCAAAACTTTTCAATCTGGCATCAGTTTTTGCTAAAACCGATGACACATGTTTCACACCATGTCCCCACAATAAAATTTATCCCCTCATTAGTCGTCGGCTCTGACAACTAATTGACAACCAATTATCTGAAACCCCTAACCTTGCTTAAATGGTTGAACATGCTTAATTACCATAATTGAATTCTTAGAAATATGATATAACCTTGTGATATGATTTATAATCATAAGACAAGCTCAAGTTTCAAGTTAGGTCCAATTTAGACACTATTTGTGCAAGTTATACAATTTCATGCACATTTTGGACTTTTCTAGAATTTACCCAATTCATAGGTTTTCTTTGCAATTTATCACTTGCGTTATGTTCTTTGGATGTTCTCTCATCATTTTTGGTCTTTTTAAGCCATGGGGCGCCTAGTTTAAACTTGGTTTGGAAGTGTTTTCCTCAAGGGTATTTTAGGGTTTACCCCTTTATGGATGAGCTACCTTTAGGAGCTATCAACCAATAGTTTATTTGATTGGCTTGGAAATTTGACAAAGGAGAGCTAAGAAGGTCTCTATGGATTGTGGGGGAGCTTCTTGTGTGGCTACTTGTATATCCTTAATAGTTTAAGGCCATCGATGCATGGAGAGCTTTTTAGAAACCTCATGCTTCTTCTCTCCCTTATCCTAGAACTTTATATATCTATTTTTGAGCTCCCAAATGAAAGCTTTACTTTTCCCACTTCCCTCCTAATAAGAATCTCGTTCCCTATCTATTTAGATGTGGAGGACCAGTACAAGGTAGAAGAATAAGTTGAATTTCTTGGTGGAAGCTCCTGGGGTTTTGTTTTGCTCTCTTTTAGGGTTTAAAAAGCTTCCTTCTAGTAATCTTGACCGAAATGAGAAAGAATCCCATTCCTTCCTCCATTTTTTTCTCTATTATCCTTCATCCTACCTTTCTCCAGGTTGTAACCTTGCTGTTCCATGGTAGAAATTGCTCAAAATCTCTAAAACCCTACCTTTCTTGCTCCTTATGCTTAGGGTTTGCTCATTTGATAAAGAAATGTGCTAGATGGACGAGTTCACAACTTATGCTTGGATTTTCTACCCTACCTGATCATGTTTTATTCTATTTGGGAGTTTATCTTCTAATTAGAAGTAAGTTTTATAACTTGCTCCAAGTTTATTACTTACCATAAGCTTTCAAGGTCGTGTTCTTTCTTTTAAATGATGATCCATGCACTAAAAAGCTATGCTTGAATTGGAATTCAATTTTTATAATGTTCCCTATTCTGATTTTAGTTCTATATGAACATGTGATCATGTTTAAGTTATTCCTAAGGTATAATATGAATTGGATTAGGTTTGTTTGACAACCGATGGTGCTAAACACATGGTTTAAAGTTGATTTCTTCTATAAACACATGACCCATTGGTGGTACCACTGCAACAAACGATGGTGTTGTCTTCATGACAACTTATTATGGTGAACAAGGGTGTTAAGTGAATTTCACCCCCTTAGGTCATGTTTTGGATTTATTAGAATCTTAATGATCAACAACTAAGTACCCTAATGATTCTATTAATCAAGGGTGACATTAGTTTGATATTCGATGATGATTAATGAATATAGTGTTGTTCTCAACACCTATGGTGACTCAATGGTTACTATTGATGGTGGAGCACGTCTCCACAACCTATGGTGAGTTAAGAATTTAGTTGTAGTATCAATTAGGGCTTAGACCAATGGTTTGTTGGGTCATTTGATGCAATGGTTGAACCTATACTCCAATGGATGGTTTTAATATATGAACATGATCCAATGGTTAAGATCTAATGATTCTTCATCCAATTATTGAAATGGTGCCTAATGTAATATTTTGGTCCTAATAAAGTGATTTAGATGGTTTCCTTTATGATATCAAGTTAAGAATCTCATTTATTGACTGCTTGTTTTAAATAAACAACCGATTGTGGGTTTTACCCTACTATCAATGGAACTTTTTATGTTGTTAATCAAGGGATGTCTAGGGTTAGATGGTGACTCTCTCTAGATCACAACTCAATGAATTCATTGGTGGTTTGTTGAAGATGTTTACTTATGTAAATGATCAATGGCTTTACCTTTTCAACATTTAATGGTTAGAAGTTGATGCCTGAATATTCCCATTTGTTTTGGGTGAAGCCTATAGTGTAATGTTATGATTCTAATGATGATAATTTGATGGTTCAATGCCTTAAACTTGTAGTCTTACCCTTACCCTCATATGATTATGATTGATAATCACCATAATGAATTAATGGGTAACCCTAATGAGGTATAACTTGTTATACCTAGCTTTAATATAACTAAATAATGGTAATTGGGTATGAATACTCCTTGAATGCTTATCACAATCATGGAGTACTCTCTTATGTTGTTGATACCTTAGTATGCTATAATTCGATGGTTACACCTTGATTTATGTGTGGACTCATACTTGAGAATAGTATGGAATGTGATGGTTATACTTCACCTTATGCATCCATGATCTAATGGGGATGTCGTGAGTTAGGATTTGGGTATAAGTGCTGATTAGTAACATTTATATAATTTATCTTGTTGAACCTAACTCTAATGCAAATAGATAAAGATAAGTATACATGTTTAAGATTCTTATATGATGGAATGATGGTGAAATAACCTCCTTAATATGATCATAACCTCAATATGTTAATTGGTGGTTATCATAGCCACATGGTTGATACTTTCTTATGCTATACATGTGCATTATGAATATGATGAGGGTTAATCATAACTAGATTCCTGGCATGTTGATGTAATAAAGGATTATTCTTAATGTTAATATAACCATGCTATGATTGTTTTTGGTGGCCGCTCCTTGGTGTGTCTGTCGAGGTTCTTGCCGCAACTCGGGCCCCTTGGCTAGGTGGACACAACCTGTCAGCCCCAGCTTGTCTTATCAATAAGTAGTGAAAATAGGCTGCTCCTCTTCCCCTTGTTTATTTAGATGGCCCTGTGTGGGTTCTACCAGGGCTTCTTGTGGAGCCGTTGGGTACGGATGGGCAGTGACCCCTAGGGTCACGTATCCCATGTCATGTAATCTTTGGAACCAGGGTTCCACCTTTTGGTGAATTTCTCTTCTATTACCTGCCACAAGGCAATTATGATGAATATCTCATAGCTCATTAATGCCATATTATGCTGATCTGATGTATAATATATAAGTGATGTTGTTGAGTCTTGTTATAAGGCATGCAAATATAATGATAATCTTACAGGGAATAGTATGATGGTCTGAATAACCTTTGGGCATGGTTGAGCCTTGAATGAGGTGTAATCCTCTTGTGTTGATAAGGGTTAACACCCTGTAATATTGTGAAAAGGATTTATATCTTGTGATAGTATGATGACTAGTGTAGTCTCATGAATGGCAAGTGAATAGTACCATGTGATGATGAGATGATAAATTATTTTTCACACATTTTATTTCTTTTCAAGTTGTGATATTTATATGCTTGTTAGAAGTGAATTAGGGTTTATATGTCCACTTGTTTGATGCATCCTTAATTCACCCAATTGGCATAACTAATCAAGTGCAACTCTAATCATGTAGTGCCCTATGCCGTAGAGCCATCTTAAGTGTCAAAATTTGATGGATGGTGAAATGAGTATTCCTAAGGGAAACTCAGAGCGCATACCATTGAGCATGTGGGGGTGGAAAGTTGAGGATATATCCTTGTAATCAACAATACAAGTCATGGAGGATGGCTATGGTGATGCCTTAGACATTTGATGTGATTGAGGACAACTGCAGTTTTAAATCAGATTAGAGGGTTTTATATACCCTAGTTTCTAGTGTCGTGACCTGTACCTAGGGCAGACTAGTGATTAGAAGCTTGACTATAGGTCGCTATAGTGGCAACTTTGACAGATATGTCACTACCTTTTTACTCGTAGTGACCAAGGGGAAGAGATCTTAGGATACCAACACTCCTAGATCTTTTATCTAACCGAATAGCCCTTCATAAGGGTCAGTTGGACTTTGGATGGTAGGATTCCAATTCCCAGGGCATAATAAAAGATGTAAGACAGTCGCATAGCATATATGTTTAGGGTTATACACAACACTTCATATTAGATGATAACCCTTTTTTGCTTTCTTTTCACTGTGATCATGTATAGTATAATAAGAGATAATAGATATGCTTATGTAGTAGTTATGCTCATGTTTTAAACACACTTATGTTGTCAAATATACTAACACTTATGGTTAAGATGATGCTTCTAGCAATGTTTAATATTTCTATCGATGCCTATGTAATTAGAAATACTTCAACTGCTAATCATGCCTATGTAGTTAATTGTGCTATGATGTTAGTTCTACTTATGATATAGATATGTTCCCTTTATTTGAGATGCTAATATTGATAGACATGTTATGTTACTAGACATATTCATGACGTCAGGGATGCTTATGCTACTAGATTTCTTGTGCTGTTAGCAAGGAATATGATGATAGTTGGATTAATGATGATGATTGTTATTATATGCAATTTCATGAAATTTGTGTGATATCTATCTAGAGAAATGGATTTATTTGTTCCTATATATCCTTTGATAATAATACTTATTTCTAAGATAATTTTCTTAATCTGTTTAGCATACTTGAACTGTTCAATCTGTTCAATTGATTGTTAAATACTCCAACTACTCACTTATCTACTATTTAAAATGTTGTAATCAATAAGTGTTGTTGGAGGTTATATCTCTTTCTAGGGCATCGTCTCACACTTCTGGTTCACCACATCATTTTAGGTAATTGGTAGTGACAACAACACAACCGTGGAAGTAAAGAGGAGCTATGGTAATGAATCTTTGAGAAAGTTGATTAGAGGTTTTGTGTGTCCTAGAGTCGTCCCCGTACTCTCAGGTCTGGGTAAGAAAATTTTGTATATGGTGTTTTAAACAAATCAGACTTTTGTTAGATAGTTAATGCTTGTTTCTGTGGCATATACAAATATTGTTCTCCTGTGTATATATGTTGTGGCTAAGGTGATAGAACAATTTTTATCAAATTATTGGCATAGTATAGAAATAAGAAAGATGTTGGGCTCTTATGCAAATGTTTCTGACCAAGTGTTGATGTTGAAATCGGTTTAAATTTACCCATATTTTTGGGGTATGTGGTTAATGGGTGATCCATTGTGTTTTATATTTTTTGTAATCTTGTTTAGTGGAACTGGTTCTCATAAGTTGGTATCAGAGCTTTAGATTCACTAAGTGTATAGGGACACTAGGACTTAGGACTAGGATGATGTTTGAGAAAAGAATATGACATATAAACATGGTGCATACTATCTAATCTCAATACTTGGGTGCCCTGACCAGGTATTCAATTATTGAAGAAAAGGTAAGTATGGTACTTTTAGATTGTTATCTTTTTTATTACTCTGATCTAGTAGTCATTTTGAAACAATCTAAATAGCATAATGAATCATGAATCATGGTGTAGATAAATCAATATTACCTCAAGCGGAGATGATAATTACATCATTAACTATCAAAACTTGAATGTTTGGTAACTATAAAAGAAAGACACAATAATATGAAATCTAAATCCAAATACAAATAAGCAAAAGAGGAGTTCTAGAAGATGTAATTCAGGAAGATCATAAAGTAAACAACATATAAGTCTGTTCTTATAAAGTTATTCAAGGTATGAAATTCACATAAGATGGATAGAATTCCTATGTTAAGTATAAAATGAGAAGGAATGGGAATAATGACAAAGGATTAAGGTGGAACCTGAGTTAATCTCATACCAACCTATGTATGTAAGAAATTTGTAATGTAAAATCAGCATGGCATGTCAAAGAAATTAAGGGAGGTGATCCTTGTTTAATGAAGAAAATTAGAATATAATGATTTACCTCTGGATAAGTGGTTGGAAAACATAATAAAATAAGAGAACATATCTAAGTATGATAAATAGTCATCTTGGAAGGAGTAATGAGATATGTTAATCATGATGAGTCCTATGCTAATGGCAAGGATCCCGAAATGAAAAAGGTAAAATGATACATAAGAAGTTGTAACCTGCATAATGAAAATAGAATTGGTTTGCTAGTGACCCTTGAACAATTCTGCTATGACATGGGAAGTGTGTTTCCCTTTGTGTCTTTCCTTTATAGGGCACATCTTTCAAGTGGATCATTTCCGATTGGTATGTGCGGATTCATTGTAAACATGAAGGTGGACAACTTATTATAGAATAAAGTTGCTTGGACTATTGTTCCAAGATGATAACGTTTGTGATGAGTTTACTTTTGAGCCCTCCAATAATTAGGGAGATTCCTCTTATATGTCTTAAGATTTGTATTGTGGGTAAAAGTAGATGTGATAAGGGTGTGAGTTCCTTATAGTGCATGAGGTGGATACCAAGGTAATGAATCCTAATATCTAAGTATCAATAGTATGGAAGTATGTAAAGGTTGGATATGTTTATTAAATGAACATTCCATGTATTCCTCTCCCTTAGAGAGAGAGAGAGAGTTGATGATGACCCTACAAATGTTGGGAAAAACAAAAGCAATTGTATAATGTCGTGTATGGTTCAGTGATAGTTGGGCAAGACCACTATCAAGGATAGATGGTTTGTTGATCAGTAGACATGTGCTACCGTGTTCCTTTAAGATAAACCTAGGATCAAATATCAATGCATAAGAGTTAGAGTGGATGACATAAGTTACATGACCATGATGAGTTTATGGTTATGTCCTTTAGACTAACCAATGTCCCAATAGAATTTATGAATAGGAGGAACAGAGTGTTCAGGTCATGTCTTACAAGTTGTAGCAAGCTTTGAATGATGACATCTCAAAGTATTTCAGAGATGGTCAGTAACATGGTCAACATCATTGCTAAACCATAAGAATGTTGATGTAATTGTACTTATGTGTGACAAGTCTATCAAGAATGAGTTCGGGGTTGACTGAAGTATCCTCTTAGAGTTATGATACCTCTATTAAGTATGTTATGTGAATCCTGATAAGATGAAGACAATGTCATTGTTCTACTCCTAACAAGGTCAATCAAGAAGTTATATTTGTTAAAGACTATAGACAAATGTATGATTCTTCAACCAAATAGATGGTCAGTTCACCATTGAGATGATTAGAGAATCCTACAAAAAATATTCTTCATAGTTCTTGAAAATTAGGAGATGCGTACTTGGTTGATTGAGTTGTTAATTACAACAACCATTAAAGGAGCATAGAAATGAAACCTTGTAAAAGTTACATATGATAAGAGATACATGTTGTTCTATGTTTGGTAAGATCCAACAAGTATGGCCTCTTAATGATGTGTGATACAATAGATAGAATAGTTTAAGATGACAATCGAGTCTAAAAGTTGAAAGGTACTACCAGACCTGTACATGTGGTATAATAGTGCCTATGATGAACCAAGGTTACACACGCAAAAGTTGATGGAGAAGAATATGAATTCTATGAGAATAGTGTGACATCATCATGAGATGAAATTTACCATGTGGAATATTGGGGATGAGGTGCATGAGAAATATCCACCTTTGTTTACCTTGCATTTTAGGGGAGAAATCCTTATTAGGGGTTTATGGTTGTGAGACCCCTACCCTTGCTTAAATGGTTGAACATGATTAATTACCATAATTGAATACATATAACTATAATATAACCTTTTGCTATTATTTGGAATCATTATACAAGCTCAGGTTTCAAGTTTGGTCCAATTTGGACACTATTTGTGCAAGTTATGCAATTTTATGCACATTATGGACTTTTCTGCAATTTACCCAATTGAGAGATTTTCTTTGCAGTTTATCACTTGAATTGTGTTCTTTGGATGTCCTCTCATAATTATTTATCTTTTTGAGCCTTGGGGCTAGTAGTTGACCTTGGTTTGGAAGTGTTTACCTCAAGGGCATTTTAGGGATTACCCCTTTATAGATGAGATACCTTTAGGAGCTATCAACCAATGATGTATTTCCTTGGCATGAAAATTCGATAAAGAAGAGCTAAGCAGGTCTCTATGGATGGTGGGGGATCTTCTTGTGTGGATTCTTGTATATCCTTAATAGTTCAAGGCCATGGATGCATGGAGAGCTTTTTAGACACCTCATGCTTCTTCTCTCCCTTATCCTATAGCTTTATATATCTATTTTTAAGCTCCCAAACAAAAGTTTTTCTTTCCACCACTTCCATACTGATAAGAATCTCGTTCCCTATCTGTTTATTTGTGGAGGACCATTACAAGGTAGAAGAAGAAGGCAAATTTCTTGGTGGAAGCTCCTAGGGTTTTGTTTCTCTCTTTTAGGGTTTAAAAAGCTTCCTTCTAGTGATCTTGACCGAAATGAGTAAGAATCCCCTTCCTTCATTTTTTTTCTATTTTATCCTTCCTCCTACCTTTATCCAGTTTGGAACCTTGTTTTTCCATGGTAGAAATTTCTCTAAAGCTCTAAAACCCTACCTTTCTTGCTCCTTATGATTAGATTTGCTCATTTGACGAAGAAAGGTGCTAGATGGACGAGTTCACAGCTTATGCTTGGATTTTCTACCCTACCTACTCATGTTTTCTTCTATTTGGGAGTTTATCTTCTAATTAGAGGCAAGTTTTATAACTTGATCCATGATTATTGCTTACCATAAGCTTGCTAGCTCATGTTCATGTTTTTAAATGATGATCCATGCACTAAGAGGCTATGCTTGACTTGGATTTCAATTTTTATAATGTTACCTATTCTGATTTTAGTTCTAGATGAACCTTTGATCAAGTGTACGTTATTCCTAAGGTATAATATGACTCATATTAGGTTGTTTTCACAACCGATGGTGCTAAACACCTATCAACCAATGGTTAGTTTTAGTGTTTAAAGCTGATTTCTTCTATAAACACATGACCCATTGGCGGTACCATTGCAACAAACAATGGTGTTTTCTTCATGACAACTGATTAATGTAACCAAGGGTGTCAAGTGACGTTCACCTCCTTAGGTAATTTTTTGGATTAATTAGAATCTTAATGATAAAAAACTAGGTACCCTAATGATGCTATTAAACAAGGGTGACATTAGCTTGATATCTGATGATGATTAATGAATATAGTGCTGATCTAAAAATGTATGGTGACTCAGTGCTTGATGATGATGGTGGATCAGGTCTCCACAACCTATGGTGAGTTAAGAATTTATTTGTAGCATCAATTAAGACTTAAACCAATGGTTTCTTGGGTTATTTGATGCAATGGTTGGACCTATACTCCAATGGATGGTTTTAATATAATAACTAGACCCAACGGTTAAGATCTAATGATTCTTCATCCAATAAATTGGAATGATGCCTAATGTAAAATGTTGGTCCTAATAAAGTGATTTAGATGGATTCCTTTATGATATCAACTTAAGAAGCTCATTTATTGACCGCTTGTTTTTAATAATTAGTCGCTTGTGGGTTTTACCCTACTCTCAATGGAATTTTTTATGTGGTTAATCAAGGGATGTATATGGTTAGATGGTGACTCTTTCTAGAGCACAACTCAATGACTTCATAGGAAATTTGTTCAAGATGTTTACTTATGTAAATGACCAGTGCCTTTACCTTTTCAACATTTAATGGTTAGAAGTTGGTGCCTCAATATTCCCATTATTTTGGGTGAAGCCTATAGTGTAATGTTATGATTCTAATGATGAGAATTTGATGGTTAAATGCCTTAAACTTGTAGTCTTACCCTTACCCTCATATGATTATGATTGACAATCACCATAATGAATTAATGGGTAACCCTAATGACATATAGCTTGTTATACCATGCTTTAATAGAACTAAATGATGGTAATTGGGTATGAATAGTCCTTGAATGATTAATACAATCATGGAGTTATCTCTTATTGTTGTTGAAAGCTTAGTATGCTATAATCTGATGGTTACACCTTGATTTATGTGTGGATTCATACTTGAGAATAGTATGGAATGTGATTGTGATACTTCACCTTATGCATCCATGATCCAATGGGCATGTCGTGAGTTAGGGTCTAGGTATAAGTGCTGATTAGTAACATTAATATAATATATTTTATTGAACCTAACTCTAATGAAAATAGATAAAGATGAGTATTCATATTTAACATTCTTATGTGATGGAATGATGCTGAAATAACCTCCTTAATATGATCATAACCTTAATATGTTAATTGGTGGTTATCATAGCCACATGGTTTATACTTATCTTTTGCTAACATGTGCATTATGAATATGATGAGGGTTAACCATATCTAGATTGGTTTCATGTTTATGTAAGAAAGGAATGTTCTTAATGTTAATATAACCCTACTATGATTGTTTATGAGTATCTCCCAGCTCATTAATGCAATATTGTGTTGATCTGGTGTATTATATGTAAGTGATGTTGTTGAAACTTGTTATAAGGCATAGAAAGATAATGATTATCTGGTAGGGAATAGTATGATGGTCTTAATGACCTTTGGGCATGGTTGAGACCTGAACGAGGCGTAATCCTCTTATGTTGATAAGGGTTGATGTGATATTGTGAAAAGGATTTATATCTTGTAATAATATGATGGCTAGTGTAATCTCATGAATGGCAAGTCAATAGTACCATGTGATGATGAGATGAGAAATTAAGTTTCACACTTTTTATATCTTTTGAAGTTGTGATATTTATATGCTTGCTAGAAGTGAATTAGGATTTGTATGTCCACTTGTTTGATGCATCCTTATTTCACACAATTGGCATAACTAATCAAGTGCAACTCTAACCATGTTGTCCCCTGTGCCGCAGAGACATCTTCAGTGTCAGAACTTGCTGGATGGTGAAATGAGTATTCCTAAGGGAATCTCAGAGCACGTACTATTGAGTATGTTGGGGTCGCAAGTTGAGGATATATCCTTGTCATCCACAATGCGTGATATGGAGGATGGCTATGGTCATGCCTCATGCATTTGATGTGATTGAGGACAACTACGGTTGTACCTAGGATTTGAGGTTTTGTATACCCAGGTTTCTAGTGTCGTGATCTATAGCAAGGGCAGACTAGTGGTTAGTAGCTTGACTATATGTCACTATAGTGGCAGCTTTGACTAATATGTCACTGCCTTTTTACTTATACTGACTGAGGGGAAGAGATATTAGGATACTGACACTCCTAGATCTTGTACAGAATAGAATAGCCCTTTGTAGGGGTCAATTGGACTTTGGATGGTATGAATTAAATTCCCCAGGGCATAATAAAGGATGTAAGATAGCCACGTAGCATATCTATTTAGGGTTATATACAACAATTCATATTGGATGATAACCCTTGTTTGCTTTCTTTTCACTGAGATCATGTATAGTATAATAAGAGATAATAGATATGCTTATGTAGTAGTTATGCTCATGTACAAAACAAGCTTACGTTGTCAAATATACTAACACTGATGTGGTAAAGATGATGCTGCAAGTAATGTTTAATATTTCTATCCATGCCTATGTAATTAGAAATGCTTAAACTGATAATCATGCCTACGTAGTTAATTATGCTATGATGTTAGTTCTACTTATGATATAGATCTGTTCCCTTTATTTGAGATGCCAATATTTATAGACATGTTATGTTACTAGACATATTCATGACGTCAGGGATGCTTATGCTACTAGATTGCTTGTGTTGTTAGCAAGGAATATGATGATAGTTAGATTAATGATGATGAATGTTATTATATGTAATTTAATGAAATTTGAGTAGATATTATTATCCATAGAAATGGATTTATTTGTTCATGTATATCCATTGATAATCATACTTATTGCTTAGATTATTTGCTTAATCTATTTAGCATACTTGAACTGTTCAATCTATTAATTGATTATTAAATACTCCAACTACTCACTTATCTACTATTTAAAATGTTGTAATCAATAAGCGTTGTTGGAGGTTACATATCTTGCTGGGACATCCGTCTCACACTTGTGGTTTGCCATATCTTTTTAGGTAAACAGTAGTGACAACAACAGAACCGTGGAAGTAAAGAGGAGCTATAGTAATGAATCATTGAGAAAATTGATTAGAGGTCTAGTGTGTCCCAGAATTGTCCCTGGACTCTCAGGTCTGGGCAAGAAAAGTTTGTATATGGTGTTTTAAACAAATTAGACTTTTGTTAGCAAATTAATGCTTAGGGTTTTCTCATTTGATAAAGAAAGGTGCTAGATGGACGAGTTCACAACTTATGCTTGGATTTTCTACCCTACCTGATCGTGTTTTCTTCTATTTGGGAGTTTATCTTCTAATTAGAGGTAAGTTTTATAACTTGCTCCAAGTTTATTGCTTACCATAAGCTTGCTAGGTCATGTTCTTTTTTTAAAATGATGATCCATGCACTAAAAAGCTATGCTTGAATTGGATTTCGATTTTTATAATGTTCCCTGTTCTGATTTTAGTTCTATATGAACCTATGATCATGTTTAAGTTATTCCTAAGGTATAATATGAATTGGATTAGGTTTGTTTGACAACCAATGGTTCTAAACACAGGGTTTAAAGTTGATTTCTTCTAGAAACACATGACCCATTGGTTGTACCACTGCAACAAACAATGGTGTTGTCTTCATGACAACTTATTATGGTGAACAAGGATGTTAAGTGAAGTTCACCCCCTTAAGTCAGGTTTTGGATTTATTAGAATCTTAATGATCAACAACTAAGTACCCTAATGATTCTATTAATCAAGGGTGACATTAGTTTGATATTCGATGATGATTAATGAATATTGTGTTGTTCTAAACACCTATGGTGACTCAATGGTTACTATTGATGGTGGAGCACGTCTCCACAACCTATGGTGACTTAAGCATTTAGTTGTAGTATCAATTAAGCCTTAAACCAATGGTTTCTTGGGTCATTTAATGCAATGGTTGGACCTATACTCCAATGGATGGTTTTAATATATGAACTTGACCCAATGGTTAAGATCTAATGATTCTTCATACAATTATTGAAATGGTGCCTAATGTTATATTTTGGTCCTAATAAAGTGATTTAGATGGTTTCCTTTATGAGATCAAGTTAAGAAGCTCATTTATTGACTGCTTGTTTTAAATAAACAACCTCTTGTGGGTTTTACCCTACTATCAATGGAACTTTTTATGTTGTTAATCATGGGATGTCAAGGGTTAGATGGTGACTCTCTCTAGATCACAACTCAATGACTTCGTTGGTGGTTTATTGAAGATGTTTACTTATGTAAACAATCAATGGCTTTACATTTTATACATTTAATGGTTAGAAGTTGATGCCTGAATATTCCCATTGTTTTGGGTAAAGCCTATAGTGAAATGTTATGATTCTAATGATGAGAATTTGATGGTTCAATGCCTTAAACTTGTAGTCTTACCCTTACCCTCATATGATTATGATTGATAATCACCATAATGAATTAATGGGTAACCCTAATGAGGTATAGCTTGTTATACCTAGCTTTAATATAACTAAATAATGGTAATTGGGTATGAATAATCCTTGAATGATTAATACAATCATGGAGTACTCTCTTATGTTGTTGAAACCTTAGTATGCTATAATTCGATGGTTACACCTTGATTTATGTGTGGACTCATACTTGAGAATAGTATTGAATGTGATGGTTATACTTCACCTTATGCATCTGTGAGCCAATGGGGATGCTGTGAGTTAGGATTTGGGTATAAGTGCTGATTAGTAACATTTATATAATTTATCTTGTTGAATCTAACTCTAATGCAAATAGATAAAGATAAGTATACATGTTTAAGATTGTTATATAATGGAATGATGGTGAAATAACCTCCTTAATATGATCATAACCTTAATATGTTAATTGGTGGTTATCATAGCCACATGGTTGATACTTTCTTATGCTATACATGTGCATTATGAATATGATGAGGGTTGATCATAACTAGATTCCTGGCATGTTGATGTAATAAAGGATTATTCTTAATGTTAATATAACCATGCTATGATTGTTTTTGATGGCTGCTCCTTGGTGTGTCTGTCGAGGTTCTTGTCGCAGCTCGGGCCCCTTGGCCAGGTGGACGCAACCTGTCAGCCCCAGCTTGTCTAATCAACAAGTAGTGAAAATAGGCTGCTCCTCTTCCCCTTGTTTATTTAGATGGCCCTGTGTGGGTTCTACCTTTGTAAACTGACCCCTGCACGGGCATCTCTGATTCCTGATTTAGCTAGGGCCTTGAACCTCCTGGGACCCCCGATGATACTTCCCGAGTGTAAGGTCGGGCTTCTTGTGGAGTCATTGGGTACGGATGGGCAGTGGCCCCTAGGGTCACGTATCCAATGTCATGTAATCTTTGGAACCAGGGTTCCACCTTTTGGTGGATTCCTCTTCTATTACCTGCCACAAGGCAATTCCGATGAATATCTCCTAGCTCATTAATGCCATATTATGCTGATGCGATGTATAATATATAAGTGATGTTGTTGAGCCTTGTTATAAGGCATGCAAATATAATGATGATCTTACAGGGAATAATATGATGGTCTTAATAACCTTTGGGCATGGTTGAGCCCTGAATGAGGTGTAATCCTCTTGTGTTGATAAGGGTTAATACCCTGTGATATTGTGAAAAGGATTTATATCTTGTGATAGTATGATGACTAGTGTAGTATCATGAATGGCAAGTGAATAGTACCATGTGATGATGAGATGAGAAATTATTTTTCACACATTTTATTTCTTTTCAAGTTGTGATATTTATATGCTTGGTAGAAGTGAATTAGGGTTTATATGTCCACTTGTTTGATGCATCCTTAATTCACCCAATTGGCATAACTAATTAAGTGCAACTCTAATCATGTAGTGCCCTATGCCGTAGAGCCATCTTAAGTGTCCAAATTTGATGGATGGTGAAATGCGTATTCCTAAGGGAAACTCAGAGCGCATACCATTGAGTATGTGGGGGTGGCAAGTTGAGGATATATCCTTGTAATCAACAATGCAGGCTATGGAGGATTGTTATGGTGATGCTTTAGACATTTGATGTGATTGAGGACAACTACAGTTGTAACTCAGATTAGAGGGTTTTATATACCCTAGTTTTTAGTGTCGTGACCTGTACCTCGGGCAGACTAGTGATTAGAAGCTTGACTCTAGGTCACTATAGTGGCAACTTTGACTGATATGTCACTACCTTTATACTCGTAGTGACCGAAGGGAAGAGATCTTAGGATACGACACTCATAGATCTTGTATAAAACCGAATAGCCCTTCATAGGGGTCGGTTGGACTTTGGATGGTACAATTCCAATTCCCCAGGGCATAATAAAAGATGTAAGACAGTTGCATAGCATATATGTTTAGGGTTATACACAACACTTCATATTGGATGATAACCCCTGTTTGCTTTCTTTTCACTGAGATCATGTATAGTACAATAAGAGATAATATATATGATTATGTAGTAGTTATGCTCATGTTTTAAACACACTTATGTTGTCAAATATACTAACACTGATGGTTAAGATGATGCTGCTAGAAATGTTTAATATTTCTATCGATGCCTATGTAATTAGAAATACTTAAACTGCTAATCATGCCTATGTAGTTAATTGTGCTATGATGTTAGTTCTACTTATGATATAGACATGTTCCCTTTATTTGAGATGCCAATATTGATAGACATGTTATGTTACTAGACATATTCATGACGTCAGGGATGCTTATGCTACTAGATTGCTTGTTCTGTTAGCAAGGAATATGATGATAGTTGGATTAATGATGATGATTGTTATTATATGCAATTTAATGAAATTTGAGTGATATCTATCTAGAGAAATGGATTTATTTGTTCCTATATATCCTTTGATAATAATACTTATTGCTAAGATAATTTTCTTAATCTGTTTAGCATACTTGAACTGTTCAATCTGTTTAATTGATTATTAAATACTCCAACTACTCATTTATCTACTATTTAAAATGTTGTAATCAATAAGTGTTGTTGGAGGTTATATCTCTTGCTAGGACATCGTCTCACCCTTCTGGTTCACCACATCATTTTAGGTAATTGGTAGTGGCAACAACATAACCGTGGAAGTAAAGAGGAGCTATAGTAATGAATCTTTGAGAAAGTTGATTAGAGGTTTAGTGTGTCCTAGAGTCCTCCCTGTACACTCAGGTCTGGGAAAGAAAAGTTTGTATATGGTGTTTTAAACAAATCAAACTTTTGTTAGATAGTTATTGCTTGTTTCTGTGGCATATACAAATATTGTTCTCCTGTGTATATATGTTGTGGCTAAGGTGATAGAATAATTTTTATCAAATTCTTGGCATAGTATGGAAATAAGAAAGATGTTGGGCTCTTATGCAAATGTTTCTGACCAAGTGTTGATGTTGAAATCGGTTTAAATTTACCCATATTTTTGGGGTATGTGGTTAATGGGTGATCGATTGTGTTTTATATTTTTTGTAATCTTGTTTAGTGTAAGTGGTTCTCACAAGTTGGTATCATAGCTTTAGGTTCACTGAGTGTATAGGGACACTAGGACTTATGACTAGGATAATGCTTAAGAAAAGAATATGACATATAAACATGGTGCATACTATCTAATCTCAATACTTGGGTGCCCTGGCCAAGTATTCAATTATTGAAGAAAAGGTAAGTATGGAACTTTAGATTGTTATCTTTTTGATTACTCTGATCAAGTAGTCATTTTGAAACAATCGAAAGAGCATAATGAATCAGGAATCATGGTGTCAATAACTCAATATTACCTCAAGCGAAGATGATAATTACATCATTAACTATCAAAACTTTCAATGTTTGGTAACTATAAGAGAAAGATACAATAAAATGAAATCTAAATCCGAATACAAATAATCAAAAGAGGAGTTCTTAAATATGTAATTCAAGAAGATCATAAAGTAAACGACATATAAGTCTATTCTTATAAAGTTATTCAAGGTATGAAATTCACATAAGATGGATAGAATTCCTATGATAAGTATAAAATGAGAAGATGAATGGGAACAATGACAAAGGATTAAGGTGGAACCTGAGTTAATCTCATACCAACCTATGTATGTAAGAAACTTGTAATGTAAAATCAGCATGGCATGTCAAAGAAATTAAGGGAGGTGATCCTTGTTTAATGAAGAAAATTTAGAGTATAATGATTTACCTCTGGATAAGTGCTTGAAAAACATAATAAAATAAGAGAACATATCTCAGTATGATAAATAGTCATAATGGAAGGAGTAATGAGATATGTTAATCATGATGATTCCTATGCTAATGGCAAGGAACCCAAAATGAAAAAGGTAAAATGATACATAAGAAGTTATAACCTGCATAATGAAAATAGAATTGGTTTGCTAGTGACCCTTGAACAATTCTGCTATGACGTGGGAAGTGTGTTTCCCTTTGTGTCTTTCCTTTCTAGGGAACATCTTTCAAGTGGATCATTTCCAATTGGTATGTGTGGATTCATTGTAAACATGAAGGTGGACAACTTATTATAAAATAAAGTTTCTTGGACTATGGTTCCAAGATGATAAAGTTTGTGATGAGTTTACTTTTGAACCTTCCAATAATTAGGGAGACTCCTCTTATATGTCTTGAGATTTGTATTGTGGGTAAAATTAGATGTGATAAGGGTGTGAGTTCCTTATAGTGCATGAGGTGGATACCAAGGTAATGAATCCTAGTATCTAAGTATCAATAGTATGGAAGTATGTGAAGGTTGGATATGTTTATTAAATGAACATTCCATGTATTCCTCTCCCTTAGAGAGAGAGAGTTGATGATGACCCTACAAATGTTGGGAAAAACAAAAGAGATTCTATAATTTCGTGTATGGTTCAGTGATAGTTGGGCAAGACCACTATCAAGGATAGATGGTTTGTTGATCAGTAGACATGTGCTACCGTGTTCCTTTAAGATAAACCTAGGATCAAATATCAATGCATAAGAGTTAGAGTGGATGACATAAGTTACATGACCATGATGAGTTTATGGTTATGTCCTCTAGACTAACCAATATCCCAATAGAATTTATGAATAGGAGGAACAAAGTGTTTAGGTCATGTCTTACAAGTTGCAACAAGCTTTGAATGATGACATCTCAAAGTATTTCAGAGATGGTCAGTAACATGGTCAACATATTTGCTAAACCATAAGAATGTTGATGTAATTGTACTTATGTGTGACAAGTCTATCAAGAATGAGTTGGGGGTTGACTGAAGTATCCTTTTGAAGTTATGATACCTCTATTAAGTATGTTATTTGAATCCTGATAAGATGAAGACAATGTCGTTGTTCTACTCCTAACAAGGTCAATCAGGAAGTTATATTTGTTAAAGACTATAGACAAATGTATGATTCTTCAACCAAACAGATGGTCAGTTTAGCATTGAGATGATTAGAGAATCCTCTAAAAAATATTCTTCATAGTTCTTGAAAATTAGGAGCTGCGTACTTGGTTGATTGAGTTGTTAATTACAACAACCATTAAAGGAACATAGAAATGAAACCTTGTAAAAGTTACATATGATAAGAGATACATGTTGTTCTATGTTTGTTAAGATCCAACAAGTATGGCCTCTAAATGATGTGTGATACAACAGATAGAATAGTTCAAGACGACAATCGAGTCCAAAAGTTGAAAGGTACTACCAGACCTGTACATTTGGTATAATAGTACCTATGATGAACCAAGGTTACACATGCAAAAGTTGATGGAGAAGAATATGAATTCTATGAGAATAATGTGACATCATCATGAGATGAAATTTACCATGTGGAATATTGGGGATGAGGTGCATGAGAAGTATCCACCTTTGCTTACCTTGCATTTCAGGGGCTAAATCCTTGTTTGTGGTTTATGGTTGTGAGACCCCTAGCCTTGCTTAAATGGTTGAACATGCTTAATTACCATAATTGAATACTTAGAACTATAATATAACCTTTTGATATTATTTGAAATCATTATACAAGCTCAGGTTTCAAGTTTGGTCCAATTTGGACACTATTTGTGCAAGTTATGTAATTTTATGCACATTATGGACTTTTCTGCAATTTACCCAGTTGAGAGGTTTTATTTGCAATTTATCACTTGAATTATGTTCTTTGGATGTTCTCTCATAATTATTTATCTTTTTGAGCCATGGGGCTCATAGTTGGCCTTGATTTGGAAGTGTTTACCTCAAGGGCACTTTAGGGTTTACCCCTTTATAGATGAGATACCTTTAGGAGCTATCAACCAATGATTTATTTGATTGGCATGAAATGAGTAAAAATCCTCTTCCTTCACTTTTTAGGGTTTAAAAAGATTCCTTCTAGTGATCTTGACCGAAATGAGTAAGAATCCCCTTCCTTCATTTTTTTCTTTGTTATCCTTCCTCCTACCTTTATCCAGGTTGGAACCTTGTTGTTCCATGGTAGAAATTTCTCTAAAGATCTAAAACCCTACCTTTCTTGCTCCTTATGATTAGGGTTTGCACATTTGACGAAGAAAGGTTCTATACGGTCGAGTTCACAGCTTATGCTTGGATTTTCTACCCTACCTACTCATGTTTTCTTCTATTTGGGAGTTTATCTTCTAATTAGAGGCAAGTTTAATAACTTGATCCACGCTTATTGCTTACCATAATCTTGCTAGCTCATGTTCATGCATTTAAATGATTATCCATGCACTAAGAGGCTATGCTTGACTTGGATTTCAATTTTTATAATGTTACCTATTCTGATTTTAGTTCTAGATGAACCTTTGATCAAGTGTATGTTATTCCTAAGGTAAAATATGACTCATATTAGGTTGTTATCACAACCGATGGTGCTAAACACCTATCAACCAATGGTTATTTTTAGTGTTTAAAGCTGATTTCTTCTATAAACACATGACCCATTGGTGGTACCATTGCAACAAACGATGGTGTTTTCTTCATGACAACTGATTAATGTAACCAAGGGTGTCAAGTGACGTTCACATCCTTAGGTCATGTTTTGGATTAATTAGAATCTTTATGATCAACAACTAAGTACCCTAATGATGCTATTAAACAAGGGTGACATTAGCTTGATATCTGATGATGATTAATGAATATAGTGTTGATCTAAAAACCTATGGTGACTCAGTGGATGCTGATGATGGTGGATCAGGTCTCCACAACCTATGGTGAGTTAAGAATTTAGTTGTAGCAACAATTAAGCCTTAAACCAATGGTTTCTTGGGTTATTTGATGCAATGGTTGGACCTATACTCCAATGGATGGTTTTAATATATGAACTTGACCCCACAGTTAAGATCTAATGATTCTTCATCCAATAAATTGGAATGATGCCTAATGTAAAATGTTGGTCCTAATAAAGTGATTTAGATGGCTTCCTTTATGAGATCAACTTAAGAAGCTCATTTATTGACCGCTTCTTTTAAATAATTAGTCGCTTGTGGGTTTTACCCTACTCTCAATGGAATTTTTTATGTTGTTAATCAAGGGATGTCTACGGTTAGATGGTGACTCTTTCTAGAGCACAACTCAATGACTTCATAGGCAATTTGTTCAAGATGTTTACTTATGTAAATGACCAGTTCCTTTACCTTTTCAACATTTAATGGTTAGAAGTTGATGCCTCAATATTCCCATTGTTTTGGGTGAAGCCTATAGTGTAATGTTATGATTCTAATGATAATAATTTGATGGTTGAATGCCGTAAACTTGTAGTCTTACCCTTACCCTCATATGATTATGATTGACAATAACCATAATGAATTAATGGGTAACCCTAATGACATATAGCTTGTTATACCAAGCTTTAATAGAACTAAATGATGGTAATTGGGTATGATTAGTCCTTGAATGATTAATACAATCATGGAGTTATCTCTTATTTTTGTTGAAAGCTTAGTATGCTATAATTTGATGGTTACACCTTGATTTATGTATGGATTCATACTTGAGAATAGTATGGAATGTGATTGTGATACTTCACCTTATGCATCCATGATCCAATGGGCATGTTGTGAGTTAGGGTCTGGGTATAAGTGCGGATTAGTAACATTAATATAATATATTTTTATGAACCTAACTCTAATGAAAATAGATAAAGATGAGTATTCATATTTAACATTCTTATATGATGAAATGATGCGGAAATAACCTCCTCAATATGATCATAACCTTAATATGTTAATTGGTGGTTATCATAGCCACATGGTTGATACTTTCTTATGCTAAACATGTGCATTATGAATATGATGAGGGTTAATCATATCTAGATTGCTTGCATGTTGATGTAACAAAGGAATGTTCTTAATGTTAATATAAACCTGCTATGATTGTTTATGAATATCTCCTAGATCATTAATGCAATATTGTGCTGATCTGGTGTATTATATGTAAGTGATGTTGTTGAAACTTGTTATAAGGCATAGAAAGATAATGATGATCTTGCAAGGAATAGTATGATGGTCTTAATGAACTTTGGGCATGGTTGAGACCTGAACGAGGCGTAATCCTCTTATGTTGATAAGGGTTGATACCCTGTGATATTATGAAAAGGATTTATATCTTGTGATAATATGATGGCTAGTGTAGTCTCATGAATGGAAAGTCAATAGTACCGTGTGATGATGAGATGAGAAATTATGTTTCACACTTTTTATATCTTTTGAAGTTGTGATATTTATATGCTTGCTAGAAGTGAATTAGGGTTTGTATGTCCACTTGTTTTATGCATCCTTATTTCAGACAATTGGCATAACTAATCAAGTACAACTCTAACCATGTTGTGCCTTGTGCCGCAGAGACATCTTCAGTGTCAGAACTTGCTGGATGGTGAAATGAGTATTCCTAAGGGAAACTCAGAGCACATACTATTGAGCATGTTGGGGTCGCAAGTTGAGGATATATCCTTGTCATCCACAATGCATGATATAGAGGATGGCTATGGTCATGCCTCATGCATTTGATGTGATTGAGGACAACTACAATTGTACCTAGGATTAGAGGTTTTGTATACCCAGGTTTCTAGTGTCGTGATCTATACCAAGGGAAGACTAGTGGTTAATAGCTTGACTATATGTCACTATAGTGGAAACTTTGACTAATATGTCACTGCCTTTTTACTTATACTGACCGAGGGGAAGAGATATTAGGATACTGACACTCCTAGATCTTGTACGGAACAGAATAGCCCTTTGTAGGGGTCAATTGGACTTTGGATGGTATGGATCAAATTCCCCAGGGCATAATAAAAGATGTAAGATAGCCACGTAGAATATCTATTTAGGGTTATATACAACAATTCATATTGGATGATAACCCTTGTTTGCTTTCTTTTCACTGAGATCATGTATAGTATGATAAGAGATAATAGATATGCTTATGTAGTAGTTATGCTCATGTTTTAAACAAGCTTATGTCGTCAAATATACTAACATTGATGGTTAAGATGATGCTGCAAGCAATGTTTAATATTTCTATCCATGCCTATGTAATTAGAAATGCTTAAACTGCTAATCATGCCTATGCAGTTAATTATTCTATGATGTTAGTTCTACTTATAATATATATTTGTTCCCTTTATTTGAGATGCCAATATTTATAGACATGTTATGTTACTAGACATATTCATGATGTCAGGGATGCTTATGCTACTAGATTGCTTGTGCTGTTAGTAAGGAATATGGTGATAGTCGGATTAATGATGATGATTGTTATTATATGCAATTTAATGAAATTTGAGTAGATATCTATCCAGAGAAATGGATATATTTGTTCCTGCATATCCATTGATAATCATACTTATTGCTAAGATTATTTGCATAATGTGTTTAGCATACTTGAACTATTCAATTTGTTCAATTGATTATTAAATACTCCAACTACTCACTTATCTACTATTTAAAATGTTGTAATAAATAAGCATTGTTGGAGGTTATATCTCTTGCTGGTACATCCATCTCACACTTGTGGTTTGTCATATCTTTTGAGGTAAATGGCAGTGACAACAACAGAACTGTGGAAGTAAAGAGGAGCTATAGTAATGAATCTTTAAGAAAACTGATTAGAGGTCTAGTGTGTCCTAGAGTTGTCCCTGTACTCTCAGGTCTGGGCAAGAAAAGTGTTTATATGGTGTTTTAAACAAATCAGACTTTTGTTAGAAAATTAATGCTTGTTGGTGTGGCATATATGAATATTGTTCTCCTGTGTATATATGTTGTGGCTAAGGTGATAGAACATTTTTTATCAAATTCATGGCATAGTATAGAAGAAAGAAAGATGTTGGGCTCTTATGCAAATGTTTTTGATCGGGTGTTGATGTAGAAATCAGTTTAAATTTACCCATATTTTTGGGGTATGTGGTTAATGGGTGATTGATTGTGTTTTATGTTTTGAAGAATCTCGTTTAGTGTAAAGGGTTCTCACAAGTTGGTATTAGAGGTTTAGGTTCACTGAGTCTATAGGGACACTAGAACTTAGGACTAGGATGATGTTTAAGAAAAGCATATGACATATAAACATGGTGCATACTAGCTAATCTCAATACTTGGGTGCCCTGGCCAGGTATTCAATTATTAAAGGAAAGTTAATTATGGAATTTTTAGATTGTTATCTTTTTTATTACTTTGATCAAGTAGTCATTTTGAAACAAACTAAAGATCATATGAATCATAAATTATGGTGCAAATAACTCAATATTACCTCAAGAGAAGATGAGAATTACATCATTAACTATCAAAATTTGAATGTTTGATAACTATAAGAGAAAGACATAATAACATGAAATCTAAATCTGAATACAAATAAGCAAAAGAGGAGTTATTGAAGATGTAATTCAAGAAGATAACAAAGTAAAAGATAGATAAGTCTGTTATTATAAAGTGATTCAAGGTATGAAATTCACATAAGATGGAGAGAATTCCTATGATAAGTATAAATTGAGAAGATGAATGGGAACAATGACAAATGGATACGGCAGAACCTGAGTTAATCTCAGACCAAACTATGTATGTAAGAAAATTTTAATGTAAAATCAGCATGGCATGTTAAAGAAATTAAAGGAGGGGATCCTTGTGTAATGAAGAAAATTTTGAATATAATGTTTTACCTCTGGATAAGTGGTTGAAAAAACATAATAAAACAAGAGAACATATCCAAGTGTGATAAATAGTCATCATGGAAGGAGTAATGAGTTATGTTAATCATGATGATTCCTATTCTAATGGCAACATATCTAAAATGAAAAAGGTAAAATGATACATAAGAAGTTTTAACCTGCATAATGAAAATAGAATTGATTTGCTAGTGACCCTTGAACAATTCTGCTATGGCGTGGGAAGTGTGTTTCCCTGTGTGTATTTCCTTTCTGGGGCACAACATTCAAGTGGATCATTTCCACTTGATATGTGTGGATTCATTGTAAACATGAAGGTGGAGAGATTATTATAGAATAAGTTTGCTTGGACTATGGTTCCAATATGATAAAGTTTGTGATGAGTTTACTGTTGAACCTTTCAATAATTAGGGAGACTCCTCTTATATGTATTGAGATTTGTTGTGTGGGTAAAAATAGATGAGATAAGGTTGTGAGTTCCTTATAGTGCATGTGCTGGATACAAAGGTAATGAATCCTAGTATCCAAGTATTAACAGTATGGAAGTATGTGAAGGTTGGAGATGTTTATTAAATGAAAATTCTAAGTATTCCTCTCCCTCAGAGAGAGAGTGAAAGAGAGAGAGAGAGAGTTGATGATGACCCTATAAATGTTGTTTGGAAGGAAAAACAAAAGTGATTCTATAATGTCGTGTATGGTTCACTAATAGTTGGGCAAGACCACTATCAAGGATATGTGGTTTTTTTATTAGTAGACATGCACTATCGTGTTCCTTTAAGATAAACCTAGGATCAAATATCAATGCATAAGAGTTAGAGTGGATGACATAAGTTACATGACTGTGATGAGTTTATGGTTATGTCCTTTAGACTAACCAATGTCCCAATAGAATTTATGAATATGAGGAATAGAGTGTTCAAGTCATGTCTTACAAGTTATAGCAAGCTTTGAATGATGACATCTCAAAGTATTTCAGAGATGGTCAGTAACATGGTCAACATCTTTGCTAAACCTTAAGAATGTTGAAGTAACTATACTTATGTGTGTCGAGTCTAGAAAGAACGAGTTGGGGGTTGACTAAAGTATCCTCTTGGAGTTATGATACCTCTGTTAAGTATTTTTTATAAATCCTGATAAGATGAAGATAGTGTCGTTATTCTTCTCCTAATAAGGTCAATCAGGAAGTTATATTTGTTAACAGTTATTGACAAATGTATGATTCTTCAACCAAATAGATGGGTAGTTCACCATTGAGATGATTAGAAAATCCTCTAAAAAAATATGCTTCATAGTTCTTGAAAATTAGGAGATGTGTACCTAGTTGATTGAGTTGTTAATTACAACAACCATTAAAGAAGCATAGAGATGAAACCTTGTAAAAGTTACATATGATAAGAGATACATGTTGTTCTATGTTTTGTATGATCCAGCAAGTATGGCCGCTAAGTGATGTGTGATACAACATATAAAATTGTTCAAGACGACAATCGAGTTCCAAAGTTGAAAGGTACTACCAGACCTGTACATGTGGAACAATAGTTCCTATGATGAACTAAGGTTACACATGCATAATTTGAGGGACAAGAATATGACTTCTATGAGAATAATGTGACATCATCATGAGATGAAACTTAACATGTGGAAGATTGGGGATGAGGTGCATGAGAAGAATCCATCTTTTTTTACCTTGGATTTTGGGGGCGAAATCCCAATTAGGGGTTTATGGTTGTGAGAACCCTAACCTTGCTTAAATGTCTGAACATGATTGATTACCATAATTGAATTCTTATAACTATAACATAACCTTGTGATATGATTTGGAATCATAAGACAAGCTCAAGTTTGGTCCAATTTGCACACTATTTGTGCAAGTTATGCAATTTTATGCACATTTTGGACTTTTCTACAATTTACCCAATTGAGAGGTTTTCTTTGCAATTTATCATTTGCATTATGTTCTTTGGATGTTCTCTCATCATTCTTGAGCTTGTTGATCCATGGGGTGCCTAGTTTAACCTTGTTTTGGAAGTGTTTTCCTTAAGGGTATTTTAGGGTTTACCCTTTATGGATGAGCTACCTTTAGGAGCTATCAACCAATGATTTATTTGATTGGCTTGAATATTCGACAAAGGAGATCTAAGCAGGTCTCTATGGATGATGGGTGAGCTTCTTTTGTGGCTGCTTGTATATCCTAAATAGTTTAAGGCCATGGATGCATGGAGAGATTTTTAGACACCTCATGCTTCTTCTCTCCCTTATCCTAGAGCTATATATATCTATTTTTGAGCTCCCAAATGAAAGTTTTACGTTCCACCACTTCCCTCCTAAAAACCTAATTCCCCATTTGTTTAGATGTGGAGGACCAATCCAAGGTAGAAGAAGAAGGCGAATTTCTTGGTGGAAGCTCCTAGGGTTTTGTTTTGCTCTCTTTAGGGTTTAAAAAGCTTCCTTCTAGTGATCTTGACCGAAATGAGTAAGAATCCCCTCCCTTCCTCCTTTTCTTTCTCTATTATCCTTCCTCCTACCTTTCTCCATGTCAAAACCTTACTGTTTCAAGGTAGAAATTTCTCTAAAGCTCTAAAATCCTACCTTTCGTGCTCCTTATGCTTAGGGTTTGCTCATTTGCCGAAGAAAGGTGCTAGATGGATGAGTTCACAACTTATGCTTGGCTTTTATACCCTACATGCTCATGTTTTCTTCTATTTGATAGTTTATCTTCTTATTAGAGGCAAGTTTTATAACTTGATCCACGTTTATTTCTTACCATAAGCTTGCTAGCTCATGTTCTTGCTTTTAAATGATTATCCATGCACTAAAAATCAATGCTTGACTTGGATTTCGACTTTTATAATGTTACCTATACTTATTTTAGTTCTAGATGAAGTTGTGATCATGTGTACGTTATTCCTAAGGTATAATATGACTTCGATTAGGTTGTTTTGACAACCGATGGTGCTAAACACCTATCAACTAATGGTCAATTTAGGGTTTAAAGACGATTTCTTGTATAAACACATGACCCATTGGTGGTACCATTGCGACAAACGATGGTGTTGTCTTCATGACAACTGATTATGGTGGCCAAGGGTGTCAGGTGACGTTCACCCCATCAGGTCAGGTTTTGGCTTAATTAGAATCTTAATGATCAACAACTAAGTACCCTAATGATGCTATTAAACAAGGGTGACATTAGCTTGATATCTAATGATGATTAATGAACATAGTGCTAATCTAAAAACCTATGGTGACTCAATGGTTACTGTTGATGATGGATCAGGTCTCCACAACCTATGATGAGTTAAGAATTTATTTGTAGCATCAATTAAGCCTTAAATCAATGGTTTCTTGGGTCATTTGATGCAATGGTTGGACATATACTCCAATGGATGGCTTTAATATAGGAACTTGACCCAATGGTTAAGATCTAATGACTATTCATCCAATAAATTGGAATGATGCCTAATGTAATATTTTGGTCCTAATAAATTGATTTAAATGGTTTCCTTTATGAGATTAATTTAAGAAGCTCATTTATTGACCGCTTGTTTTAAATAAACAATCGCTTATGGGTTTTACCCTACTCTCAATGGAATTTTTTATATTGTTAATCATGGGATGTCTAGGATTAGATGGTGAATCTTTCTAGAGCACAACTCAATGAGTTCATCGGCAATTTTTTCAAGATGTTTCTCTATGTAAATGACTAATTGCTTTACCTTTTCAACATTTAATGGTTAGAAGTTGACGCCTCAATATTCCCGTTGTTTTGGGTGAAGCCTATAGTGTAATGTTATGACTCTAAGGATGAGAATTTGATGGTTCAACACCTTAAACTTGTAGTCTTACTCTTACCCTCATATGATTATGATTGATAATCACCATAATGAATTATTGGGTAACCCTAATTCTATACCTTGTTATACCTAGTTTTAATATAGCTAAATGATGGTAATTGGGTATCCTTGAATGATTAATACAATCATGGAGTACACTCTTATTGTTGTTGAAACCTTAGTATGCTATAACTGGATAGTTACACCTTGATTTATGTGTGGATTCATGCTTGATGATAGTATGGAATGTGATGGTGATGCTTCACCTTATGCATCCATGATCCAACGAGGATGCTGTGAGTTAGGGTTTGGGTACAACTGCCGATTAGAAACATTAATATAATTTATCATGTTGAAATTTACTCTAATGCAAATAGATAAAGATGAGTATTCATGCTCAACATTCTTATATGATGGAATGATGGTGAAATAACCTCCTTAATATTATCATAACCTTAATATGATAATCAGTAGTTAATATAAGTACATGGTTGATACTTTCTTATGCTAAGAATGTGCTTTATGAATATGATGAGGGTTAATCATATCTAGATTCCTTGCATGTTGATGTAATAAAGGAATGTTCTTAATGTTAATATAAACCTAGTATGATTGTTTATGAATATCTCCTAGCTCATTAATGTAATATTGTGTTGATACGGTGTATTATATGTAAGTGATGTTGTTGAGCCTTATTATAAGGCATGCAAAGATAATGACAATCTTGCAGGGAATAATATGATGGTCTTAATGCCCTTTGGGCATGGTTGAGCCCTGAATGAGGTGTAAGCCTCTTGTGTTGATAAGAGTTGATACACTGTGATATTCTGAAAAGGATTTATTTCTTGTGATAGTATGATGTCTAGTGTAGTCTCATGAATGGCAAGTGAATAGAATTATGTGATGATGAGATGAGAAATTATATTTCATACACTTTATATCTTTTGAAGTTGTGATATTTATATGCTTTGTATAAGCGAATTAGGGTTGTATGTCCACTTGTTTGATGCAGCCTTAATTCACCCAATGGGCATAACTAATCAAGTGCAACTGTAATCATGTAGTGCCCTATGTCGTAGAACCATCTTTAGTGTCAAAACTTGCTGGATAGTGAAATGAGTATTCGTAAGGGAAACTCAGAGTGCATACTATTGAGTATGTGAGGGTGGCAAGTTGAGATATATCCTTGTCATCCACAATGTAGGTTATGGAGGATGGCTATGGTCATGCCTCAAACATTTAATGTGATTGAGGACAACTGCAGTTGTACCTCGGATTAGAGGGTTTGTATACCTTGGTTTCTAGTGTCAGGACTTGTACCAAGGGTGGACTAGTGGTTAGTAGCTTGACTATATGTCACTGTAGTGTCAAATTTGACTGATATGTTACTACCTTTTTACTTCTACTAATCGAGGGGAAGAGATCTTAGGTTATCAACACTCCTAGATCTTGTAGGTAATCAAATAGACCTTCATAAGGGTCGATTGCACTTTGGATGGTACCATTCAAATTCCCCATGGCATAATAAAAGATGTAAGACAACCACATATCTGTTTAGGGTTATACACAACACCTCATATTGTATGATAACCATTGTTTTCTTTCTTTTCACTGAGATCATGTATAGTTCAATAAGAGATAATAGATATGCTTATATAGTAGTTATTCTCATGTTGTAAACATGCTTATGTTGTCAAATATACTAACACTTATGGTTAAGATGATGTTGCTAGCTATGATTAATATAGCTATCCATGCCTATGTAAGTAGAAATGCTTAAACTGCTAATCATGGATATGCAGTTAATTGTGCTATGATGTTAGTTCCACTTATGATATATATTTGTTCCCTTTATTTGAGATGCCAATAGTGATAGCCATTTTATGTTACTAGACATATTCATGATGTCAGGGGTGCTTATGCTACTAGATTGCTTGTAATGTTAGCAAGGAATATGATGATAGTCAGATTAATGATGATCATTGTTATTAGATGCAATTTAATGAAATTTGAGTAGATACCTATCCTGAGAAATTGATTTATTTGTTACCTATATATCCATTGATAATAACACTTATTGCTACGATTATTTTCTTAATATGTTTGGCATACCTGAACTGTTCAATCTGTTTAATTGATTATTAAATCTCAAACTACTCATTTATGTACTATTTTAAATGGTGTAAATAATAAGTGTTGTTGGAGGTTATATCTCTTGTTGGGACATGGGTCTCACCCTTGTGGTTTGCCACATCTTTTTAGGTAATCGAAAGTGATGACAACAGAACCATGGAAGTAAAGAGGAGCTATAGTAATGAATCTTTGAGAAAGTTGATTGGAGGTCTAGTGTCTTCTAAAGTTATCCCTGTACTCTCAGGTCTGAGAAGGAAAAGTTTGCATATTGTGTTTCAAACAAATCAAACTTTTGTTAGCATGTTAATGCTTGTTTGTGTGGCATATAAAAATATTGTTCTCCTATGTATATATGTTATAGCTAAGGTGATAGAACAATTTATATCAAATTCTTGGCATAGTATAAATACAAGAAAGAAGTTGGGCTCTTATGCAAATATTTCTGAGCGGGTGTTGATGTTGAAATCGATTTTAATTTACCCATACTTTTGATGTATGTGGTTAATGGGTGATCGATTGTGTTTTATGTTATGAGTATTCTTGTTTAGTGTAACAGGTTCTCAAAAGTTGGTATCAGAGCTTTCGGTTTACTGTGTCTATAAGCACACTAGGACTTAGGACAAGGATGCTGTTTAAGTAAGGAATATGACATATAAACATGGTGCTTACTACCTAATCTCGATACTTGGGTGCCCTAGTCAGGTATTCAGTTATTGAAGAAAAGGTAAGTATGGAACTTTTAGATTGTTATCTTTTTCATTACTCTGATCAAGTAGTTTGTGACGTTGCCGAATTTTCTAAAACTTAATCTGATGTGTGACGTCTAAATTGAAACCACACATCAACGAGAATCCTAATTTAAACTCCAAACACTAGACTAAGAAGAAGAAAATCAAGGGAGTCAGAAGGAAACAAACAGTAGCACATGTACGTGAACAATAATAAAACCATACACACGTGTTCACCATTCAACATATAATTACAACACGAATTGTTACAACATTTGATATTACATATTGAACAAAAAACATCTACATATACATGTACTACAACTAAACAATAGGATCTTAAGACAACAGGTCCACCTGTACACCAGCTCGCCACACAACTCTCAACTATACTAGTTCTTCAAGATAATATGTCCACAACCTAAACAAAAGATTACATGGGGTACACATCAACACAATATTCAAGAATATTGTACTGAGTATGCCTACGTGTCTTTTATATACCTCTCATCATATCTTGGCAATAAGATAAAACTAATACTTGGAAGTTATAATAAATATAAGAAAAGTGTATACTTGCACAAAGATATTCATTAACAAAAGAGAACACATATTTTAGGCGCATTTTCCGTTATATGCTCATGCATCTGCCTACCAATTGGATAGATGCATTTAGGCCTTATGATCTGCTTACCAAAGAGATAGATCATTGTGCATGTGATTTGATTACCAAAGAGATAGATCACTCACTAGCACTATGCTTACCAAATAGATATAGTGATTTCATATATTGGAACATATATATTATATTTCATGTGTTCATAGACATAAGTATGAAAAATCAAACAACATATCATGCAAGAACAATCATTCCATCCAATACCATATGCCAAATATTTTACTACATATTACACAAACATAATGTATAATAAGCCAAGTCAGAGGTAATGGCGTACCTTGATCAAGACAAACCTAATCATCATATATCCTCATGTGAACTATGTATCCCAAGTCAAACCCTGATAAAGACAAGATCATGTACTATCATCAGGTTCTCACCATCTTAACCCTAATCGTATCCATTTTAGGGTTTACTTAACTCATTAGGATATTCTCATCATTACTTGCATTTTTGTCTTAGAATTATCATACTGATGTCATTTTCCAGATTATGGTTCATTATCTAAACATTAGGTTCCATATCCTTTTTGTGCACATATTAATCTGAGGTTATGTACATTAAGCATATTAGGGTTTATATCACATTAAGAGCAAACAACATCATATAACATGGATTATGCATATACAACTGATCTTAGACTTACATATTGTCTTCCAGTTACTGATATTAGGGTGTTCTGTAAATTTAATCATTTATTGAGCATGTATATATATATATTGCATTTTAATTAGGGTTATTAGCCCTAATTAGCCATTTTATGCAAATTACATGATTTTATACATCAACATGACCATATTTGACATCATATGCATTCTAAACATGATTTATGATTTACTGGTGTTTTCTCATAATTTTAGGCCATCATTTGATATTTATTATTCATGAAACAAGTGTAAAGCATCTTACATGACATCACTATTATTAATGTAAAAAAAGCATGATATTATATTTCTTTTGTGTTCTATGCATTTTTCTAAATAATTCTATATATTATTTGTATTTTTCAGACATCAAAGCTATTTTCTATGATTTATTGAAGAACTGAACATTAATGTGGCAATTACCTTTTTGGGCCAATCGGCCACCGCCACGTGGCCTGGGTGGGGTGCCTCCTCTACTTATTCTACCCGATCCGAATCTGTAGTTGGGTCCGTGGATCAGGGGATCCAGTTACCTGGGGCTTCTTTCCCCTTTCTCGCGATCTCACAAGCGATCCTCTATTTCCTCTGTGAAACAGAGGGAACAAGTTGTCTTCCTCTGAGCAAGTTGTCCCTCCGGCGATCTGTGGGGCTAGAGCTCAATGGAGCTTCTCTACGGCTCCACTGGCCTCACATGTCACTGCCGAGAGGTTCTAGTCCAATCTGGTCCTGCTCACTGAATCCCCCATCTGTCTGACGCCGCCGCTGATAGGGAGTTCCCAACGAGAATCTGTCGCCTCCAACTCTTCTCCTCGCGGCTCAGATGTGTGTGCCCGAACCTGGTCCCTCCTTGATCTTACGCTGTTGTAGGTTTTTGGGAATGAAGCTGTCGGCCACAGCTGCTCTGGACGCTTCTGTTTTCTTGGGATTTGCGCGAGTGGCACTATCGGCCACAGGCCTGGACACCCGCGTGTGTGGGATGTGTCTGCCCACTCGAAGCTGCCGCAGCGAGGTTCCAACCTCTGGTGGCTCTTGGGTCCCTCTTTCTCCTATCTCTCTGAGCACTATCGACCTCTCTACTACGGTTGACTATGGAGCGGTCGAGGTGTGTGCGGGTGGGGGGTCTTGCTCCTTCTCCTCATGCCGATAACAACTGTATGGACTCCCACAATTGGTGATCATGGCTATGTAGACACTAGACAATCGCAAACCTCCTTGCCCCATGATCATTTCCATCTAAGGGTCAAAGCAACTCCACATCACTAATATGTGGCAACCCAGCTCAAGGGTGCGATATATTGCTATTACTCAAATCTTATGCTACTTCCCATGCAACGTTAGAGTCAAAACTTAACTATTTGACCAAACAATTAAATTCCTGAAAACAATATTAACTTTGGGATATTAATCATAATGTAAATATCAATCACCATCCAAACTTTGCCAAAGCACATGAAACTCTTATGATAACTCAACATGCATAAATTCACTTGTGCCATTGGACATTTTAGGATTCCAAAAGTCCACTCTATCACATAGTCATTTTGAAACAATCTAAAGAGCATAATGAATCAAAAATCATGGTGCAGATAACTCAATATTACCTCAAGAGAAGATGAAAATTACATCATTAACTATAAAAAATTGAATGTTTGGTTACCATAAGAGAAAGATACAATAACATGAAATCTAAATCCGAATACAAATAAGAAAAAGAGGAGTTCTTCAAGATGTAATTCAAGAAGATCATAAAGTAAAAGATAGATAATTATGTTCTTATAAAGTGATTCAAGGTAGGAAATTCACATAAGATGGAGAGAATTCGTATGATAAGTATAAAATGAGAAGATGAATGGGAACAATGACAAAGGAATAAGGTGGAACCTGAGTTAATCTCAGACCAACCTATGTATGCAAGAAAATTTTAATGTAAAATCATCATGGCATGTGAAAGAAAATAAGGGAGGTGATCCTTGTTTAATGGAGAAACTTTGGAATATAATGATTTACCTCTAGATAAGTGGTTGAAAAACATAATAAAACAAGAGAACATATCCAAGAGTGGTAAATAGTCATCACAGAAGGATTAATGAGATATTCTTATCATGACGATTACTATGCTAATGGCAAGGAACCCAAAATGAAAAAGGTAAAATTATACATAAGAAGTTGTAACCTACATCATGAAAATAGAATTGGTTTGCTAGTGACCCTCGAACAATTATGCTATGATGTGGGAAGTGCGTTTCCATTTGTGTATTTCCTTTCTAGGGCACATCTTTCAAGTTGATAATTTCCACTTGGTATGTGTGGATTCATTGTAAACATGAAGGTGGATAACATATTATATAATAAGGTTGCTTGGACTATGGTTCCAAGATGATAAAGTTTGTGATGAGCTTAATTTTGAGCCTTCCAATAATTTGGGAAACTCCTCTTATATATCTTGATATTTGTTATGTGTGTAAAAGTAAATGAGATAAGGATGTGAGTTTCTAATTGTGCATGAGGTGGATACCAAGATAATGAATCCTAGTATTGATGAGCTTAATTTTGATACAACATATAGAATGGTTCAAGATGTCAATCGAGTCCCAAAGTTGAAAGGTACTACCAGACTTGTACATGTGGAACAACAGTTCCTATGATGAACCAAGGTTACACATGTAGAAGTTGAGGGAGAAAAATATGAATTATATGAGAATAATGTGACATCATCATGAGATGAAATTTACCATGTGGAATATTGGGGATGAGGTGCATGAGAAGTATCCATCTTTGTTTACCTTGGATTTCGGGGGCAAAATCCATGTTAAGGGTTTATGGTTGTGAGACCACTAACTTTGCTTGAATGGTTGAACATGCTTAATTACCACAATCGAATTCTTATAACTATAATATATCCTTGTGATATGATTTGTAATCATAAGACAAGATCTAGTTTCAAGTTTGGTCCAATTTGGACATTGTTTGTGCACGTTATGCAATTTTATGCACGTTTTGGACTTCTCTGCAATTTACCCAATTGAGAGGTTTTCTTTGCAATTTATCATTTTCATTATGTTATTTTTATGTTATATTATCATTCTTGAGCTTTTTGATCCAAGGGGTTCCTAGTTGAACCTTTGTTTGGAAGTGTTTTCCTAAAGGGTATTTTAGGGTTTACCCCTTTATGGATGAGCTACCTTTAGGAGCTATCAACCAATGATTTATTTGATTGGCTTGGAAATTCGAAAAAGTAGAGCTAAGAAGGTATCTATGGATGGTGGGTGAGCTTCTTGTGTGGATGCTTGTATATCCTTAGTAGTTTAAGGCCATGGATGCATGGAGAGCTTTTTAGACACCTCACACTTCTTCTCTCCCTTATCCTAGAGCTTTATAAATCTAATTTTGAGCTCCCTAATGAAATTTTAACTTTCCACCACTTCACTCCTGCTAAGAACCTCGTTCCCTATCTGTTTATCTATGGAGGACCAGTCCATGGTAGAATAAGAAGGTGAATTGCTTGGTGGAAGCTCATAGGGTTTTATTTTGCTCTCTTTTAGGGTATAAAAAGCTTCCGTCTAGTGATCTTGACTAAAATGAGTAAGAATCCCCTTTCTTCCTCCATTTAGTTCTCTATTATCCTTCGTCCTACCTTTCTCTAGGTCAAAACCGTGTTGTTTCATGGTATAAATTGCTCTAAATCTCTAAAACCCCACCTTTCTTGCTCCTTATGCTTAGGGTTTGCTAATTTGATGATGAAATGTGCTAGATGGACGAGTTCACAACTTATGCTTGGATTTTCTACCCTACCTTCTCATGTTTTCTTCTGTTTGGGAGTTTATCCTCTAATTAGAAGCAAGTTTTATAACTTGATCCACGTTTTTTACTTACCATAAGCTTGCTAGCTCATGTTCTTACTTTTAAATGATGATCCATGCACTAAAAAGCTATGCTTGACTTGGATTTCAATTTTTATAATGTTACCTATTCCGATTTCATTTCTAGTTGAACCTATGATCATGTGTACATTATTCCTATGGTATAATATGACTTATATTAGGTTGGTTAGACAATCGATGGTGCTAAACACCTATCAACCAATGGTCAATTTTAGGATTTAAAGCTGATTTCTTCTATAAACACATGGCCCATTGGTGGTACCATTGCAACAAATGATGGTGTTTTCTTCATGAAAACTGATTAATGTGACCAAGGGAGTCAAGTGACGTTCACTCCCTTAGGTCATGTTTTGGATTAATTAGAATCTTAATGATCAACAACTAAGTACCCTAATGATGCTATTAAATAAGGGTGACATTAGCTTGATATGTGATGATGATTAATGAATATAGTGCTGATCTAAAAACCTATGGTGACTCAGTGGTTACTGTTGATGGTGGATCAGGTCTCCAACACTTATGGTGAGTTAATAATTTAGTTGTAGCATCAATTAAGCCTTAACCCAATGGTTTCTTGGGCCATTTGATGCAATGGTTGGACCAATACTCCAATGGATGGTTTTAATATATGAACCTGACCCAATGGTTATGATCTAATGATTCTTCATTTAGTAAATTACAATGATGCCTAATGTAATATGTTGGTCCTAATAAAGTGATTTAGATAGTTTCCTTTATGAGATCAACTTAAAAAGATCAGTTATTGACCGCTTGTTTTAAATAAACAATCGCTTGTGGGTTTTACCCTACTCTCAATGTTACTTTTTATGTTATTAATCAAGGGACGTATAGGGTTAGATGGTGACTCTTTATAGAGAACAACTCAATGACTTCATAGGTATCTTGTTCAAGGTGTTTACTTATGTAAACAACCAATGGCTTTACCTTTTCAACATTTAATGGTTAGAAGTTGATGCCTCAGTATTCTCGTTGTTTTGGGTGAAGCCTATAGTGTAATATTATGATGTTAATGATGATAATTTGATGGTTCAATTCCTTAAACTTGTAGTCTTACTCTTACCCTCGTATGATTATGATTGATAATCACCATAATGAATTAATGGGTAACCATAATGAGGTATAGCTTGCTATACATAGCTTTAATATAACACCTTCCAAACTGTGGAATCTTGCACTGGTTTTGGTGGAATAGCTTTGGGCTTCAATGGACAGTCAACTTCATTATGCCCGAAGACTTTATAGTCTGGACACCTCTTAGGCAGATGCTCATAGGTAATGGCGACCGCCAGTGGTTCACGTCTGGGCAGATTTACCCAGACCTCATCAGCAGGTGGTTCATCAGCTTCAACTTCAACAAGAGCACGAGCTTCTCCCAGAGATTCACTACCGATAGAACGATAATCAATTCTCAGGAGTTTCCCAACACCGCTGGCTACTATGCCAACGACACGATGTGACCAGTTTTTGCCCATACTAGGAATGTTAATCCAAACCGGGATGTTACTGAATCTGTCCTTGAAAAGATCATTATGCCAATTGGGTGAATTAATGTTGCATCAAACAAGTGGACATAAAAACCCTAATTCACTTCTAGCAAGCATATAAATATCACAACTTCAAATGATATAAAGTGTGTGAAACATAATTTCTCATCTCATCATCACATGGTACTATTCACTTTCCATTCATGAGACTACACTAGTCATCATACTATCACAAGAAATAAATCCTTTTCACAATATCACAGTGTATCAACCCTTATCAACACAAGAGGATTACACCTCATTCAGGGCTCAACCGTGCCCAAAGGTCATTAAGACCATCATACTATTCTCTGCAAGATCATCATTATCGTTGCATGCCTTATAACAAGGCTCAGCAACATCACTTACAAATAATACACCGGATCAGCACAATATTTCATTAATGAGCTAGGAGATATTCATAAACAATCTTACCAGGTTTATATTAACATTAAGAACTCTCCTTTATTATATAAACATGTAAGCAATCAATATATGATTAACCCTCATCATATTCATAATGCACATGTTTAGCATAAGAAACTATCAACCATGTGGTTATAATAACCACCAATTAACATATTAAGGTTATGATCATATTAAGGAGATTATTTCACCATCATTCCATCATATAAGAATGTTAAACATGAATACTCATCTTTCTCTATTTGCATTAGAGTTAGGCTCAACAAGATAAATTATATTAATGTTACTAATCAACACTTATACCCAAACCCTAACTCACGACATCCCCATTGGATCATGGATGCATACGGTGAAGCATCACCATCAGATTCCATACTATTCTCAAGTATGAATCCACACATAAATCAAGGTGTAACCATCGGGTTATAGAATACTAAGGTTTCAACAACAATAAGAGAGTACTTCATGATTGTATTAATCATTCAAGGATTATTCATACCCAATTAATCAAGTACAACTCTAATCATATAGTGCCCTGTGTTGTAGAGCCATCTTCAGTGTCAGAACTTGCTGGATGGTGAAATAAGTATTCCTAAGGGAAACTCAGAGCACATTCTATTGAGTATGTGGGGGTGACAAGTTGTGGATATATCCTTGTCATCCACAATGCATGTTATGGAGGATGACTATGGTCTTGCCTTAGACATTTGATGTGATTGAGGACAACTATGGTTGTACCTTAGATTAGAGGGTTTTGTATACCCTAGTTTCTAGTGTCATGACCTATACCAAGGGCATACTAGTGGTTAGCATCTTGACTATATGTCATTGCAGTGGCAACTTTGACTGATACATCACTGCCTTTTTACTTGTACTAATTGAGGGGAAGAGATCTTAGGACACCAACACTCCTAGATCTTGTAGGGAACCGAATAACCCTTCACAGGGGTCAGTTGGACTTTGGATGGTACAATTCAAATTCCCCTGGGCATAATAAAAGATGTAAGACAATCACATAGAATATCTATTTAGGATTATACACAACACTTCATATAGGATGATAACCCTTGTTTGCTTTCTTTTCACTGAGATCATGTATAGTACAACAAGAGGTAATAAATATGCTTATGTTGTAGTTATGCTCATGTTGTAAACATGCTTATGCTGTATAATATACTAACAATGATGGTTAAGATGATTCTTCTAGCTATGTTTAATATTTCTATCCATGCCTATGTAATTAGAAATGTTTAAACTGCTAATCATGCCTATGCAGTTAATTGTGCTATGATGTTAGTTCTAATTATGATATATATTTGTTCCATTTATTTGAGATGCCAATATTGATGGCCGTATTATGTTACTAGACATATTCATGATGTCATGGATGCTTATGCTACTAGATTGCTTGTGCTGTTAGCAACAAATATGATGATAGTCAGATAAATGATGATGATTGTTATTAGATGCAATTTAATGAAATTTGAGTAGATATCTATCTAGTTTAATGGATTTATTTGTTACCTATATATCCATTGATAATCACACTTGTTGCTAAGATTATTTTCTGAATCTGTTTGCATACTTGAACTGTTCAATCTGTTCAATTGATTATTAAATACTTCAACTGCTCATTTATCTATTATTTAAAATGATGTAATCAATAAGCATTGTTGGAGGTTATATATCTTGCTGGGACATGGGTCTCACCCTTGTGGTTCACCACATCTTATTAGGTAATCAGCAGTGACGACAAAAAAACTATGGAAATAAATAGGAGGTATAGTAATGAATCTTTGAGAAAGTTGATTAGAGGTCTAGTGTGTGCTAGAGTCATCCCTTTACTCTTAGGTCCAAGCAGGAAAAGTTTGTATATTGTGTTTCAAACAAATCAAACTTTTGTTAGCATGTTAATGCTTGTTTGTGTGGCATATACAAATATTGTTATCCTGTGTATATATGTTGTGGCTAAGGTGATATAAAAATTTGTATCAAATTCTTAGCATAGTATCGATACAAGAAAAATGTTGAACTCTTATGCAAATGTTTCTGAGCGGGGTTGATGTTGAAATTGATTTTAATTTACCCATATTTTTGGGGTATATGGTTAATGGGTGATCAATTTTGTTTTATGTTTTGAGTAATCTCATTTAGTGTATTGGGTTCTCATAAATCACCCTTTGCGAGATAAACCTTTTTTTAAGGGGATGGGTCTATATCATCGGTTGTTTATTAGAAATCGACGACTATGTGTTTACGCACCTTATACCCATAAAAATATTTTCCCGCAATTTGCTCCTTCATCATTAATTCTTATTGGACAACCGACAACTAAGGTCCTAACAATAGATCATATTTTTTTTGTTTAGACATGTATATAAACATTGGTTCTTCTGTTGGTAACCAATGACTATATCAGACTATTTTTTTGGTTTAGGAGTTAATCGTCGGTTCCGCACAGATAACCAATGAATATAACCCTAACCTGAGGGAAATTTGTTTTGTTCATTTTTGTACATATTTGTTGGTTTTGGTAGACATAAATGATGACCATTGCCCATCATTAGTGTCTATCTTTTGGTTTAGAAGTTAGTCATCTATTTTTCTCTAGAAAGTGACGATTAAAACCCTAACAGAGGGAAACCTTTTTTTTTTATTTAGACTTAGTCATCAATTTTGTCTTTCTAATCAATGATGGTGATCCACTTAATAGCACCCACGACATTTCTTTCACCCATTCTTTGTTTCATCACCTGCGATACCTAGCAGCCGTGACATTTCCACTGCTCGTGCTCTGCCTTCTGCCATAGCTCATGCTCTGTCTTCCACCACCGCTCATGTTCTACTGTCGCCACTACTCGTGCTCTACCTTCTATCGTTGCTACTAAGGCCATTATTACTGCCTACTACTAGACATCTTGAAGCTCACAACTGGATCCATCCACCACCACTTCTGCTCTTTCTCGTATAACACACCACGCTGCTGCTCATGCTCTCTTATTGTTGCTCATCACCATGGCTATCCTCCAGAGCCAGCCACAACTAGGGCTGTCAGTACATCTAGTGCCACCACCATTGTCATCATCACCACTGCTAGATGTAAAGCCCCCAATTGGCTGGTTGCACATCCTCTATTCCTCCTTAATATATGTTAACAAATAATCCCTACAACCATGTAATATTTATTTAATACATTTGATGATTGTCTTGATTGTTAATAATATATGACAAAAATAAAATGCTAAGTGAGAACATGTAGCCTGGATAAACCTTGTATATATGTGTGTGCCCTGACAATCTTATTTTGGATCCAACAACATTATTTAGTGCAAATGATGTTAGTATTCTCTTTAATAGTTAATTATGATTTGATAATGCTAAATATTGATGATATCCTTTCATTTTCTAGTTAATAGTATTTTGATAATGATTAAATGATGGTGAAGCAAAATGTACAACACACAATACATGAACCTAACCCACAAACCCTCATAATATAGAATCATTTATTTACTCCTATAGTGCGGGCGAGATGAAGTGCCTAATGACACTAAGATCATAAGCATATAAATGAAAACATTGTATTACGGACTAGAAACCCATCTGAGATTTACTTATTAGGAGTAAATCTTTGATAGTCCCTAGTTTGGGACTATTCCTAAACACTTAATCTCACTTAGGATGTAAGTGTATAATGTATATTATGTTATCAAGATGTTTTGTTAGAACTTCCTCGTTTGTTCTCTAAGTACATATGTTGGTGAACATTTTCCTATCTACATCAAAGTACCTGGGGAACTAAGGAGAAATGTTGCTGAAGTTTTCTTGAAATCTGAATACATACATTATACACTTACTAGTGAGATTAGGTGTTCAAGAATGGGATAGGTGGAACACACATTCATTATTGAACCCTAAAACCTAATCCTTTAACCCTAAACCCTAATCTTTTAACCCTAAACCCTAATCTTTAAACCATTATCCATAAATCTAAAACAATAAACCCTATTCTATCTATAAACCCTTAACTTAATATGTAAAACCTAAAAATTTTTCTCTCTTTGATCATAGAATGGATAGATCATGGATGTCCATTCCAAATCGTTGCACCCCAGAGTTTATTGCTGGTCTTGATAAGTCTATTAGATTTGCAGAGGAACATAAGAAACTACCTGGAGATAGGTTCTATTGACCACATAGGCATTGTAGTAACAACTTGAAAGTCAGCACTAGTGACGAAATCAAAATTCATGACCCATGTGGGATTTCTAGTTCCATCCTTGATTAGTCTTGTAAATGAAGACCCTACATCAGTTACCTTATACCGCTCTATCACTTATAAATATTTTGGTGAAGCAAAAAAGAGCATGATAATATCTCCATATAACGTTGGGTAAGTTTACTTTACTTATATTTTGGACTTAAGAAAATTACATTTCATTGTGGATTTTGAGTTATATATTTTTTACTTTCTTATCACTAGAGGTAAGTATTTGGAGTTACTGTTTATTTTTCCTGAGACGTTGACTGTTTATTATCTAGATCCTAAGGGGAACAAATTAGATCGTTCGGGACATGATTTGAAAAAACCATTATACACGTGGGAAAAATCTTTATATTCATATCCTTTAACATATAATATTACATGACTATTTACTAATGCAATTCAATGTGTTACATTAATGTATAGGGCTTTACAATATTTCATAAATATTGGAGGAAATGTTGATAAGAAAAAAGTGATAGTTTGGATGAATGTGGATGTAGTTTCCTAATTCCAATGCATATTTTATTTATGTGAACTATGCTCAGTTTTATTTATTAATATTTTGTATGTTGAAATTTATAATTTGTTGTACAAAACAACGGTTGAGCATGTGGATACTATGTGATGTGGTATATGTACATAATTGTCAGATATGTTGCACAAGACATAAAAAAATACAACCGGTAATATATAGTCTTGATCATCGTAAATATAGTCTGATTAGCTAATATGAAAATATCAAACTTTTTAATTATATATATATATATATATATATATATATATTTATATAATTCTCTTTTTAGGTGTTTAAAACTAGTGACTTCAATACAAGGGAAAATCTATTAGATGTACATATGCCCTATAAGATACAAAAATTAGATGACATAAAAGCACAATGGGAAAAATCCTTTGAAAGGGGGGTAATTTTTTATTATGACTGGGGTACTGACGATAAAGAATGACATTTCTAAACTTTAATGTCATTATTTCTATATATATTTGGTACTTATATATACATGTGTGAATGACTTTTTTTGCATTGTCTTATTGAATTTTGATCTATATACATGTTTGTGAATGTGAAAATGAATGAATGAATTGTGCTTCTACATGTGTGTGAATGTGAAAATGGATGAATGAATGGAACTACAAGTTTCTACATGTGTGTGAATGTGAAAATGGATGAATGAATGGAACTATAGGTTTCTACATGTGTGTGTATCATGAGAATGAATTAATTGTGTTTCTACATGTGTGTGAATCACATGATGTATATATAATCTTGATATATAGATAGTCTTGATCATCTTATTGTTGTAGGTTTGTGGCCTATTGTTAGGCTAAATCATAGGATGTTGTAAACTAGCCGTTCAAAACTAAACTGCATGTTCTGCATCCTATTGACTAGTCGAACAACTCACCTACAAGCTGATATTAAAAAAATGGCACTTAGTCGTCAGTTATTTAAAGAACCGTCAATGCATGTCTACGTCGTCGGTTATTTATAGCAAACTGATGACTATGTCCTAATCTGGGCCAATTTTTTTGTTCAGGTATGGAGATAGGCATCATTTTTTGAAATCATAACCAATGACAATTTGCAGTTGTATTTTCAGTTTCACTTTGAACTGACAACTATGAACCAAACATGATATCACATTTTGTTTGAAAAGGAAGTTAGTCTTCAGTTTTTACTAAAATAACCTATGACTACAACGGTAAACTGAACCATTTTTTTATTCTTTTATGAAGACAATCTTCAGTTTTCTATAGATAACCGATGACTATGGATCCTACCGATGTCTGTTCCTTTTTGGTTGCAATTAGGGTCGGCTGTCTATCATCGAATTTGGAACTCACATCATAGGCTTCTACCTTTAGTTTTTCTCACTTGGGTATCGCTTGGAAACTGACATAAATAGTCCATTTTAACCGATGTTCAAAGTAGTATCTGTACTAGTGGTGGTTCTTAGGCCTAAAGTTACACTCATCACATATTGTTTTGAATACTTTGACATCAACCACCGTAATCCTGAATAAGGGTTACCATAAAAGTCATGATTGGGTGTACTATGACACATGGGGATGACTGTAAATGATGTAGATGAGATTTGTCCCTCCTATAAGAATATGATATCCTGGACACTTGATTAGAAAGATTGAGAAATGCATGGCCATTCCCAAGAGTCAATATATGATATTGAGCTTACATATATCTTAGAAAGACTGCTATAATAAGGAACAAAGATTGAATGTTGACGAGGATGACTACTCCATGCCTCAAGTTAAATCTGGATATCAGAGACAAACGAACTATACAAACAATGCAACACCAAACACATATTGTAGATTGAAGTTTTCTCCAATTTTCCATTTACTTGGGTATCAATGATGTGTTACTAGGCTCCTCTATTTTCTTGTGATAACATAAATGATTATGGATATTCACTTCCAACATAATATAGGACCTATAGGGTCATAGACATAGGAACTCACTTGGAATAGGAGTTTATCTGTGAATGATGTTTAAATTGACTACTAACGATGTTTAGGTGTTCAACTAAACAACCAATTAACTTACTGGACTCAAAATCATGAACTTCAAGTGTTGAACCAACTAGTAAGAGTGTTAGGTTGATTGAAACCGAATTGGTTGAATTTTACATGAATCAAGACACCAACTGATCGACTCACTGGGTGAACTGAATGACTTAGGTTGATGAGATGACCAGTTCACTTGATGAACTGAAGCTTCTGATGATTTTCCTAAATCATGAGAATGCTGATAGTTTGACTTATGCAATTCAATTGACATAAGGAATTAATGTTGAACATTAATTGGGGATGAATTGGAAATTTAATTTCAATTTGGAAAAGAAGTGAAATTATCTATTGACTAAGTGAACCGGCTGGCTCACAGCCCAGCTAAACAATTTACCAGTGAATCAATCAACTCACCTATCATAGGTTGAGAAATTTATGGAAATTCAGAACCTTTCTTCTCCTGCACAGACTGGGAACCAACACCCCGACCCCTCCTATAAATGGAGGGGTATTGGGGGCTTCCCAAGACATACAATTGAGAATCAGTTGCTCTAAAAATTGTTGTCCTCTCTAGTTGTGATAACCAAGAGAGACCAAGCAACTACTACCCAATTAGAGAGGTGGCAATGAGGGAGAACAATTGTTCTTGTGTGAGAGCAAGTTGGCGACTAATAAGTCAACCCAGGGGAACAACTCCTTTCTGTCTATTCTACTAGAATGATAGGAGTTCCCCATGGTCCATGTGGACTACTACTGAACTAGGATTCCTTTGATTTCCACAAGGAGGACATCGTCAACCTACTATTCATGTTGCAGACCAGAAAGCATAGCAGTTAGATGAGTCCCAATGCAACTAGAAGACAGTTGCACATCCACAATGATGAGGAGATGTCACTAGACTTGCTCCACCACTAGGTATATCCTCAAAACCATATTGAGGTGATCTTCTATTTTAATTGGGAATATCTTTGTAAAATTTTTGTTTCAGCTGCCTACCTGATGCCATATTTCCTAATAGTGGTATTGGAGCCATGTCAATCTACTATATCTTGGAATTATTGATATGATTGGATTTTTGGTTTTGTCATTTATTTATTGCATGTGAGGAAAATATTAATGATCGATCAAATACCACATAACACCCAATCAAATATATGATATATATGATATATATGTATATATATATATATATATATATATATATATATATATATATATATATATATATATATATATATATATATATATATATATATATATATATATATATATATATATATATGAAATTTACACACGTCATACTAAAAGCGAGTTGTGACGTCTCCAGATTTTTTAAAACTTAATCTGATGTGTGACGTCCAAATTGAAATCTCACCTCAACGAGAATCCCAATTTAACCACCCCACACTAGGCTAAGAAGAAAAAAATCAAGGGACCCAAAAGGAAACAATCAGTAGCACATGCACATGAACAATAATAAAACCACAACACATGTTCACCATTCAACATATAATTACAACATGAATTGTTACAACATTTGATATTACATATTGAACCGCAAACTTATACATATACATGTACTACCACTAAACTCCATGATATTAGGACAACATGTTCACTTGTACACCATCACGCCACACAACTCAAAACGATCCTGGATCTTCCAGAGCATAACCACAACCTAAACAAAAGATTACATGTGGTACATATGAGTACAATATTCAAGAATATTGTACTGAGTATGCCTACGTGTCTTTTATATACCTCTCATCATATCTTGGAAATAAGATAAAACTAATACTTTGCAGTTATAAAGAAATATATGAAAAGCGTACTTGAACAAGAATGTTTATTAACAAAAGAGAACACATGTCTTTTAGGCATATTTTCCATTATATCATCCATGCATTTACTACCTGAGAGTTGAATGCATTAAGGCCTTTATAATCTACTACCAAAGAGTTGAATCATTTCACAATGTGATCTACTACCAAAGAGTTGGATCACTTCCAAGTATTTTACTACGAAAGAGTTGAAGTACTTCTTTTCCCGCACTTTACTACCAAAGAGTTGAAGTGCTTGGATATAATGGAACATATATATTATGTAACATGTATTCATAACAATAAGTATAGAAAATCAATCAACATATCATACAAGAGCAATCATTTGATCCAATAACATATGCCAATAATTTTACTATGCATATAACACAAGCATATTGTATAATAAACCAAGTAAGAGGTAATGGCATACCTTGATCAAGAACAAACCTAATCATCATATCCTCATATCATCTACATCCTGGTAAACCCTGTTTATGACAAGACCACATATCACCATCAGGTTCTCATCTTAACCCTAGTTATGTCCATTATAGGGTTTCACTTAGATCATTATGATATGTACATTATTACTTGTCTTATCTTCATCCTTATGTGGGATTTATGTTACTGATGTTATATTCTAGATTAGGATACATAATCTGAATATCAGGTTCTATATTATTATTTATACATATTAACCCTAGGTTACATGCATTACTCAAATTAGATTTTCATCACATGTATTAGGGGTCATCTTCATATAACATTAATTCCATGCATCTAACTGATATTCGAGTTACATATTAGCCTCAATTTACTGATATGAAATTTATAAATTTCATCATTTATTGAACATGTATGTATTTATTACATTTTATTTAGGGTTATTAGCCCTAAAGAGCCATATTGAGCAAATTACATGATTTCGTGCTTCAACATCATCATAACTATTTTCAAGCTACATTCTACTCAAGTTTGGTGAAAAAACTTAACTATTGGAACATCCAATTAAATACCTCAAAAGACATCTTTTAAGGATCTTAATTATGATACTAACCTCAATCAACACTCCAACTTTACTAGAACACTTGGGATTCTCAAAACAACTCAACATGTATGACTTCAATTGTGTCATTGGACATTTTAGGATTCTAAAAGACCACTCCATCACATCCTACACACCTTAAAAGAAATTTCGTCCTTAGAACTAAGCCAGAATCCAATTTATCACATCATATACATCTTAAAAGAACTTTTGTCCTCGAAAGTAAACCATACTGATACTTCTTGGGAAAACCTTATCTTGCCTTCATCCACATGTAGGCACTGTTCTATGTGTAATATATCCGCAAAGGTTACCTAGAACCATGTATCCAAAGCAATATTAGGAGGTTTCAAAAGCATCAAGAGTGAAACCTCACTCCATATAAGGCTCAAACAAGGGTTTAGAAGCTGAGGTTGTGTCATTACATATCTCATATGTTAGAGTTGCTTCCTTATCTTAACTCATGCATTAATATTCAACATCATACTATAACATTCCAAAGAATTTAACTAAATTTAATTGATTATGTCAAGGTGTCATTAACATTTATTGAGCTCATTGTTAGGACATGTTCAAGATTTACATATGTCTTTAAGGAGGGTTTTACTAAAGTTAACCCATTTTATCCATCTAGATCATATCAAGGTGTCATAATTGTTATGTTGTGCTAACTGTCAAACTATATATTTTTCATCTTTTAATAAGAACTAAGATTAACACTTCATGTAACATGTTTCATTCATATGATCTTATTTCCTTGTTCAAACCAAATTGCAACAATTATTAATGACTTCATTGCAAGATTAACCAACAATATCACATTATCATCATTATTGATTTACATGGTTAACCATATATACATAAAGATATATCAAACCATCTCTTGGTTTCCATCATATCATGTCTATATATCATGTCTCGAGATTAGATCACATCCCGACATATATATCTTATGGTTGTGCTAAAAAAACCTATGTGAGTGGCTAATCAAACATATATCAAAACTTCATCTAGTTCAACTGAGGTTCTCCTGACCCATATCATGAGGGTAGTGCCATGCTTATTCTCTCTGATCTGACTCTACTCTATGAGTATCTCATATGCACATACTTTATCTTCCCTCTTAGTCTAGGGTTCTCAGGTTTACCTCATTGGTACTAGAGATAGCCTTACAAGCTCTGGCCACATAAGAACAAGCCAAAAACATGATATGACATTCTATTCATAGATTTGTACCCATGACACATGTATACTCAAAACTCTCTCTATATATACACCACTAGAGTCCTACACCAGAAACCACCAACCTGAGCATGAGGATTTCACATAAACTAGCATAGTTTTACCTCCTCTAGGGTCTTGGGACTCTCTCTCCCTCACCTAGATGGTAGGTTCTCATATTTCCTTATTCACATATGCACATATAACCAGCCTCTCTCTGTTTCTAGGGTTTGGTCCTCCTAATGACATCTAGGGTTAAAAAAGACTATAGGAATCACACATAGAGCAACTTAACTCATTTACTTAGGATTAGTCTAGTTTAGGACATATCATATCACGTATCTCATAATTCTCATATTTGTCATATCATGGAGTCTAGGTTCTCTGACCTTCTCCCTATGGTTCTCACTCTCTCTAGAGTTAACCCCAAAACTGGTCCTAACACTAGAGGTCCTCCTTTGTAAAATAGATTGAGGCTCTTGATGATTCACATCCTTGTCTTAACTTAACATATCTTATCTCATAAAAGCCTAGTTACTTGCATCATCAACACTAATCTCCAATCCTCAAAATAGGACTTAAGTCCTGATGTTACAACCCCAATTTTTGGGTTCATTGGTGAGAAATGTAATTTCTCATATAAAATATAATTGAACAAATAAAGATATGATTTGGTTCAAATAAATGGATTTTTGTTTACAATAGCCTTGCTGTTTGTATTGTGGGCTTTATTGGCTATTCGGCCCGAATAACAAGGAAATTCAATTAGTAAATGGATAATTGAATTTTTAAGAAAAGAAATATGTAGAAACCTCTAGAAGGCAAACCCAAAGAGGATTTCGTGACTCTTGGGTTCCTTGGGTACCAAGGAGTCCAAGGTTGCAAAAAGAAGGCAATTAGAAAAGAAAATGTTAATTAAGTACTTCTTTATTAGGAAAGAAATTGAAAATATTGATGAAATGTGGAAAATAAGGGAAAAGTGGTATAATGGAGTAATCCTTAGTGGGATTTCGTATCCCAAGGATTCCTAATATAAAAAGGGAAAACCAATGAGGAAAATAAGAGAGAACTAAAAAGACATCCCCAAAAAAAGATAATTAAATGAGAAATAAACAAGATAATGTGAAAAAATGCATAATGATGCATCTAGAAGGATAATAAGTATCCAATAAAAAGAATTTCGAAATAATAAGGTTTCTTGGGTGCCAAGGAGCCCAATAAAGGAAAAAGGAAGAGAAAATACCACAATTATAAAATAAAGATATAATGGGAATACATAATCCCTTAATTATGTAATTTTGATAAAAGGAAGTATTTTCCTAAGAAGATAGAAGTTCGTGCCAAAGAATTAAAAAGCAAACATGAAGAGAATAAGAGAAAACAATTTCGAATTCTTAATGACTAAGGATCAAGGAAAATAAAGAATTAATATAAGGAGAGAAAATTTATTCTCAACTATGGAAAGATGGTTTCCTAATGAGGAGAAGCCTTGCTTTTCTCATAGGGAAGTACGTTAGGGCGTGGAAGTCCTCTCTATATAGAGGGTCGAATCCATTGGCGAAGACTTGAGGGATCCCACGTAGATATCCTTCTATCTTCTTCACCTTCTTCCACGTTTTTGTCCACAAACCCTAATGGAGAAGAGCGGCATGATCAGGGCACGATGAGGAGGTATGTAGGGTTGGATCTGGACGCATGTTGCTCCACGAAGATGGCAGAAGTTTGGCCGACGTTGCCGTGTCCTATTCTACACGCGGCAGTGGCCGCACGGCTGCAGGGCCTGCTGCGGGTCGCGGTCGTGGCCAGTGCGGAGGAGCCCCTTGGACGCTGACTAAAAGGCACCCTGAGGTGCGTGGAGAAGCTACAGAGGTAGGGGACCTGTCCCTGATGGCGGTCAAGGTCCAGGGGGAGGAAGAGGAGCCGCACACTGCGGCTAGGGCAACAACAGGTCGACGGAGCAAGGTTGAAGATGACCTCTTGGTCGTTGGACAAAGTTGCCCTCCACGGGCTGTAAAAACACATCACTTAACCGAGGGCAAGAAGGTCAATTCGTCATGTTTCCAAATCAAGCGCGGCGCCTTGCATGGGCATGGAGCGACGTGGCGCGCTCTGATTGGTCCAAAAGAAGGTAAATCTTGTTAAATTTGTATTTAATAAACCGTAACTCGGATTGAGACAAATCTTATATGAAAATTGATCCCCAGAATGAGAGGAACCCAAATAAATTATGTTTGAAGTCTGATTCTAATTGATATCCGAAAATTAATGGAAGTAATCATCTTTAATACTTTAATGATTAAGAAACTCTACTTTGAGATGATTATTGTAGTTAGTAGAGTTTAATGGATCACTACAGTTGATAATAACCTGTTAATTGTAAAAAGGTACTTTAAGATCGAAAATGATGATCTTTGCATGTAATTAGGTTAATTTAGAGATTATGTGCATAAATATGCTTGCAATATGTAAAGTGCATAAAGCTATCATTTTTAATGATTTAATTAATGAAAAACCATTAGATTTGATGATAGATGGTTTTAATGTTGATCAATGGGTAATTTAAGACTATTGTTCATAAAAGTGAAAATAAGATCTAAAAAGATAATCTTTTTATATAATTGGCTTAATTTATTGTTTCGTGCATGAATATGCATTAATGAGTTTGAAAACCCTAATTTAGGTGAATATGACTTTTAAATGTTTTAATTGTTCAAATCCATAAAAAAGTAGGGATATGATGATCCTAAGTCAATCTGAGTATAAAAGATTATTAAATGAATAGTTTGAGCAATTAGGGTTTATATAAATGGAAAAGAGTATTTGAGGGTTTGTTGACCTAAAAGGGGTGAAGTTTGATAATTGATCTAAGAAACCCTAATGAATATTAATGAAACCTTAATGCGGATTAGAAACCCTAGAAAGAGAATCCAAGTTAATAGAGTAGATTCTTGATGAAGTGTGTAATAAATAGAGTACATATTCTTTTCAGGAATTATGTGATGATTGAATTACTTGCTTGGATCTGTTGATTGGCTTGATTGAATGTACATGAAGTATATGTTGAATAATCTGCATGACTCATCAAATCAGGTATGTGGTTATGCTTATGACTATACTGATTAGTTTTCTGAGGTTTGTATCGACGTTTCCCTCAATGCATGAAATAACTGTTGGATGTTTTAATTCATGCAACTATAAAGTGACTATGGCTATCACTATGAGTATACATGTATAACTAGCTAGATCCGAGTCCACCCCTGTGGCTATGCAAAGGCTAAGGATAACCTAGAGAAAGGTCTAGGGTATCATGAGTTAGAAACTGGGCTACACATGAGTAGTGCCATGAGACTCTTAGCATACCATGAGTTAAGGAGTGGGCTACCTACGGGTAGTGCCATGTGACTCAGCCCTAGAAATTGATTCACCTATTAGGTGAAGTCATGAGGGGTAAAATGGGAATCTACCACATGGGAGGTAGTATCCAGGTCCACTGCAGGGACAACGCAGGGGATAGGGTACACATGGATCGCGTAGTTATACTTAAAACGTAAACTTGTTTGTTAAATGATAGTTGAATGCGATACATTGTTATAGATAATTGAATGATTATTGTTTCCCCCACATACCAGCTTCGGCTGACCGACGTTTTGTTTGTGGGCGTTTTAGGTACAAGCCAAAAGGACAAACAGTAAATCGTCACGTTGTGAAATACATGAAGAAAAAAAAATACAAGGAGGATTAGTTAGCGTAGAATCATTAAGTGGATAGAAGTTAGAAATCCAAAATTTCAAAAGGTATGCAAAGTTTATTTTCTTACAGCTTTTCAGTTTAGTATGTTAAAATTTGATAATTATTCTTGGTTAATTGCCGAACCTTTGATCCGGAAGTCATGGGTGCGGCTTCGACCTCTCGGTCTCCCTTAATTGGGGGTTATCGGGAGGTGGGGTCGTAACATTTGGTATCAGAGCGTAGGTTCCTCAATTAACCATTAATAATTATTAAATTTTACAAACTCCATAGAACCCAAGGGAGTTATTAGAGGATTATCTGAAAGATGGAGGTGTCTAGAAAAGGATCACGACCGGGGGCTAGCAATATTTTCCTCCGCACCGCTAGTCGGAATACGAGGACTCCCGGATCCGTGTGACTGCCTGGCCGAAGTCTTAGGGTATGAATCGAAATAAGATACCTTTAGGACTTTCTCATCTTAATCATCCCTTCTCATCACAAAATTCTTTAAGGATCTGAAGGATTAGGGTTTTCTTTCTTCTCCTCACCTTCTTGAGGTATGGGTAAGGTTAATAAGGTTTAAGGAATCCTCCATCAAATTAATGAAAAGCATGTAAATAAGATGTCATGGACATAAGCTTAATAGATTAAGCACAAATTAACGAATAGATACATGCTTAGGTCATATGACATAAGTTGTCATGTCCTCAGAATAAACATGAGAGTAGACCTTCTTGTCAGGAGGATAAGTTAGTCTTGGATATAGAGGTCTCCATTGTAAGTAGAGACCTGGCACATCCTCTAAGGATGGTGCTAACCCTAACCCTAAGTGAAGGTTAGAGAGAGATGAGTTGGACCAGGTGTTTGAAAGGACATTCCTTTGGGATGCCATATGATCCATGGGTGACCTAACACCTTTGGCAACCCAACCTTGGGAAGGATCATGCATGTTAGGGTAAAGGATAGCTCCTTAGATGATGAGGTTAGTGAAGGACCTTAGAAACCCTATGGGGTTGTGTAAGTAGGGTATAGCTGGAACCTAGGGCACGTCATAGTACTGACAGTAGGGTGAAACCCTGGATAAGGAATTATGAGGGAGCATAAAGGGTTATGGATGATCTTGAGCAAACATAAGTTCGAACCTAGGCTTCACCCATGTAGGGCATGCTTTTGAGGTTGATCCTTCATAGAGAGAGGACCTCTAATGGTGAGGTTGGATATAGGGTTAGCTCTAGAAAGAGAGCAGGAAACCCAACAAGAAGGATGGAAGCCTATAACCCTGAGATATGAGGAACAATGGATGATAGTGGTCGCCTCATGATCGATCCCTGAAAGTTGATGGTATCTTGGTTGCCTTTAGAGGGACCAAACCCTAGAGATAGAAGATGAAGCATCTGGTGCCTATGTGCCTACGGTATATGTGTTTACCTTCTGAGAAAGGAAGAAGATGTTCTGTTTACCCTGAAGAGGTTTAGTAGCAGGTTATGAGGCCTTGTACCTTGTTGGTTGTCCTTGAGGAAAATCCAACTCTAAGTGTTGCTTGAGTTGAAGGATGACAGGAAGTGCACGTTATGCCTTTTGCAAGCTTGATTCATGGGAGCATGCAATTGGACACCTAAAAGTGAACCTAGGGTTCCTAGGCCTAAGAGGGGAAGTGGTATACCTAATGCTCATGATGAGAATTTAGTTGCTATAGTTTCGAGCACGGTACTCGTCATGCATAACGGAAAGTTAAACCCCCTTAGGTTTAAAGGTATGATTGATCCCTCACAATATAGTTGATGATAAAGGAAGGTACGATCTCGATCCAGCATTGAGGAAAAAGGACAAGTATGACCTAGCATGGTTCAGTAGGTGATTTGTTTATGCCTTAATAGCTTTCTAGGGTTAAGTAGGCTCATGAGGATGTAAACCCTAGACCGAAGAGCTTTTGGTGACCTTGTTATCAAGAGATAGTTTCCTCGCATCCTGGGAGAGAGACACCTTTGGTAGGGTGTATATCAGTTTTGTTGGTTTAAGGTAACCTAAAAGAGTCTCATAGGATCTTGAGAAGCTAAGTACATGGTATGAGAATGGACCTGTATACCCATAGATATCCATCTCTAATCTCATATGAATGAGTTACCATGGAGGTAATCGGTATGGGGCTTGACCAAGGTAGGCAGGTTGCCATGATCTCAATGAAAGGATGAAGGCCAGCCCATGAATGCAGAAAGAGATATGATGAAGACTTGGGTAAGGTTCTAAGTGAACATGTACTATAATAGGGAATCCTAAGTCTATCCTAGGGTTAGGTAGGGATAAGACCGATCAAAGTAGGAGTTGCCTAATTCCCCAAGTTGCACATGACCATAGGGTCGGGAGGTAACAACTATCATTATCTGAGGGCAATGGGTTAGGAGATTGATCACCTTCATGAACTCATGGGACCCAAAGGGCAGATGAGTAGGGCACTCTCTTGATGCAAGTGGGAAGAGGGATGACCCCAAAAGAGCCGGTACCCTATAGACCTAGAGGGGATGACCAAGGATATAAATCTCAGTAGGTTTAAGATTATTTTGTTGTCATGATGTCTGTGATGTAGAGACATATGTGGCACGTTGCAACTTAGATGTAAAGGTGTATTGGTAAGGTGGGATGTACCATCTCTACTCTCAGAACAGGAAGAACTCTGTATTTGGACTGCAGCCAAATGTTGATTTCCTCTTGTTATGGGGGTGAGAGATAGGACATTTTGCATGCCATACATCAAGGACAAGAGATGATGTAGGTTGGAACGTTGCCACGAGAAATGGGGATAGAGAGGATAACCTCCCCAGGTAAAGTGAATGATACACGTTTTGCAAAGACTAAGAGGAATGAGGTAGTCACCTTAAGAGGATGTTTTTATCGTGAGCTATGTGGAACTTATAAGTTATACCAGGTTGAGTTTGATCACCATGATGATGAAATCAGAGAGTGTTCTTAATGAAGATAGACATAGAGTTTGAGGTGAGATGATAAGTGAAAGTGTATGTCTTCAATGTTACCTAATACCTAAGGATGTGAAGCGATAATGGATGCTCTGGTTGAGATACATATGACTTGTTTGACTAGAAGCTAGAAGAGATTGTTTGGCTAACCCAAAGTTTGGAAAGAAGAAGTGTTTGGATAACACTCATATGTAATGAGATACGTTGAAGAGTTAAGAGTTGTTTGGTTAGTCAGTCTAGTCCTTGATACGATGAAAGGATGGTGGTAGAACCTCAAGTGCACTTATTTGGGAAAGAAGGTGATGAAACCCTGATGAGGGTGGTTTAGGGTTTCCAAGGAATCAATCTTGAGGAATCATGACATACTGGAAATCATGATTGAAGATCAACATGCACCATAGTATTACTACAATAATAAGTGATAGTGGTACTTTAAATACCTAAGATAAAGTTGCATGTGGTATATGGCCATGCAAGCCAAAGGTAAGGGACGAACACCAGTACCCCAGTGCATTGTTATAAAGGGTGAAAGTCCCCGAAGGAGAAAGGGAGTTCATCACAATGGGTGTTGTAAGTATCCCCTGGATCAAGGAAGGTCGAGATGCAATATGAATTATGGTAGTTCGCCTTACCTAGATGACATGAGAAAGAAAGAGTTCTGTCAACGGACGGATCTGGTTGAACTACCCATTAGAGAGAGATGATTCAACTACACCATGATGTGAGTTCAAAGGTTCTTGAGTTTGGCCTAGAGGTTCACTTCCATAAAGTGGAAGTAAGTACATGAAGAACGTAATGTTAGTGTAGTTTATCACCCCTAACTAAGGGTTAGTATGATCCAGACTAAAAGGGTCTAATGAGATCATATGTGCTCGTTCAGGGTGATAGCTAGAGACAATTCTTGTCCTATGAAAGATGTGATGATGACCACCATAGCCAGTATCGGGATTCTAAGAAGCTCTATAAGGGAGGTTGTGTCGGTCATCACTTCAGTAAGGTGATGTTGGTGAAAGGACCACATGATGATTGGAAAAGGGCCACAATGCATGAAGACGAAAGTCACTTTAATCGTGCAATGGCTAAAAGGAGCCTAGAGACGACGAGAGTCGTGAGCAGATGCAAAGTAGACTAACATGTTGTGCACTGTGGGAGAATATAATGAGAATCCGACCCCTTTGAGCTGCAGCTGAGAAGGCTGGGTCCCCGATACATGGGTCCATTAGAGATGGATGGGTGGAGATGATTAGGTTTTGACCCTACCCTCAGGATAAAGTAATGTGGGATGTTTTCCATGTGTCCAATTTAGAGCACTATGTGAAGTACCCCGACCATGTGCTGAGCAATGAACCTAGTGAGCCCCAAGGGAGGATGAAATGTCCTGAGTCACCTGTATAGTTTATAGACGCCAGGATGAAAGAACTCTGAGAAAATATGTGATGATAAAGGTTCTTTGGAAACGCCATGAGTACGGTAAAGCCACATAGGGGCCAATGATGGACATGATAAAGTCTTATCTTATTTTGTTTGTTTGCTTGATAGAATTTTGAGGACAAAATTCCTATAAGAGGGGAAGGATGTTACAACCCCAATTTTTGGGTTCATTGGTGAGAAATGTAATTTCTCATATAAAAGATAATTGAACAACTAAAGATATGATTTGGTTCAAATAAATGGATTTTTGTTTACAATAGCCTTGCTGTTTGTATTGTGGGCCTTATTGGCTATTGGGCCCGAATAACAAGGAAATTCAATTAGTAAATGGATAATTGAATTTTTAAGAAAAGAAATATGTAGAAACCTCTAGAAGGCAAATCCAAAGAGGATTTCGTGCCTCTTGGGTTCCTTGGGTTCCAAGGAGTCCAAGGTTGCAAAAAGAAGGAAATTAGAAAAGAAAAGGTTAATTAAGTATTTCTTTATTAAGAAAGAAATTGAAAATATTGATGAAATGTGGAAAATAAGTGAAAAGTGGTATAATGGAGTAATCCTTAGTGGGATTTCGTATCCCAAGGATTCCTAATATAAAAAGGGAAAACCAATGAGGAAAATAAGAGAGAAATAAAAAGAAATCCCCAAAAAGAGATAATTAAATGAGAAATAAACAAGATAATGTGAAAAAAATGCATAATGATGCATCTAGAAGGATAATAAGTATCCAATAAAAAGAATTTCGAAATAATAAGGTTTCTTGGGTGACAATGAGCCCAATAAAGGAAAAAGGAAGAGAAAATACCACAATTATAAAATAAAGAGATAATGGGAATACATAATCCCTTAATTATGTAATTTTGATAAAAGGAAGTATTTTCCTAAGAAGATAGAAATTCGTGCCAAAGAATTAAAAAGCAAACATGAAGAGAATAAGAGAAAAAAATTTCAAATTCTTAATGACTAAGGATCAAGGAAAATAAAGAATTAATATAAGGAGAGAAAATTTATTCTCAACTATGGAAAGATGGTTTCCTAATGAGGAGAAGCCTTGCTTTTCTCATAGGGAAGTACGTTAGGGCGTGGAAGTCCTCTCTATATAGAGGGTCGAATCCATTGGCGAAGACCTGAGGGATCCCACGTAGATATCCTTCTATCTTCTTCCCCTTCTTCCACGTTTTTGTCCACAAACCCTAATGGAGAAGAGCAACATGATCAGGGCACGATGAGGAGGTATGTAGGGTTGGATCTGGACTCACGCTGCTCCACGAAGATGGTAGAAGTTTGGCCGACGTTGCTGTGTCCTATTCTGCACGCGGCAGTGGCCGCACGGCTGCAGGGCCTGCTGCGGGTCGCGGTCGCGGCCAGTGCGAAGGAGCCCCTTGGACACTGACTAAAAGGCACCCTGAGGTGCGTGGAGAAGCTGCGGAGGTAGGGGACCTGTCCCCAATGGCGGTCGAGGTCCAGGGGGAGGAAGAGGAGCCGCGCACTGCGGCTAGGGCAACAACAGGTCGACAGAGCAAGGTTGAAGACGACCTGTTGGTCATTGGACAAAGTTGCCCTCCACGGGCTGTAGAAACGCATCACTTAACCAAGGGCAAGAAGGTCAATTCGTCATGTTTCCAAATCAAGCGCGGCGCCTTGCATGGGCATGGAGCGACGTGGCGCGCTCTGATTGGTCCAAAAGAAGTTAAATCTTGTTAAATTCATATTTAATAAACCGTAACTCGGATTGAGACAAATCTTATATGAAAATTGATCCTCAGAACGAGAGGAACCCAAATAAATTATGTTTGAAGTCTGATTCTAATTGAAATCCGAAAATTAATGGAAGTAATCATCTTTAATACTTTAATGATTAAGAAACTCTACTTTGAGATGATTATTGTAGTTAGTAGAGTTTAATGGATCACTACAGTTGATAATAACTTATTAATTGTAAAAAGCTACTTTAAGATCGAAAATGATGATCTTTTCATGTAATTAGGTTAATTTAGAGATTATGTGCATAAATATGCTTGCAATATGTAAAGTGCATAAAGCTATCATTTTTAATGATTTAATTAATGAAAAACCATTAGATTTGATGATAGATGGTTTTAATGTTGATCAATGGGTAATTTAAGCCTATTGTTCATAAAAGTGAAAATAAGTTCTAAAAAGATAATATTTTTATATAATTGGCTTAATTTAGGGTTTCGTGCATGAATATGCATTAATGAGTTTGAAAACCCTAATTTAGGTGAATATGACTTTTAAATGTTTTTATTGTTCAAATCCATAAACAAATCAAATTTTAACATACTAAACTGAAAAGCTATAAGAAAATAAACTTTGCATACCTTTTGAAATTTTGGATTTCTAACTTCTATCCACTTAATGAATCTACGCTAACTAATCCTCCTTGTATTTTTTTTTCTTCATGTATTTCACAACGTGACGATTTACTGTTTGTCCTTTTGGCTTGTACCTAAAATGCCGACAAACAAAACGTCGGTCAGCCGAAGCTGGTATGTGGGGGAAACAATAATCATTCAATTATCTATAACAATGTATCACATTCAACTATCATTTAACAAATAAGTTTACGTTTTAAGTATAACTACGCGATCCATGTGTACCCTATCCCCTGCGCTGTCCCTGCAGTGGACCTGGATACTACCTCCCATGTGGTAGATTCCCATTTTACCCCTCATGACTTCACCTAATAGGTGAATCAATTTCTAGGGCTGAGTCACATGGCACTACCCGTAGGTAGCCCACTCCTTAACTCATGGTATGCTAAGAGTCTCATGGCACTACTCATGTGTAGCCCAGTTTCTAACTCATGATACCCTAGACCTTGCTCTAGGTTATCCTTAGCCTTTGCATAGCCACATGGGTGGACTCGGATCTAGCTAGTTATACATGTATACTCATAGTGATAGCCATAGTCACTTTATAGTTGCATGAATTAAAACATCCAACAGTTATTTCATGCATTGAGGGAAACGTCGATACAAACCTCGGAAAACTAATCGGTATAGTCATAAGCGTAACCACATACCTGATTCGATGAGTCATGCAGATTATTCAACATATAATTCATGTACATTCAATCAAGCCAATCAACAGATCCAAGCAAGTAATTCAATCATCACATAATTCCTGAAAAGAATATGTACTCTATTTATTACACACTTCATCAAGAATCTACTCTATTAACTTGGATTCTCTTTCTAGGGTTTCTAATCCACATTAAGGTTTCATTAATATTCATTAGGGTTTCTTAGATCGATTCTCAAACTTCACCCCTTTTAGGTCAACAAACCCTAAAATACTCTTTTCCATTTATATAAACCCTAATTGCTCAAACTATTCATTTAATAATATTTTATACTCAGATTGACTTAGGATCATCATATCCCTACTTATTCTTGGTTAATTGCCGAACCTTTGATCCGGAAGTCATGGGTGCGGCTTCGACCTCTCAGTCTCCCTTAATTGGGGGTTATCAGGAGGTGGGGTCGTAACATCAAAGACATTCATATATCATCATAAACTATCTTAGGTCATCTTTATAAGAATTACATCATATCATCAAAACTGATTTAATGTATTCTATCTATCATATATTCCAATAATTCTCTAGACATCTCATCTAGAACTACTCTCTCTTCTAGACTGATGTCATTCACTTCCACTTAGGTTGCATGACCACCTCCTACTCGTATATGTGTGGGGACACATTTTTGTAATACATATACATAATAAAATATTATATAGTTTTTTTTTTCTCCGATAAAACATGCGCCAGAGAAAACTATCAAAGTTCAATCTGATTTGAATCCAAAACCAAATCTAGAAAATGGGTTCCCCACACATAGTAGAGAGTATAGTGTCATGAAAACTAGTAAATAGGGTGAGAACATGGTGTACACTAGTGTAGCTACCCTAGAAAATATGCGGTATATGTCTAGGATTTATCTTCCCTTGATGTACGTCATTTCCAAATAATGCAACGTCTCGTACCGCTGCACTATAAGGAAAGAATGACATATTAGGACCTGCTATACAACAAGCACCAATCTAGACCTAGTTCTAGGACATCTAGGTGCTAACCTAGAGGCTAGCTCAGATCTAGTCTCTAGAAAACAACTAATCTAACCCTACTGATTATTAAGTTCAAGGTTCTTTAGTTTTGAGTTGCCTAATGAGCAAATGTCAAGCTTTGCTATTGTTCATGCTCTGATACCACCTGTGACGTCCCCATATTTTTTAAAACTTAATATGATGTGTGACTTCCAAATTGAAATCTCACCTCAGTGAGAATCCTAATTTAAACACCCCACACTAGGCTAAGAAGAAGAAAATCAAGGGAGTCAGAAGGAAACAATCAGTAGCACATGCACATGAACAATAATAAAACCACAACACATGTTTACCATTCAACATATAATTACAACATGAATTGTTACAACATTTGATATAATATATTGAACCGCAAACTTATAGATATACATGTACTACCACTAAACTATAGGATCTTAAGACAATAGGTCCACCTGTACATTAGCTCGCCATACAACTCAAAACTATCTTGGATCTTCAAGAGCATAACCATAACCTAAACAAAAGATTACATGTGGTACACATCAACACAATATTCAAGAATATTGTACTGAGTACGTCTACGTGTCTTTTATATACCTCTCATCATATCTTGGAAATAAGATAAAACAAATACTTAGCATTTATAAAGAAAAATAAGAAAAGCGTACTTGAACAAGAATGCTTATTAACAAAAGAGAACACATGTCGTTTAAGCATATTTTCCATTATATCATCCATGCATTTACTACCTGAGAGTTGAATGCATTAAGGCCTTTATGATATACTACCAAAGAGTTGGATCATTTCACAATGTGATCAACTACCAAAGATTTGGATCACTTCCAAGTACTTTACTACCAAAGAGTTGAAGTACTTCTTTTCCAGCACTTTACTACCAAATAGTTGAAGTGCTTGGATATAATTGAATATATATATTATGTTTCATGTGTTCATGATAATAAGTATAGAAAATCAAGCAACATATCATACAAGAGCAATCATTTCATCCAATACCATATTCCAAGTATTTTACTATGCATATAACACAAGCATATTGTATAATAAGCCAAGTAAGAGGTAATGGTGTACCTTGATCAAGATCAAACCTAATCATCTTATCCTCATATCATCTACATCCTGGTCAACCCTGATTAGGACAAGACCACATAATATAGAATCATTAATTTACTCCTATAGTGCGGGTGAGATGAAGTGCCTAATGACACTAAGATCATAGACATATAAATGAAAACATTGTATTATGGACTAGAAACCCGTTTGAGATATACTTATGAGGAGTAAATCTTTGATAGTCCCCAATTTGGGACTATTCCCGAACACTTAATCTCACTTAGGATGTAAGTGTATTATATTATGTTATCAAGATGTTTTGTCAGCACTTCCTCATTTGTTCTCTAAGTACATATGTTGGTGAACATTGGCGTATCTACATCGGTGCACCTGGGGAATTATGGGGAAATGTTGCTGAAGTTTTCTTGAAATCCAAATACATACATTATACTCTTACTAGTGAGATTAGGTGTTCAAGAATGGGATAGGTGGAACACACATTCATTATTGAACCCTAAATCTAATCCTTTAACCCTAAACCCTAATCTTTTAACCCTAAACCCTAATATTTAAACCATTATCCATAAATCTAAAATAATAAACCCTATTCTATCTGTAAACCCTTAACTTAATATGTAAACCCTAATACTTTTTCTCTCTTTGATCATAGAATGGATAGATCATGGATTTCCATTCCATATCATTGCACCCCAGAGTTTATTGCTGGTCTTGATAATTCTATTAGATTTGTAGAGGAACATAGGAAACTACCTGGAGATAGGTTCTATTGACCATGTAGGCAATGCAGTAACAACTTGAAAATCAGCACTAGTGACGAAATCAAAATTCATGGCCCATGTGGTATTTCTAGTTCCATCCTTGATTAGTATTGTAAATGAAGACCCTACATCAGTTACCTTATACTGCTCTATCACTTATAAATATTTGGATGAAGCAAAAAAGAGAATGATAACATCTCCATATAATGTTGGGTAAGTTTACTTTGCTTATATTTTGGACTTAAGAAAATTACATTTCATTGTGGATTTTGATTTATATATTTTTTACTTTCTTATCACTAGAGGTAAGCATTTGGAGTTACGGTTATTGTTCCTGAGACGTTGATTGTTTATTATCTAGATCCTAAGCGGAACAAATTAGACCATTCAGGACATGATTTGAAAAGGCCATTATACACGTGGGAAAATCTTTATATTCATATACTTTAACATATAATATTACATGACTATTTACTAATGCAATTCAATGTGTTACATTAATGTATAGGGCTTTAAAAGATTTCATAAATGTTGGAGGAAACGTGGATAAGAAAAAAAGTGATAGTTTGGAAGAATGTTGATGTAGTTTCCTGATTCCAATGCATATTTTATTTATGCGAAGTATGCTGAATTTTATTTATTAATATTTTGTATGTTGAAAATTTTAATTTGATGTACAAAACAACGGTTGGGCATGTGGATACTCGGTGATGTGGTATATGGACATAATTTTCAGATATGTTGCACAAGACATAAAAAAATACAACTGGTAATATATAGTCTTGATCATCGTAAATATAGTCTCATTAGCTAATATGAAAATATCAAACTTATTATATATATATATATATATATATATATATATATATATATATATATATATATATATATATATATGTAATTCTCTTCGCAGGTGCTTAAAACTAGTGACTTCAATACAAGGGAAAATCTATTAGATGTACATATGCCCTACAAGATAGAAAAATTAGATGACATAAAAGAACAATGGGCAAAAGCCTTTGAAAGGGAGTTAATTTTTTATTTATGATTGGGGTACTGACGATAAAGAATGACATTTTTAAACTTTAATGTCATTATTTCTTTATATATTTGGTACTTATATATACACGTGTGAATGACTTTTTTTGCATTGTCTTATTGAAATTTGATCTATATACATGCTTGTGAATGTGAAAATGAATGAATGAATTATGCTTCTACATGTGTGTGAATGTGAAAATGGATGAATGAATGAAACTACAAGTTTCTACATGTGTGTTAATGTGAAAATGGATGAATGAATGGAACTGTAGGTTTCTACATGTGTGTGTATCATGAGAATGAATTAATTGTGTTTCTACATGTGTGTGAATCACATGATGTATATATAGTCTTGATATATAGATAATCTTGATCATCTTATTGTTGTAGGTTTGTGGTCTGTTGTTAGGCTAAATCACAGGATGTTGTAAACTAGCCGTTCAAAACTGAACTACATCTTATGCATCCTATTGACCAGCCGAACAACTGGCCTACAAGATGATATTAAAAAAAATTGCACTTAGTCGTTGGTTATTTACAAGAACTGTCAATGCATGTCTACGTCGTCAGTTATTTATAGCAAACTGATGACTATGTCCTAATCTGGGCCAATTTTTTTTGTTCAGGTATGGAGACAGGCGTCAATATTTGAAATCATAACCAATGACAATTTGCAGTTGTATTTTCAGTTTTACTTTGAACCGACAACTATGAACCAAACATGAGATCACATTTTATTTGAAAAGGAAGTTAGTCTTCAGTTTTTACTAAAATAACCGACGACTACGGCGGTAACCCGAGCCAATTTTTTCTTCTTTTATGAAGACAGTCATCAGTTTTCTATAGATAACTAATGACTATGGATCCTACTGGTGTCCGTTCCTCTTTGGTTGCAATTAGGGTCGGCTCTATATCATCAATTTTGGAACTAACATCGTAGGCTTCTACCTTTAGTTTTTCTCACTTTGGTATCGCTTGGAAACCGGCATAAAAAGTCCATTATAACTGATGTTAAAGGTAGTATTTGTACTAGTGGTGGTTCTTAGGCCTAAAGTTACACTCATCACATATTGTTTTGAATACTTTGACATCATCCACCATAATCCTGAATAAGGGTTACCATAAAAGTCATGATTGGGTGTACTATGATACATGGGGATGACTATCAATGATGTAGATGAGATTTGTCCCGCCTACAAGAATATGATATCCTGGACACTTGATTAGAACGATTGAGAAATGCATGGCCATTCCCATGAGTCAATATATGATATTGAGCTTGCATATATCTCAGAAAGATTACTATAGTAATGAACAAAGATTGAATGTTGAAGAGGATGACTACTCCATGCCTCAAGTTAAATCTAGATATTAGAGACAAAGGAATTTTATATGATATTGAGCTTACATATATCTCAGAAATATTTCTATAGTAAGGAACAAAGATTGAATGTTGAAGAGAATGACTACTCCATGCCTCAAGTTAAATCGGGATATCAGAGACAAAGGAACTATACAGACAATGCAACACCAAACACATATTGTAGATTGAAGTTATTCTCCAACTTTCCATTTACTTGGGTATCAATGATGTGTTACTAGGCTGCTCTATTTTCTTTTGATATCATAAATGATTATGGATATTCACTTCCAACATAATATAGGACCTATAGGGTCACACACATAGGAACTCACTTGGAATAGGAGTTTATCCGTGAATGATGTTTAAGTTGACTACTAACGATGTTTAGGTGTTCAACTAAACAACCAATTAACTGATTGGACTCAAAATCATGAAGTTCAAGTGTTAAACCAACTAGTAAGAGTGTTAAGCTGATTGAAACTGAATTGGTTGAATTCTACATGAATCAAGACACCAACTGATCGATTCACTGGGTGAACCGAATGACTCAGGTTGACGAGATGACCAGTTCACTTGATGAACTGAAGCTTCTAATGATTTTCCTATATGATGAGAATGTTGATAGTTTGACTTATGCAATTCAATTGACACAAGGAGTTAATGTTGGACATTAATTGGGGATGAATTGGAAATTTAATTTCTATTTGGAAAACATGTGAAATGATCTATTGACTAAGTGAACCAGTTGGCTCAAAGCCCAGCTAAACAATTTACCAATGAACTAATCATCTCACCTATCACAGGTTGAGAAATTTATGGAAATTATGAACCCTTCTACTCCTGCATAGACTCGGAACCAACACCCCGACCCCTCCTATAAATGGAGGGGTATTGGGGGCTTCCCAAGACATACAATTGAGAATCAGTTGCTCTAAAAATTGTTTTCCTCTCTGGTTGTGATAACCAAGAGAGACCAAGCAACTCCTACCCAATTAGAGAGGTTGCAAGGAGGGAGAACAATTGTTCTTGTGGGAGAGCAAGTTAGCGACTAATACGTCAACCCAAGGGAACAACTCCTTTCTGTCTATTCTACTAGAATGATATGAGTTCCCCATGGTCCGTGTGGACTACTATTGAAGTAGGATTCCTTTGGCTGCCACTAGGAGGACATCGTCAACCTGCTATTCATGTTGCAGACCAGAAAGTGTAGAAGTTAGATGAGTCAAAATGCAACTAGAAGACAGTTGCACATCCACAATGACGAGGAGATGTCACTAGACTTGCTCCACCACTAGGTATATCCTCAAAACCATCCTTTCCATATTGAGGCGATCTTCGATTTTAATTCAGAATATCTTTGTAAAATTTTTGTTTTAGCTACCTACCTGATGCCATATTTCTGAATAGTGGTATTGGAGCCACGTCAATATATTATATCTTGGAATGATTGATATGATTGGATTTTTGGTTTTGTCATTTATTTATTGCATGTGAGGAGAATGTTAATGTTTGATCAAATACCACATAACTCCCAATCAAATATATGATATATATATATATATATATATATATATATATATATATATATGCAATTTACACACGTCATACTAAAAGTGGGTTGTGACTTCCCTAGATTTTTTAATACTTAATCTGATGTGTGACGTCCAAATTGAAATCTCACCTCAGCGAGAATCCCAATTTAAACACCCCATACTAGGCTAAGAAGAAGAAAATCAAGGGAACCATAAGGAAACAATCAATAGCACATGCACATGAACAATAATAAAACCACAACACATTATCACCATTCAACATATAATTAAAACATGAATTGTTACAACATTTGATATTACATATTGAACCGCAAACTTATAAATATACATGTACTACCAATAAACTACAAGATCTTAAGACAACATGTTTATCTGTACATCAACTCACCACACAATGCAAAACTATCTTGGATCTTCAAGAGCATAACCACAACCTAAACAAAAGATTACATGTGGAACATATCAGTACAATATTCAAGAATATTGTACTGAGTATGCCTACGTGTCTTTTATATACCTCTCATCATATCATGGAAATAAGATAAAACTAATACTTGGCAGTTATAAAGAAATATATGAAAAGCGTACTTGATCAAGAATGTTAATTAACAAAAGAGAACACATGTCTTTTAGGCATATTTTCCATTATATCATCCATGCATTTACTACCTGAGAGTTGAATGCATTAAGGCCTTTATGATCTACTACCAAAGAGTTGAATCATTTCACAATGTGATCTACTACCAAAGAGTTGGATCACTTCCAAGTAGTTTACTAGGAAAGTGTTTAAGTACTTCTTTTCCAACACTTTACTACCAAAGAGTTGAAGTGCTTGGATATAATGGAACATATATATTATGTTTCATGTGTTCATAACAATAAGTATAGAAAATCAAGCAACATATCATACAAGAGCAATCATTTCATCCAATACTTGATGCCAATAATTTTACTATGCATATAACACAAGCATATTGTATAATAAACCAAGTAAGAGGTAATGGAATACCTTGATCAAGAACAAACCTAATCATCATATCCTCATATCATCTACATCTTGGTCAACCCTAATTATGACAAGACCACATATCACCATCAGGTTCTCATCTTAACCCTATTTATGTCCATTATAGGGTTTCACTTAGATCATTATGATATGTACATTATTACTTGTCTTATCTTCATCCTTATGTGGGATTTATGTTACTGATGCTATATTCCAGATTAGGATACATAATATGAATATCAGGTTCTATATTATTATTTATATATATTAACCCTAGATTACATGCATTACTCAAATTGGGGTTTCATCACATGTATTAAGGGTCATCTTCATATAACATTAATTCCATGCGTCTAACTGATATTTGAGTTACATATTAGCCTCACATTACTGATATGAACTTTATAAATTTCATCATTTATTGAGCATGTATGTATTTATTACATTTTATTTAGGGTTATTATCCCTAAATAGACATATTGAGCAAATTACATGATTTTGTACGTCAACATCATCATATCTGTTCTCAAGCTACATTCTACTCAAGTTTGGTGAAAAAATTTAACTATTTGAACATCCAATTAAATACCTCAAAAGACATCTTTTAAGGATCTTAATTATGATACTAACCTCAATCAACACTCCAACTTTACTAGAACACTTGGGATTCTCAAAACAACTCAACATGTATGACTTCAAATGTGTCATTGGACATTTTAGGATTCCAAAAGTCCACTCCATCACATCCTACACACATTAAAAGAACTTCCGTCCTCAGAACTAAGCCAGAATCCAGTTTATCACATCATATACATCTTAAAAGAACTTTCGTCCTCTAAAGTAAACCATACTCATACTTCTAGGGAAAACCTTATCTTGCCTTCATCCACATGTAGGAACTGTTCTATGTGTAATATATCTGCAAAGATTACCTAGAACCATGTATCCAAAGCAATATTAGGAGGTTTCAAAAGCATCAAGAGTGAAACCTCACTCCATAGAATGCTCAAACAAGGGTTTAGAATCTTAGGTTATGTCATTGCATATCTCATATGTTAGAGTTGCTTCCTTATCTTAACTCATGCATTAATATTCAACATCATACTATCACATTCCAAAGAAGTTAACTAAAGTTAATCGATTATGTCAAGGTGTCATCAACATTTATTGAGCTCATTGTTAGGACATGTTCAAGATTTACATATGTCTTTAACGAGGGTTTTACTAAAGTTAACCCATTTTATCCATCTAGATCATATCAAGGTGTCATAATTGTTATGTTGTACTAACTGTCAAACTATATATTTTTCATCTTTTAATAAGAACTAAGATTAACACTTCATGTAACATGTTTCATTCATATGATCTTATTTCCTTGTTCTTACCAAATTGCAACATTTATTAATGACTTCATCGTAAGATTAACCAACAATATCACGTTATCATCATTATTGATTTACACGGTTAACCATATATACATAAAGATATATCAAACCATCTCTAGGTTTCCATCATATCATGTCTATATATCACGTCTCGAGATTAGATCACATCCCGACATATATATCATATGGTTGTGCTAAACAAACCTATGTGAGTGGCTAACCAAACATATATCAAAACTTCATCTAGTTCAACTGAGGTTCTCTTCACCCATATCATGAGGGTAGTGCCATGCTTAGTCTCTCTGAGCTGACTCTACTCTATGAGTATCTCATCTGCACATACTTTATCTTCCCTCTCGGTCTAGGGTTCTCAGGTTTACCTCATTGGCACTAGAGATAGCCTTACAAGCTATGGCCACTTAAGAACAAGCCAAAAACATGATATGACATTCTATTCATAGATCTCTACCCATGACACATGTCTACTCAAAAATCTCTCTATATATACACCACTAGAGTCCTACACCAGAAACCACCAAACCGAGCATGAGGCTTTCATAGAAACTAGCATTGTTTTACCTCGTCTAGGGTCTTGGGACTCTCTCTCCCTCACCTAGATGGTAGGTTTTCATATTTCCTTATTCACATATGCATATATAACCAGCCTCTCTCTGATTCTATGGTTTGGTCCTCCCAAGGACATCTAGGGTTCAAAAAGACTATAGGAATCACACATAAAGAAACTTAACTCATTCACTTAGGAGTAGTCTAGTTTAGGACATATCATATCACATATCTCATAATTCTCATATTTCTCATATCATGGAGTCTAGGTTCTCTGACCTTCTCCCTATGGGTCTCACTCTCTCTGGAGTTTAACCCAAAACTGGTCCTAACACTAGAGGTCCTCCTTTGTAAAAGAGATTGAGGCTCTTGTTGATTCACATCCTTGTCTTAACTTAACATATCTTATCTCATAAAAGCCTAGTTACTTGCATCATCAACACTAATCTCAAATCCTCAAAATAGGACTTAAGTCCTCAAAGACATTCGTATATCATCATAAACTATCTTAGGTCATCTATACAAGACTTACATCATATCATCAAAACTTATTTCATGTATTCTATCTATCATATATTCCAAAAAGGCTCTAGACATCTCATCTAGAACTACTCTCTCTTCTAGACTGATGTCATTCACTTCCACTTAGGTTGCATGACCACCTCCTACTCGTATATGTGTGGGGACACATTTTTGTAATACATATACATAATAAAATATTATATAGTTTTTTTTCTCCGATAAAACATGCCTCAGAGAAAACTATCAAAGTTCGATCTGATTTGAAACCAAAACCAAATCTAGAAAACGAGTGCCCCACACATAGTAGAGAGTATAGTGTCATGAAAACTAGTGAATAGGGTGAGAACATGGTGTAGACTAGTGTAGCTACCCTAGACAATAAGATCTATATGTCTAGGATTTCTCTTCCATTGATGTACGTCATTTCCAAATAATGCAACGTCCCATACCGCTGCACTATAAGGAAAGAACGACATCTTAGGACCTGCTATACAACAAGCACCAGTCTAGACCTAGTTCTGGGACATCTAGGTGCTAACCTAGAGGCTAGGTCAGATCTAGTCTCTAAAAAACAACTAATCTAACCCTACTGATTATTAAGTTCAATGTTCTTTAGTTTTGAGTTGCCTAATGGGCAAATGTCAAGCTTTTCTATTGTTCATGCTCTGATACCACCTGTGACATCCCCAGATTTTCGAAAACTTAATATGATGTGTGACGTACAAATTGAAATCTCACCTCAGTGAGAATCCTAATTTAAACACCCCACACTAGGCTAAGAAGAAGAAAATCAAGGGAGTCAGAAGGAAACAATCATTAGCACATGCACATGAACAATAATCAAACCACAACACATGTTCACCATTCAACATATAATTACAACATGAATTGTTACAACATTTGATATTACATATTGAACCGCAAACTTATACATATACATGTACTACCACTAAACTACATGATCTTAACACAACAGGTCCACCTGTACATCATCTCGCCACACAATTCAAAACTATCTTGGATCTTCAAGAGCATAACCATAACCTAAACAAATGATTAAATGTGGTACACATCAGCACAATATTCAAGAATATTGTACTGAGCACACTTATGTGTGTTTTATATACCTCTCATCATATCTTGGAAATAAGATAAAACTAATACATGGAAGTTATAAAGAAAAATAAGAAAAGTGTACTTGAACAAGAATGCTTATTAACAAAAGAGAACACATGTCGTTTAGGCATATTTTCCATTATATCATCCATGAATTTACTACCTGAGAGTAGAATGCATTAAGGCCTTTATGAACTACTACCAAAGAGTTGGATCATTTCACAATGTGATCTACTACCAAAGATTTGGATCACTTCCAAGTACTTTACTACCAAAGAGTTGAAGTACTTCTGTTCAAACACTTTACTACCAAAGAGTTGAAGTGCTTGGATATAATTGAACATATATATTATGTTTCATGTGTTCATAACAATAAGTATAGAAAATCAAGCAACATATCATACAAGAGAAATCATTTCATCCAATACCATATGCCAAGTATTTTACTATGCATATAACACAAGCATATTGTATAATAAGCCGAGTAAGAGGTAATGGTGTACCTTGATCAAGAAGAAAACTAATCATCATATCCTCATATCATCTACATCTTTTTCAACCCTGATTAGGACAAGACCACATAATATAGAATCATTGATTTACTCCTATAGTGCGGGGGATATGAAGTGCCTAATAACACTAAGATCATAGGCATATAAATGAAAACATTGTATTATGGACTAGAAACTCGTTTGAGATTTAATTATTAGGAGTAAATCTTTGATAGTCCCCAGTTTGGGACTATTCCTGAACACTTAATCTCACTTAGGATGTAAGTGTATAATGTATATTATGTTATCAAGATGTTTTTTCAGCACTTCCTTGTTTGTTCTCTAAGTACATATGTTGGTGAACATTTGCCTATCTACATCGGTGTACCTGGAGAACTACAAGGAAATGTTGCTTAAGTTTTCTTGAAATCCGAATACATACATTATACACTTACTAGTGAGATTAGGTGTTCAAGACTGGGATAGGTGGAACATACTTTCATTATTGAACCCTAAAACCTAATCCTTTAACCCTAAATCCTAATCTTTTAACCCTAAACCCTAATCTTTAAACCATTATCCATAAATCTAAAACAATAAACCCTATTCTATCTGTAAACCCTTAACTAAATATGTAAACCCTAATACTTTTTCTCTCTTTGATCATAGAATGGATAGATCATGGATGTCCATTCCAAATCGTTGCACCCCAGAGTTTATTGTTGGTCTGGATAAGTCTATTAGATTTGCAGAGGAACATAGGAAACTACCTGGAGATAGGTTCTATTGACCACGTAGGCATTGCGATAACAACTTGTAAGTTAACACTAGTGATGAAATCAAAATTCATGACCCATGTGGGATTTCTAGTTCCATCCTTGATTAGTCTTGTAAATGAAGACACTACATGAGTTACCTTATACCGCTCTATCACTTATAAATATTTTGGTGAGCAAAATAGAGCATGATAATATCTCCATATAACGTTGGGTAAGTTAACTTTTCTTGTATTTTGGACTTAAGAAAATTACATTTCATTGTGGATTTTGAGTTATATATTTTTTACTTTCATATCACTAGAGGTAAGCATTTAGAGTTATTGGTTATTGTTCCTAAGATGTTGACTGTTTATTATCTAGATCCTAAGGGGAACAAATTAGACCGTTCAGGACATGATTTGAAACAGCCATTATACACGTGGGAAAATCTTTATATTCATATCCTTTAACATATAATATTACATGACTATTTACTAATACAATTCAATGTGTTACATTAATGTATAGGGCTTTAAAAGATTTCATAAATGTTGGAGGAAACGTGGATAAGAAAAAAAGTGATAGTTTGGAAGAATGTGGATGTAGTTTCCTGATTCCAATGCATATTTTATTTGTGTGAACTGTGCTTAATTTTATTTATTAATATTTTGTATGTTGAAATTTTTAATTTGTTGTAAAAAACAACGATTGGGCATGTGGATACTACGTGATGTGGTATATGGACATAATTATCATATATGTTGCACAAGAGATAAAATAATACAACTGATAATATATAGTCTTGATCATCGTAAATATAGTCTCATTAGCTAATATGAAAATATCAAACTTATTAATTATATATATATATATATATATATGTAATTCTCTTTACAGGTGTTTAAAACTAGTGACTTCAATACAAGGGAAAATCTATTAGATGTACATATGTCCTATAAGATAGAAAAATTGAATGACATAAAAGAACAATGGGCAAAAGCTTTTGAAAGGGAGGTAACTTTTTATTATGATTTGGGTACTGACGATAAAGAATGACATTTCTAAACTTTAATGTCATTTTTCTATATATATTTGGTACTTATATATACACGTGTGAATAACTTTTTTTTGCATTGTCTTATTGAACTTTTATCTATATACATGTTTGTGAATGTGAAAATGAATGAATGAATTGTGCTTCTACATGTGTATGAATGTGAAAATGGATGAATGAATGGAACTACAGGTTTCTACATGTGTGTGAATGTGAAAATGGATGAATGAATGGAACTGTAGGTTTCTACATGTATGTGTATCATGAGAATGAATTAATTGTGTTTCTACATGTGTGTGAATCACATGATGTATATATAGTCTTGATATATAGATAGTCTTGATCATCTTATTGTTGTAGGTTTGTGGTTTGTTGTTAGGCTAAATCACAGGATGTTGTAAACTAACCGTTCAAAACTGAACTACATGTTCTGCATCCTATTGACCAACCGAACAACTGGCCTACAAGCTGATATTAAAAAAAATGGCACTTATTTGTCGGTTATTTAAAAGAACCGTCAATGCATGTCTACGTCATCAGTTATTTATAACAAACTAATGACTATGTCCTAATCCGTGCCAATTTTTTTTGTTTAGGTATGGAGATAGTCGTCAATTTTTGAAATCATAACCAATGACAATTTGCCGTTGTATTTTCAGTTTTACTTTGAACCGACAACTATGAACCAAACATGAGATCACATTTTATTTGAAAAGGAAGTTAGTCTTCAGTTTTTACTAAAATAACTGATGACTACGGCGGTAAACCGAGCCAATTTTTTCTTCTTTTATGAAGACAGTGGTCAATTTTCTATAGATAATCGATGACTATGGATCCTACCGGTTTCGGTTCCTTTTTGGTTGCAATTAGGGTCGGCTCTCTATCATCGATTTTGGAACTAACATCATAGGCTTCTACCTTTAGTTTTTCTCACTTGGGTATCACTTGGAAACCGACATAAAAAGTCCATTTTAACCGATGTTAAAGGTAGTATCTGTACTAGTGGTGGTTCTTAGGCCTAAAGTTACACTTATCACATATTTTTTTGAATACTTTGACATCATCCACTCTAATCCTGAATAAGGGTTACCAAAAAAGTCATGATTGGGTGTACTGTGACACATGGGGATGACTTTCAATGATGTAGATGAGATTTGTCCCTCCTACAAGAATATGATATCCTGGACACTTGATTAGAAAGATTGAGAAATGCATGGCCATTTCCATGAGTCAATATATGATATTGAGCTTACATATATCTCAGAAAGACTTCTATAGTAAGGAACCAAGATTGAATGTTGAAGAGAATGACTACTCCATGCCTCATGTTAAATCTGGATATCAGAGACAAAGGAACTATACAGACAATGCAACAAACACATATTGTAGATTGAAGTTATTCTCCAACTTTCCATTTACTTGGGTATCAATGATGTGTTACTAGCCTCCTCTATTTTCTTGTGATATCATAAATGATTATGGATATTCACTTCCAACATAATATACGACCTATAGGGTCACACACATAGGAACTCACTTAGAATAGGAGTTTATCCGTGAATGATGTTTAAGTTGACTACTAATGTTGTTTAGGTGTTCAACTAAACAACCAATTAACTGACTGGACTCAAAATCATGAAGTTCAAGTGTTGAAACAACTAGTAAGACTGTTAGGTTGATTGAAACTGAATTGGTTGAGTTCTACATGAATCAAGACACCAACTGATCGACTCACTGGGTGAACCGAATGACTCAGGTTGATGAGATGACCAGTTCACTTGATGAACTGAAGCTTCTGATGATTTTCCTAAATCATGAGAATGTTGATAGTTTGACACATGCAATTCAATTGACATAAGGAATTAATATTGGACATTAATTGGGGATGAATTGGAAATTTAATTTCAATTTGGAAAACAAGTGAAATGATCTATTGACTAAGTGAACTGGTTGGCTCACAGCCCAACTAAAACATTTACCAGTGAACCAATCAACTCACCTATCATAGGTTGAGAAATTTATGGAAATTCTGAACCCTTCTACTCCTGCACAGACTGGGAACCAACACCCCGACCCCTCCTATAAATGGAGGGGTATTGGGGGCTTCCCAAGACACACAATTGAGAATCAGTTGCTCTGAAAATTTTTGTCATCTCTGGTTGTGATAACCAAGAGAGACCAAGCAACTCCTACCCAATTAGAGAGGTGGCAACGAGGGAGAACAATTGTTCTTGTGGGAGACCAAGTTGGCGACTAATACGTCAACCCAAGGGAACAACTCCTTTCTGTATATTCTACTAGAATGATAGGAGTTCCCCATGGTCCGTGTGGACTACTACTAAAGTAGGATTCCTTTGGCTGCCACTAGGAGGACATCCTCAACTTGTTGTTCATGTTGTAGACCAGAAAGTGTAGTAGTTAGATGAGTCCCAATGCAACTAGAAGACAGTTGCACATCCACAATGATGAGGATATGTCACTAGACTTGCTCCACCACTAGGTATATCCTCGAAACCATCCTTTCCATATTGAGGTGATCTTCGATTTTAATTCGGAATATCTTTGTAAATTTTTGTTTCAGCTGCCTACCTGATGCCATATTTCCCAATAGTGGTATTGGAGCCACATCAATCTACTATATCTTGGAATAATTGATATGATTAGATTTTTGGTTTTTTCATTTATTTATTGCATGTGAGGAGAATATTAATGTTTGATCAAATACCACATAACTCCCAATCAAATATATGATATATATATGATATATATATATGATATATATTATATATATCTATGATATATATATATATATATATATATATATATTATATATATCTATGATATATATATAGATATATATATATCTATATATCTATATATATATGCAATTTACACACGTCATACTAAAAGCGAGTTGTGACATCCCCAGATTTTTTAAAACTTAATATAATGTGTGACGTCCAAATTGAAATCTCACCACAGTGAGAATCCCAATTTAAACACCCCACACTTGGCTAAGAAGAAGAAAATCAAGGGACTCAGAAGGAAACAATCAGTAGCACATGCACATGAACAATAATAAAACCACAACACATGTTCACCATTCAACATATAATTACAACATGAACTGTTACAACATTTGATATTACATATTGAACTACAAACTTATACATATACATGTACTACCACTAAACTACATCTGCTCGCCACACAACTCAAAACTATCATGGATCTTCAAGAGCATAACCACAACCTAAACAAAAGATTACATGTGGTACATATCAGTACAATATTCAAGAATATTGTACTTAGTATGCCTTCATATCTTTTATATACCTCTCATCATATCTTGGAAATAAGATAAAACTAAAACTTGGCAGTTATAAAGAAATATAAGAAAAGTGTACTTGAACAAGAATGTTTATTAACAAAAGAGAACACATGTCTTTTAGGCATATTTTCCATTATATCATCCATTCATTTACTAGCTGAGAGTTGAATGCATTAGGCCTTTATGATCTACTACCAAAGAGTTGAATCGTTTGAAAATGTGATCTACTACCAAAGAGTTGGATCACTTCCAAGTACTTCACTACCAAAAAGTTGAAGTACTTCTTTTCCAGCACTTTGTTACCAAAGAGTTGAAGTGCTTGGATATAATGGAACATACATATAATGTTTCATGTGTTCATAACAACAAGTAAAGAAAATCAAGCAACATATCATACAAGAGAAATCTTTTCATCCAATACCATATGCCAATCATTTTACTATGCATATAACATAAGCATATTGTATAATAAACCAAGTAAGAGGTAATGGCATACCTTGATCAAGAACAAACCTAATGATCATATCCTCATATCATCTACATCTTGGTCAACCCTGATTACGACAAGACCACATATCACCATCAGGTTCTCATCTTAACCCTAGTTATGTCCATTATAGAGTTTCACTTATATCATTATGATATGTTCACTATTACTTATCTTATCTTCATCCTTATGTGGGATTTATGTTACTGATGTTATATTCCAGATTAGGATACATAATTTGAATATCAGGTTCTATATTATTATTTATACATATTAACCCTAGGTTACATGCATTACTCAAATTAGGGTTTCATCACATGTATTAAGGGTCATCTTCATATAACATTAATTCCATGCATCTAACTGATATTCGAGTTACATTTTAGCCTCACATTACTGATATGAACTTTATAAATTTTATCATTTATTGAGCATGTATGTATTTATTACATTTTATTTAGGTTTATTAGCCCTAAATAGCCATATTGAGCAAATTACATGATTTCGTGCATCAACATCATCATATTTGTTCTCAAGCTACATTCTACTCAAGTTTGGTGAAAAAAATTAACTATTTGAACATCCTATTAAATACCTCAAAAGACATCTTTTAAGGATCTTAATTATGATACTAACCTCAATCAACACTCCAACTTTACTAGAACACTTGGGATTCTAAAAACCACTGGACATGTATGACTTCAATTGTGTCATTGGACATTTTAGGATTCCAAAAGTCCACTCCATCACATCCTACACACCTTGAAAGAAATTTTGTCCTGAAAACTAAGCCAGAATCCACTTTATCACATCATGTACATCTTAAAAGAACTTTCGTCCTCGAAAGTAATCCATACTCATACTTCTAGGGAAAACCTTATCTTGCCTTCATCCACATGTAGGCACTGTTCTATGTGTAATATATCTGTAAAGGTTACCTAGAACCATATATCCAAAGCAATATTAGGAGATTGCCAAAGCATCAAGAGTGAAACCTCACTCAATAGAAGGCTGAAACAAGGGTTTAGAAGCTTAGGCAATGTCATCAAATATATCATATGTTAGAGTTGCTTCCTTATCTTAACTCATGCATTAATATTCAACATTTTACTATCACATTCCAAAGAAGTTAACTAAAGTTAATCGATTATGTCAAGGTGTCATCAACATTTATTGAGCTCATTGTTAGGACATGTTAAAGATTTACATATGTCTTTAAGGAGGGTTTTACTAAAGTTAAACCATTTTATCCATCTAGATCATATCAAGGTGTCATAATTGTTATGTTGTGATAACTGTCAAACTATATATTTTTCATCTTTTAATAAGAACTAAGAATAACACTTCATGTAACATGTTTCATTCATATGATCTTATTTCCTTGTTCATACCAAATTGCAACATTTATTAATGAATTCATCACAATATTAACCAACAGTATCACATTATCATCATTACTGATTTACATGGTTAACCATATATAAATAAAGATATATCAAACCATCTCTAGGTTTCCATCATATCATGTGTGTATATATATCACGTTCCGAGATTAGATCACATCCCGACATATATATCTTATGGTTGTGCTAAACAAATCTATGTGAGTGGCTAATCAAACATATATCAAAACATCATCTAGTTCAACTGAGATTCTCCTGACCCATATCATGAGGATAGTTCCATGCTTAGTCTCTCTGAGTTGACTCTACTCTATGAGTATCTCATATGCTCATACTTTATCTTCCCTATCGGTCTAGGGTTCTCAGGTTTACCTCATTGGCACTAGATATAGCCTTACAAGCTCTGGCCACATAAGAACAAGCCAAAAACATGATATGAAATTCTATTCATAGATCTCTACCCATGACTCATGTCTACTCAAAACTCTCTCTATATATACACCACTAGAGTCCTACACTAGAAACCACCAACATGAGCATGAGGCTTTCACAGAAACTAGCATAGTTTTACCTTCTCTAGGGTCTTGGGTCTCTCTCCCTCACCTAGATGGTAGGTTATCATATCTCCTTATTCACATATGCACATATAACCAGCCTCTCTCTATCTCTAGGGTTTGGTCCTCCCAAGGACATCTAGGGTTCAAAAAGACTATAGGAATCACACATAGAGCAACTTAAATTGTTCACCTAGGAGTAGTCTAGTTTAGGACATATCATATCACATATCTCATAATTCTCATATTTCTCATATCATGGAGTATAGGTTCTCTGACCTTCTCCCTATGGGTCTCACTCTCTCTGGAGTTAACCCCAAAACTGGTCCTAACACTAGAGGTCCTCCTTTGTAAAAGAGATTGAGGCTCTTGCTGATTCACATCCTTGTCTTAACTTAACATATCTTATCTCATAAAAGCCTATTTACTTGCATCATCAACACTAATCTCAAATTCTCAAAATAGGACTTAAGTCCTCAAAGACATTAATATATCATCATAAACTATCTTAGGTCATCTATATAAGACTTACATCATATCATCAAAACTTATTTCATGTATTCTATCTATCATATATTCCAACAAGGCTCTAGACATCTCATCTAGAACTACTCTCTCTTCTAGACTGATGTCATTCACTTCCACTTAGGTTGCATGACCACCTCCTACTCGTATATGTGTGGGGACACATTTTTGTAATACATATACATAATAAAATATTATATAGTTTTTTTTTCTCCGATAAAACATGAGTCAGAGAAAACTATCAAAGTTCGATCTGATTTGAATACAAAACCAAATCCAGAAAATGAGTGCCCCACACATAGTAGAGAGTATAGTGTCATGAAAAATAGTGAATAGGGTGAGAACATGGTGTAGACTAGTGTAGCTACCCTAGACAATAAGCGATATATGTCTAGGATTTCTCTTCCCTTGATGTACGTCATTTGCAAATAATGCAACGTCCCATACTACTATACTATAAGGAAAGAATGACATCTTATGACCAGCTATACAACAAGCACTTATCTAGACCTAGTTCTCGGACATCTAGGTGCTAACCTAGAGGCTAGGTTAGATCTAGTCTCTAAAAAACAACTAATCTAACCCTACTGATTATTAGGTTCAAGGTTCTTTAGCTTTGAGTTTCCTAATGAGAAAATGCCAGACTTTGCTATTGTTCATTCTATGATACCACCTGTGACATCCCCAGATTTTCTAAAACATAATATGATGTGTGACGTCCAAACTGAAATCTCACCGCAGCGAGAATCCTAATTTGAACACCCCACACTAGGCTAAGAAGAAGAAAATCAAGGGAGTCAGAAGGAAACAATCAGTAGCACATGCCCTTGAACAATAATAAAACCACAACACATGTTCACCATTCAACATATAATTACAACATGAATTGTTACAACATTTGATATTACATATTGAACCGCAAACTTATACATATACATGTACTACCACTAAACTACATGATCTTAAGATAACAGGTCCACCTGTACATCAGCTCGCCACACAACTTAAAACTATCTTGGATCTTCAAGAGCATAACCATAACCTAAACAAAAGATTACATGTGGTACACATCAACACAATATTCAAGAATATTGTACTGAGTACACCTACGTGTCTTTTATGTACCTCTCATCATATCTTGTTAATAAGATAAATCTAATACTTGGTTGTTATAAAGAAAAATAAGAAAAGCATACTTGAACAACAATGTTTATTACCAAAAGAGAACACTTGTCGTTTAGGCATATTTTCCATTATATCATCCATGCATTTACTACCTGAGAATTGAATGCATTAAGGCCTTTATGAACTACTAGCAAAGAGTTGTATCATTTCACAATGTGATCTACTACCAAAGATTTGGATCACTTCCAAGTACTTTACTACCAAAGAGTTGAAGTACTTCTTTCCCAACACTTTACTAGCAAAGAGTTGAAGTGCTTGGATATAATTGAACATATATATTATGTTTCATGTGTTCATAATAATAAGTATAGAAAATCAAGCAACATATCATACAAGAGCAATCATTTCAGCCAATACCATATGCCAAGTATTTTACTATGCATATAACAGAAGCATATTGTATAATAAGCCAAGTAAGAGGTAGTGGTGTACCTTGATCAAGAACAAACCTAATCATCATATCCTCATATCATCTACATCCTGGTCAACCCTGATTAGGACAAGACCACATATCACCATCAGGTTCTCATCTTAACCCTAGTTATGTCCATTATATGGTTTCACTTAGATCATTATAATATGCGAATTATTACTTGTCTTATCTTCATCCTTCTGTGGGATTTATGTTACTGATGTTATATTCCAGATTTGGATACATAATCTGAATATTAGGTTCTGTATTATTATTTATACATATTAACCCTAGGTTACATGCATTACTCAAATTAGGGTTTCATCACATGTATTAATTGTCATCTTCATATAACATTAATTCCATGCATCTAACTGATATCCGAGTTACATATTAGCCTCACATTACTGATATGAACTTACTGTGTAAATTTCATCATTTATTGAGCATGCACGTATTTATTACACTTTATTTAGGGTTATTAGCCCTAAATAGCCATATTGAGAAAATTACATGGTTTTTTGCATCAACATCATCATATATAACCCTATATGGATTATAAATACCATTTATGAGTTAAAGGAACATTCTCATAATTTTAGGCCATCATTTGATATTTATTATCTATTAGACAAGCATTACACATCTTACATGATATCACTGAGATTAATGCTTCAAAAGCCTAATATTATGGTTCTATGTTGTTCTACACATTTTTTTGAGAATTTTGATATCTTATTTGCATTTTTTGATAATCATGCTAATTTCTATGAATTATATAAGATAAAATTATTTTATGACGTTTTTACCTTTTTTGGCCAATCGGGGATCGCCACACGTCCACGTGGGGGTGTTGCTCCTCCTGGCTTGTGCTGAGTTTGTTAGCCAGTTTAGTTGGTCTGGTCTGGGTTCTGCGCCTGATTTGGATTGGTTCTTTTGGTTTGGTGGATCGGGACTTGACCCGGTCCATCCGTTTCCCCTTCTGTCTCTCATGTAACGTGGTTCACGGATGACCATCACTACTACAGAAATGGCTTATAAAGTCGGTTTTCAAGGTGTCGGTTGTATACAAAAACCGACACATAAACCCTACTGTGTCGGTTTTTAACCGAAACTGACATCCAACCCATGAAGTTCGACCAGACACGGGTACCGCTTTTATTAAGTGTCGGTTAATTAATAAACAACCGACACCTAAACTCAACCGCCAAACCCAAAATTCCAATGAAAAAATTGGCTCCAATATTTTACATATTGTGTCAGTTCGTAACTAAATAACCGACGACTAAATGGTATTCGTGAGATAGGAATAGTTGTCGGTTGTCATTTAATCAAAAACTGACGACTATAATATAGTATAGGTGTCGGTTGTTGCAAACGAACCGACACTGTTGGTTTAGTTGTCGGTTTTTTAAATAACCGACACGTATTTTCAACTTAATAGCTCACCCTGCCCGAATGATTCTTCCCATTTCCCTATTTCGTTCCTGATTTCCCTAGCACCGGCGATTTTTTGCTCCCTGCTGCCCCCACCGCCGCTCCCTGCCGTTCGTGCTATGCCGTCGTGCTCCGTCGCCGCCGCTCCTTCCTCCGTGCTCGCCGCTCGTCGCCGTCGAGCGAGAAGCAGTCAGTTCCCGCCCGCCCACCGGCCTCCCTCTCCTCCCGCCGGCCTCCCTCTCCACCGTCGCCGGTAGCAGCTAGGTCTCCTAGCCTCACCGCCCTCTCCGCTGCTCCTCTCTTCGCCGCCGGAAGTTGGTAGGACTTGCTCCGACCGCTGCTCCTCTTCCCTCAAGGTGCCTGCCCTGCCTTCTTCTTCTTCCTCTGCTCGTCTTCTCTCAAGGTGCCACCCTGCTGCTGGGCATTTTTTTTAAATTTATTTACTTCCTCTGAGAATCAGTTTTAATTAGGGCTCATACACATATTGATGTCTAACACCTAAATGAATATCTAGTTAGTGTATTTTCCTAGTATCGTGAAAGATTCTCAATCGTGTGTATCAAATGGGATTCTTATATATATTCAGATCTTAATGTTATAAATGGAATACTCGAATGTTATAAAATCCCATCAAAGTAGTTAGAAACAACTTATATATATTCAGATCTTAATAATTCCATGAAGTGCACATTATCTTACTCAGGAAAAGTATGTGTATAATGTAGGATTCGTTCCATATAATGGTTCTATTTTAGTAAGCACCTAGAAACCTGTCCAAGATTTACTCATTAGGAGCATTTCCTCGTTTGTTCTCTAAGTACATTTGTAGACTTCTATTCAAGCTATCATGTCTACCACAATAAAGTTGGTTATGACAAGCAATAAAAGGTTAACTGATGTTATACAACTTTTTCTGAAAATATATAACATCGTTATATGTACTTACACTTTGTTAATACTGATATTGTGCAGTCTCTGTCCACCCATAACAGTCACTATGAACTGGGCCTCTATGTCAATGTTAACGTTCCCTATTGAAGAACAATTGGACATCATCCTAGATGATCGTTCCTTAAACCAATTGGTCATACCCAAACATTGGCGTTTTCTAAAAGGAAGACACTACATGCCTGGTAAAGTGACCATAACTTTTGGCAATTATTCACATGTTATCGAGGTTGAGTATGATTTGGCGGGAAATCTTGTATCAAAATCCGGTTGGCGTGATTGGATTGGAGAGATGCATGTGGTCCGTTGCAACATGCTTTTTCTCCGTCCAGTTGGCCATAATTCCATCAAAGTTTGGATAACCAACAACAACTGTGAGACCCCCGATCATCTACTGTGGTATGAGCGCACGACGTCGCATATCAGCTCGGACGAATCTGAATCTGAGGCCCCTGTCAGTTTAGATTCGTCTAAATACAGTGAGGAGCTTCATGACACAACTTCATCATCAAAAAGAAGTTATTGATGCGGGACCATGTTGGTGTAGTATTTAGTTGTCTATCTATCTAGACTTGTCTGTATTAATAGTTTTTTTAATTATGCGCATGTTTAGGGGTACACAAACCCCTTTGTTTAGTTATTGTTTAGGGGTACACCCTGTGTGTGGATGTAAAAAGAGATTAATGAATGGAACTGAAAGTTGCTACATGAATGCTTATAACTGAAGTGTGTGTTCCCATGAATGTTCCCATTTGCATGATTACACTACTATTTTCTCATATTGTTTAGTCTATTTTAATATGACATACTTGCTTATATCTTGCTTAATGATGAACTGTAATGCACACATGTGACATGCTTGGAATGTAAATGATGAACTTTTCCCTAAATTGCCAATCATGCTTTTAAAGACATCAATAATCACCCTAACTTGAAGAACTAGGATTTTAGGTATAAGAATGACAATACATTATTTGTTGGCCTAGAAACCCGTCCAAGATTTACTCATTAGGAGTAAGTCTTGGATAGTCCCCGGTTTGGGACTGTTCTTGAACACCTAATCTCGCTTAGGATGTAAGTGTATAATGTGTACTGGGTTTTCAAGAAAATTTTGGCAGCATTTCCCCATTTGTTCTCTAAGTACATATGTACTTGGAGAACATCGGGGAAATGCTGCCGAAATTTTCTTGAAAACCCAATACACATTATACACTTACTAGTGAGATTAGGTGTTCAAGAATGGATAGGTTCTACACATTTATTATATATAATAATGACATCACATGTATTTGTTAACCCTAGATCCTAATCTTGTCCTAATATATACTTGTTTTCTCTTTGATCATAGAATGGATAGATCATGGATGTCCATTCGCAATCGCTGCACCCCAGAGTTTATTTCTGGTCTTCACCAGTTCATTAAATTTGCCGAGGAACATAGGAAACAACTTGGAGATAGGTTCTACTGTCCATGTAGACATTGCGGTAACAACTTGAAAGTCAACACTGGTGACGAAATCAAAACTCATGTCATGTGCAACGGGATTATACAAGGCTATACAGAATGGCACTGGCATGGAGAGATTTCAAACCCGAAACCAGTGGATGTCGATAGCAGTGCTTGTGTGGAAGAAGAAATTGCCTATGATGACGTAGATGTGAATGAACCAGTTCCAGTAGACATCGTTGATGCGATGCTGGATAGTTGTGGGGTAGAGCACACCGATCCACCTCCCATTTTTAGAAACATTGTGCATGATGCTGAGATGCCGTTATACACAGGTTTTACTAAGTTTACAAAGCTTAACACTGTGTTGAGATTGTATAAGTTGAAAGCTAACAATAGATGGAGCGACAAAAGCTTCACGTCATTGCTGTCTTTGTTGAAAGAAATGCTTCCTGAAGGAAACGAGCTGCCAATCTCAACATACCAGGTAAAGAAATTGTTGTGCCCAATGGGAATGGATGCCAAAAAGATACACGCATGCCCTAATGATTGTGTATTATTTCAAAAAGACTATGCAGATTTGACAGATTGTCCAAAATGTGGTGCGTCACGATATAAATTGACGACTTCGAGGGAGTCCAAAACTGGTTCTCCTGCCAAGGTGATGTGGTATCTACCTATAATATCATGGTTTCAACGCTTGTTTGCCAATCCGATAGATGTGAAGAATTTGAGGTGGCATGCAGATGTTAAGAAAAATAATGATGGGATCCTACGACATGCATCTGATTCCCCACAGTGGAAGAAGATTGATGTATTGTACCCTGAATTTGGTGAAGAAGTCAGGAATCTAAGACTTGGGCTTTGTACAGACGGGATGAATCCGTACGGGACATTCAGCAACCAACATAGCACTTGGCCAGTCATGCTTGTTATATACAATCTTCCTCCCTGGCTGTGTATGAAAAATAAGTACGTAATGCTGTCGTTGTTGATATCGGGCCCTAAACAACCTGGAAATGACATCAATGTTTATCTTGAACCTCTTATTGATGACTTAAAGAAACTCTGGGGTGAAGGTGTGATGACCTATGATGCTTCACGAAGAGAGACATTTCATTTGCATGCTATGTTGTTTTGCACTATTAATGACTTTCCAACATATGGGAATTTGTCTGGATATAGTGTCAAAGGAGCTAAAGCGTGTCCTATATGTGAAGAGAACACTGATTCAACAAGACTAAAACATGGCGGTAAGAATGTATATCTCGGTCATCGAAGGTTTCTTCCAAAATTCCATCCGTATCGTAGGAAGCGCAAAGCATTCAATGGATTGAATGAGGAACGCAGTGCACCTAAACCTATACCAGGGGAGGTTGTTTATGAAAGAATAAAAGACTTTGTCAATGAATTTGGTAAGAGATCACAATGTACTACACAGAGTGACAATTCTTAATTCAAGAAGAAGTCAATATTTTGGGATCTTCCTTATTGGAGTTCTTTGACAGTCAGACATTGTATCGATGTAATGCACGTTGAGAAAAATGTCTGTGATAGCATCATTGGTACTCTGTTAAATATACCAGGTAAGACTAAAGATGGGATAAAATCCAGACTGGACCTACGTGAAATGGGAATAAGGTCAGAATTAACAGAAATACGTGAAATGGGTAGTAAAAGAACATACTTACCTCCCGCATGTTACACGTTGTCTAGAAAAGAGAAGAAAGCTTTTTGTGAATGCTTGATAAATGTTATGGTGCCACATGGTTACTCATCCAACATCCGTAGATTGGTATCAATGAAAGATCTGAAGTTGATAGGACTTAAATCTCATGATTGTCATACTCTAATGCAACAAATATTGCCCGTGGCAATTCGATCTATATTGCTGAAGCATGTAAGGTTTGCAATCACCAGACTTTGTTTCTTTTTCAACAGTCTCTGCAACAAAGTTATTGACCCTGAGACTCTCGATAATTTGCAAAGAGAAGTGGTTGTTACCCTATGTCAGCTTGAGATGTATTTCCCTCCTTCGTTCTTTGATATCATGGTACATCTTGTTGTCCACTTGACTAGGGAAGTGAAAATCTTGGGCCCGATTTTCTTGCATTGGATGTATCCCTTTGAATGATACATGAGCGTTTTTAAAGGTGATGTTTGAAACCGTTATCGGCCTGAAGGGAGTATTATTGAAGGTTATGTGGCGAGAGAGGTTATGGATTTCTGCAATGACTTTCTCAGTGGTAATGACACTCCTGATAATGACAAGAATATTGACGAGCTATTTGGCAAAAGAATTTTGGGATCACGTGTGAAAGTAATCAGCCGTGAGCAGTTGGAACAAGGTCATTTGTATATTTTACACAACATGGACGAAGTGAACGTTTATATCGAGGAACATACCAATTTCATCAAAAGACAATATCCTCGAGCCAATACAATGTGGCTTGCTAGAGAGCATAACAAGACTTTTATTAAGTGGTTTGAAGATAAAGTCTTACATCAACTATCTCAAACACTAGATGATATTACTGAAACTATCAAATGCCTCGCCTTTAAACCAAAGTTGACTGTTATGTCTTATGAAGGGTATGACATTAATGGATTCACATATTACACAAAGCGCCAAGATGATAAGAGTGTCGTCCAAAACAGTGGGGTCACCCTTCAAGCATCGACTATGTTTTTTGCAAGTGCAAAGGATAAGAGTCCGCGTGAAGCTAAAATGTCATATTACGGTGTCAATGAAGAGATATGGGAATTTGACTACATAGATTTCAGAATTCCGCTCTTCAAATGTAATTGGGTTGATAACACCAAAGGAGTTATAGTGGATGAATTGAATTTCACTTTAGTGAACTTTGAAAAGATTGGCGAGAAGGCTGAACCATTCATATTGGCATCACAGGAAAAACAAGTATTTTATATCGATGATCCTGCAAATGATAAATGGTCAGTTGTTCTTCATGGTAAAAGACAGTTCATTGAAGATCCTATAGATGAAGAAGAGTACTATGATAAATATGATGACTCCAGTCCATTCTTAGTTGGGTTGCCAACTCCAGAAAAAATTGAAGCTAATGATGACTTATATGTGCGCAGAGATCACAATGAAGGATTATTAATTGATAAAAGATCACAATTTTAGAGGCCTGCATGTTTATATTTTTTTATTGAAGCTAAATGTTTACTTTTTTAATATTAATATCATTTTCTGATTTGATGTTTCATTATCTTCTAGTTAATACAAATGCTAAACATTGTGGGATGGTGCTAAAGAACTATAGGACCAATCTCACCCGAGATTACATACGCGATGCTGAGAGTAGGTTCTTGATCTATTCCAATTCTAGACATTGATCAGTATTTCACTAACTCTACACTAATAATTTTTGTTTGTATTCTCTTTGAAAAATAAATATAGGAAGAAGGCTATGCAGGACGGACATGACATAGCTATGCAAGATATGCAGGATATGCAGGAAGAAGCCCCAATGAAGAGAAGCAGGATACAGATACAATACATAAAGTGCAGCACACACAAGTGGTTCAGATTCATATAACAACATGACATACTAACACATATATAGTGCATAACAACAGCAGCGCCAAATTTACATACAACACTAACTTAGTACATATATAGTGGGACTAAGGTGACGATACCACCTGCTAAAACAGGTTACCGACTACATGTTACGACTGGGAGGTCGTGATTCAGCAATGTATGCATTAGCAGGAGGACAAACAGATCACCATATGAGGACAAACATATGGTGATCTGTTTGTCCTCCTGCTAATGCATACTGTTGCTGAATCACGACCTCCCAGTCGTAACATGTAGTTGTCGGTAACCTATTTTACCAGGTGGGATCGTCACCTTATAAGTCCCACTATATATGTACTAAGCTAGTGTTGTATGTAAATTCGACGCTGCTGTTGTTATGTACTATATATGTGTTAGTCTGTCATGTTGTATGGACATCGATTGTATTGCTCATGTATTATATAGTCTCATTAGATAATATGAAATATATCAATCTTATTTATAGCTCATTAATTATATATATACATCATTCTCTTTACAGGTGTTTAAAGCTGACCCCACTACAGGAATGGACTTACCAGATGTACATGCTCCCTATACGATGGGAGAATTAAATGAAGTAAGAGAAGAATGGGCAACAACCATACAAATAGTGGGGGCTTTAAAATATAATTGGGATCCTGATAGCGAATAATGACTAAACAATGATATTTTGTAAATGAATTTCTGAATTATAATATATGTGTGAATGTTTGTACATGTCTGGATGTTTCTACATGTGTCTGAGTGAAAATGAATGAAAGTGTTGGTTGCTATATTAATGTTTCTACATGTGTGAATGTGAATGAATGGAACTACAGATTGCTAGCTACATGAATGTTTCTAAATGTGTGAAAATAAAATGAAACTACAAGTTGCATTGCTAAATGCATGTGTGAATATTTTTGTTGTTAATTTTGCAGGTTTGTGGCCTGTTGTCGGCTGATATCAATGGATGTCGTTAAACCTGCAGTTCCTAATTGAACTGAATAGGTTTCTCATCCTGCGACCAGCCACAGCAGGTCTGCAGGCTGACAGAAAAAAAAAATACAATAGGCGTCGGTTATTTGTATAAAACCGACGCCTATTTCCTTAACACCACGGCCGTGCTGTCCAGCACGGCCATGTTGGGAGTTATATGGTGTCAGTTATTAGCTAATAACCGACGCCTATAGTGCCCAAGTTGGTGCCCTCCTGTGGCGCGAAGATATATGTCATCGGTTATTTGTAAAAAACTGACACTGATAGTGCCCAAGATGGCGCCCTTTCTGTGGCGCGAAGGGTTTGGGTGTCAGTTTCGTATCTAATAACCGACGCCTATAGTGCCATGATGGTGCGTTTTCAGTGGCGTGTGAAGATTTTGGGCATCGGTTTTGGAGCTGACGCCTAATGGGTGAGCTTTTAGTGTCACCCACATAGGTGTCGCTCAGAAACTGACACTAAAGGCTTTAAATAACCGACACTAAAGGTAGGTTCTGTAGTAGTGCATGGTCTGTCTCCTCTGTTCTATAGGCCACCGCCATGAGGGAAGGCCTCCGAAGAGAAATCAATAGAGCTGGAGTGCTCCTCATCGTCCCCTGATGCCACCATCATCTTCGGTGTCCACTTACTCTCCTCCGCGACTGCACCTCTCCTAGGCATCGCCTGGGGAGCTCATTCCCCACAAGGGCATCGATGCCTAGCTTTGGCTGCGGTAGAGCAAAGAGGTGATTTACCTATGCTCCCCCTTAGACTAATCCAAAGCTTTTGACAGCTTTGTAGGGTCTCCTGAACTCAACCTCAGCCACCATTCTTGGTGAGAAGCATTGCCCATAGGCCTTGAACTTCATCTTCAAGCTCCAACCAAAAAGGGTTGGCCAACCAAGAGGACCAACATCGTAGGACACACAAGTGCCTGCTCTCGTCTCCCCAGACCTTGGTCTTCATTTCTCCTTCTTTGTCCTCCTCCGAGCAGCCTTCTTTCTTCATCCTCTAATCCCAGCCACCACCTGCTCTGTGAGAACAGTGGAGAGGTTGCACTAGATGCTGGTTCATTCTCTCTGCCTAGTAAACCAAAACTTATGGATAGTGGGTCTGTGGTCTCCTTTTGATGAGACAATCATAACTGTTCGGTCAATCTCATACATAATTCTTCATTCCTCATCGTGGGATCGTGGGTTGGTCGTAGTTCCGAGCATCTCCACTACCTTGCTCTAACTGTAAGGTAGGGGATAACTAGATACCGCCTGATCTTTCAGATCCAAGGACTAAAAAAGGCCCACACAACCAATTTGTGGGTCATTCAGGTCTAGGGTGTGTGACATTTATTAAAACCATAACTTAGGTCTATCAACCATTGAAAAGTACATTATTTCACATATTTCAAACCTAAATAACTCCCTCGAGGATACTCCGATTTCCACCAAAATTTAACCATAGCTTCACTACTTCTCAGGCTACATTCTACTCAAGGTTGGTGACAAAACTCAACTATATGATCATCCAATTAAATACCTCAAAAGGCATCTTTTAAGGATCTTAATTATAATATTAACCTCAATCAATACTCCAACTTTACTAGAACACTTGGGATTCTCAAAACAACTCAACATGTATGACTTCACTTGTGTCATTGGACATTTTAGGATTCCAAAAGTCCACTCCATCACATCCTACACACCTTAAAAGAAATTTCGTCCTCAGAATTAAGCCAAAATCCACTTTATCACACGAGTTTTGATGGTGGATGTGTAGCATGGTTATTGCCAATAATCCCTATTATTTGTACATGGTTGTGTGGTTTGGTTAATCCCTTTTATCCCAATTTTCCTTTTGATACACTACCTTATCTTCCCAATTTAAAGTTAAATTCTCTCCTACCTTTACTTACCTCGAATATAACTTGAGGTTTCTAAATAATCATGTAATAGTAGGATAGTTTTCTTTCCTGTCATGAGCAAGAAAAAAGACGTTCTGACGTCACCAACCGACCATCTCAGAGGCAAGCCAACTAGATAGAGGACCAAATAGGATCAAAAGGATGAGCCGAACAGATCTCTTGGTGGATCCAACCTATTGATTGGAGGAGCCAAAAAATAGTGGATAGAAGAACCAGACAACTGGTTAGATGACCAAACGATCGGCTAAGAGGCGAGTTGATTGGTTTAAAGGTTGAACCAATCAACCCTTGTTGTCAAGCACAAATCTTCATTAGCAACATGTTTTTGCATGAGGTGTGAACCTAGGTTGTAGTAATTCCTTATGGCTCCAAGGAATTACGTTACGCTAGCCATAACCATTTTATTGCATGTTTTGTTGTGGGATATAACATGTATTTGATACGTACTATATATGTGGTGATTGAATAAAGTATATCTATATATAAATACAAACTCTCTATATTAAAATATTAAGTATAAGATTCTTTCCATTAGCAGCGCACATGAAAAGCTTGATCGATCAAAGCATATGTTACGCCAAAGCATGGTGCACCATCCATCTCGTGGAAGTGTGATGGTAGATATGTAGGTTCTGCCAAAGCAGGGTGCATATCTATTGTGTTGGCTTTTAGGTCAGGCTTAATAGGTGATTCTTAAATAGATTAAGCATTAGAGGCATGCATATGATTATGGCAAAGAGTTGTGCATATCATCTATCCAAGAATTGCATTTGATGCAACTGAAAAATGTTGCTTACCTTATTAATTGACTATATACGTTGGCGTATTGGCTGGTGATTGTCGAATTATTGTGGATCTTGTGTCACTAGAAGGTTGTAGGTTGTAATCTTATGAAATGATATATATGGCTATCAATTTGAACAAAATAGTGGGAGTGATAATTAAAGACCTAATTGATATCATCAAACAATCAAATCAAAGTTTTTAACAAAATGCAAATTTTCTCTTGAAGAATCAAACAACGAACAAATCCATGTTGTGATTGGTCCTTAGGAAGGATAAAATTGACCTAACAAATTCCATGACTGGTTTTGGACTTTGAGAAGAGTTATCAATGAAGAGTGCAAGTTCTACATCCTTGATAAACAAGTGCCAAAAATACCTGCTCCTAATGTGCCTAGAGAAAAAGTGGATGCTTACTGGAAGCATGCCAAGGATGCCATGGAAATAAAGTACATTATGCTTCGCTTCATGAACAATGAGTTGCATGAGTAGTGTGAGGACATGGGGATTGTGACAAAGTGAATTTTGGCATTATAATAAAGTAATTAATCTTTTAACCTCATTATACTCACTCATGGTGCCAAACCATTTTTCTTGGCTTCATAATCATTTTTGAGACTCATATACAAAATATGGTGATCAATGTGAACTTTATACACATTATAACACCACAAATTGGATTTATTCATCACTTTGTCCAAATAATCAAATTGGTCAATCAAAATTCACCACATGGTTTCCAAACTTTTTCTAAATATTATCCACATGTTTTTGAAGCCATGATCCAATTCTCATGTCATTCGGACATTCCTACTATTTACTATGATTTTTGAAAGTTATGTACTCAAAAACCCTTTTTATTGGCCTTTTTCTGATCTTTTCCAAGTCAGCAATCTACTGGCTAAGGCAAGGGATGAACCTCAGCCTTTGGATCGGCGAGCCAAAGATCCCGACCCGATCCAGTGATTAGGAGGTCATCCCCTACCTTCCACAATCAGAGGGGAGGAGACTAAGGGGACCGACACACCCTTTTGGCTCATTTTTGACCCGTTTTGAAAATCAAAAGAATTGAAATGTTCCCCCCCCACCCATTCTAAACTCAAATGACCCTTTTCCCCCTCAAATCTGTGCATTTCAAGAGAAAATGAGAGCTTTCCCTTGCAGCCGCTGCCATGGATCCTATGGCCTTCGAAACCCTAAATCTAATCTTCTCGAGCTATAAAAACCCCACTACATGTTTTGGTGTTCTCCCATGAGAACAACTGGTGACTTTGATCCCTCTCAAATTCCCTCAAACACCCCTGCCCTCTTGTTTCTCCAAGTAGCACCACCAACCAGCCCAAATTGGGTGTTGTATGTCCTCGGCTCGCCACCCAAATCTGCTACGACCATCCAACTCGCGAGGGCATGGTGAGCTTGGACGACATCCTTTCTACCCTCCTTGGCGCCTCATGCTCCTTCCCCCAATCTCCGACGGCCCTTTGTTCCTCTGTGGAAATAGGGGAGTGCAGCGCAAGGCGGGCTTCGATTCTGGGTGATGCACAAGAAATGGATCGCCTGGCTGGGCTGGATCCTCAAGCCGCAGGGTGGTTGGGCCTGAAATTGCGGCCCACTTCCATCTATCCATGTGATGTTCACTTAAATGGAGAAAATAAAACTCCATTGATATTTTGATCTTATATCATGCTAGGATAATCCAAATAAAGAAAGTAAGTAGTCAATTTTCATCAGACAATCGAGGGCAATCTAATGAAACCATTTTCAAAACTTGATTCTATATTGATTTCAATGATGTCATTAAAGTATGATCTTCAATTATCTAAAGATTGTCTAAATGATTCTATTGGTGGTTAATCTTGACTAAACATTTAAAACCCTAGATTTGGACTCTAATGATTATCTTGTTACCTAGATCTAATCTAGTTGAATCATCTACTCTTGAAAATGAATCATTAGTGATCTTAATCTATTTATTCGATTAAATCTTGATTATAATGGATAATGAGTAATCTTGTTATTGATCTTAGTCTTGCAAAACCCTTGGTGTACTTTTGACCCATCAATCTGATCTTGAATTGAAATTATACTATGTATCATGATGATGATCTAGAAATTTTAATGATGACTTGGATAATGACCATAAATTACGGTTAACACATATGATCCTAGAAAACCTAAGTGGGTCACCCACACTTGAAATATTCTTGACACTTGAATAATGTTAGACATATTGAAATGGTATGAATCATAAGTGGATGACCTAACCCTACGTTTGACCTAGAAAAATGTAACCCTAATATCGAATATTGAAATATGATATCCAAATATCTTGATCTTGACCCTTGATCCAAACATTGTGTTTTAGGATTTAACTCAAAGGGTTGACCTATTACTAGATGATCTATACTCGAAATCCTCGATGAAAGGTATGGTATTATATAACTCCTCCTTGATTGCATTGAAGATACTTTTATGTATCTCTTGACTATATACTTGGATACTTACTTGGATGAGCTACTATTCCCTAATTAGTCTTCCATTTTTCTATACTATATTTTGAAAAACATGAAAACATAAATTGTAAGCCCATTATGGCTTCCTGTATATTGATAATGATGATGATATTGATAATGTTGATATTGAGTGCAACAACCCCCTAATTTGGAGGTGGAACTTGTACATTGGCCTCCTATGTTCCTATGGTGGGAAGGAGCCTAGTGACCTTCCCCATAACATTGGGGTAACAGAGTCACACAAAATATATAAGCATACTTACTTGATTATATCATAATGGGAACTCATAATAAAAAATCGAATTGCTGAATAACAAACATTTTGTCGAATGATTTTGGTTTTGGAAATCATTTGTTATTATTTTGAATATAAGTCCTGAAAAGTATACTCTTTTTTTATAAACCATTTTACTTGATTTTGATAGTGTATCGTGCAATTGCATGATTTGTCTTGATTTTCTTGATTTTAGGAAATACAAATGGAATATTGAATAAGATCGCTTCCGAACTCTACATACTCTGATGACAAAGACAAATTAGATATATCTCCATATTGGGTTAGTTGTTCTTTAAATATCCAGTTTTTGAGTTATTATTTCTTATTGTATATGCCAATGTGATAAATCCTATCAGGCCACTCAGGGTCTGGCACTTCAATCCTCTTACTACTGTCTAGGTAGTAGGATTGGGATTGGGGTAAGAACGGTTCCGTGATAGGGATTCTCAAGATGGTAACACATCTTAAGAAAGCAAACCTTGTCCTTACAAAGAAAGAAAGGGATGATATCATAAATGTGCTATTTGAGTCTAAGATGATAGAGTGAACCTTAGTAGAAGACATGTGCTTAATATGATTGGACACATGCATCATCTTGAATAATTGGGATTATTTTTACACCAAGAGTTCGCTAGAGATATGATTTTGAAATCATTTCCAGAGTCGTATAGCCACTTGATTGTATGTTAACATGTGAATAATATGGCCATACCAATGTTTGATTTTCTTGGTATACTAACTCATATCGAAGCAAGGATGAAGAAGGACAAATCCATGATCAACAGAGTTGATTTCAAGGATCAAAGCAAGTCCATGAAGAGTTCTGATGCCAAGCTTAAATCCAGAAAATGAGGAGAAAGAAAATTACAAGAGGAAGCCATCTTTTGTACTTGAAGGCTTTCAGGAAGAAGATGTTGGGGATCATGATATCCAGTTTAGGTATATATGTCATAGAAATAAACTTATCTACTTCTTCATCATGGGTAATAGATACTGAATGTGGATATTGCATATGATGGAATACATGATCTGAAAGAAGTAGGCCTTTAGAAAAGGGTGAGGTTGAATTTTGATTTGCAAATGATGCAAGAGTTGCGGCCAAAACAGTTGCAACCTATAGTTTAACTTTGTTGTGACAAAGTGCATTTTATATTTATTATGAATTAATTACAATTTTACCCTCAATATGTTCACTCTGGACCCCAATATATTTTTCTTATCTACTTGATTACTTTTGATACTCAAGTTCGAAATATGGTGATCAATGTGAATTTAATACACTCTATAACACAACAAATTATATTCATTCATCACTTTGTCCAATGAAGTAAATTTGTCCATCAAACTTTATCCTTTAGTTCTCAAACCTTTTGTAAAAGTTATCCACAATTTTATGAACCTACGGTCCAAATTTTATCTCATTTCGGTATTTCTACTATTTAATATGATTTATTGAAGATAATGTATTGAAAATCCATTTATTTGCCTTTTATGTGGGCCATTTCCAAGTCAGTAATCTGTGGGATGCTTTATGGGTGAACCTCAGCCGTCAGATCAGGCTCCCACAGATTGTAGGCCAGATCGAGTGGCCAAGAGGTCATCTCCTACCCCCCCCACTGATTGCGGGGAGGAGACTATAAGGCCTTAATGATCATTCCTCTTGCGCTAATACCAGCTGTCACAAAACCGTTCTTACCCCATTCCCAATCCCACTGCCTAGATGTGGTAAAAGGATTGAAGCACCCATCCCTAAGTGGCCCAATATGATCTCACACACTCGCATATATAATAAGAAATAATAACTCATAAATAGAGGACCTAAAGAACAAACTAACCCAAAATAGGAGATATTGTGATCTAGTCAGTGTTCCATTTATTTTTTCCTAAAATCAAGAAAATTGAGACACACTCATATTTCGGTTAGTTTGCTCTTTAAATCTCCTATTTTTGAGTTATTATTTCTTATTGTATATGCCAGTGTGTGAGATCCTATTGGGCCACTCAGGGATGGGCGCTTTAATCCTTTTACCACTATCTAAGCAGTGGGATGGGGATTGGGGTAAGAATGGTTCCGTGACATTTGGTATTAGAGCATAAACACTCCCATATATTTTATGTAAATAATTTTTCAAGTTTCTTGAACCCCAGAAACCTTAAAATCCATAATGGTGAAAATTGAGGTGTCTAAGCTCGGGGTTCTGGCATAATTTCTCCTATCCGTCTTCATAGTGGCTGAGATTCCCCGGCTATTCCTGGCCTTAATTGATCCAGAACTGGACCTAAAGGTTCTCCATTGAAAACCTAGAGAGTTTTCTAGCATCTCATCTCTTCTTTAAGGACTACCCTATGCCACCCAAGTAGATGATGATTAGGTGGTCTTCTCATCTCCTCATGTGGTTCTTGTCTTATGACCATTTAGCACATGATGTCTTAATTTTGGGTAGCTTATACATGGGAAAAATGAATATCAATAGAAATTTTTGAAAGTTGATACCATGATCTGACCTTAATTTGAAAACTCAATTTTAATCAATGAATCTTGAAATAATATACTCATTATGACCCCTAATATCATGCAAACTCAATTCAACCAATACTTGACTACATCCTTCCTATGTTTGAGGTAAATGACAATAATCTTGTTTTGGTGAAATAAGATGGATTTATACCTTATACCTTATTACTGATGGGGTCCCTATTTTATAAAATTTATGTTTCCCTATTGCTGACTAAACCTCAAACATACTTAAGCAAACTTGTACCTTATTTGATACATATTATGGCTATTCCATCAAGTGACTAATAATGATGTAAGACTATGATGCGAAAAGTTGTTTCCCTATTGACTATTGATGCCTTTTGTAAATCTTGATTCTGATGTGATGATTATGGACTTAAATCATGCACTATTAGGCATTGATTCCTCAAATGCCCAATTCAAATCCTCGATTACCAAATTTTGTCACTACCTTGATCATGAAATTAAAGGAATGCAAATATTACCTTGACTTTGTAAAATCTTGACATTATTGCCATGTTATAATCTTGAATTTTGATCTTATGACCTTGTAGAATATGATTTGATCATTGTTGCTCTCCCTATTTGAATAAGATCAATGGATAATGACTAATGTATAGGTAATTTGCTAGATTAGGGTGGTAGTTGACTCATGACTCCCCTAATCTAGGTCACATACCTATTACGACTATTTTGATGAATGATTACCACTAAGGTCTAAAGTGGAAATCTAAACCCTAGCTTCGAAATTCTAGACCTATGACATTTGATGTCTGAAAATCTTAACTGTTGATTAACAAAATTGTGAATCACGATGATCAAATCTCAATAATGATATAAATATTATGATCACACTATTTGCATCTGGAGATATATGACTAATGACTTCCAAATCCCAAACTTTTAAATTTTTGGAAATGATGACTATGTTGAATCCCTTGATTTATGACTTAGGGTTTAGCTCTCATTAGGACTAGTGTTACAACCCCAATTTTTGGGTTCTTTTTGTGAGAAATTTAATTTCTCCTATTAAAGTTATTTGATCAAATAATGATATAATTTGTTTTGATTAAAAGGATTTCGTCTACAATAGCCTTGTTGATTGTTTTGTGGGCTTTATTGGCTATTGGGCCCAATAACAAGGAAAAGACAAAAGAAACTCCATTACTTGAGTAGATAAGAAAATGGAGAAAAGAAAGATGTAGAAACCTCTAGAGGGCAAAAGAATATAATCCAAAGTTGTATTTCATGACTCTTGGGTTCCTTGGGTTTCAAGGAGTCCAAAGTTGCAAAGATAATGCAACACGAAAAGAAAAGATCAATTAAATATTTCTTTATTAAGAAACAAATTGAAAACAATGATAAAATGTGGAAAATAAGTATAATTGAGTTATCCTTGGTGGATTTTCGTATCCAAAGGATTCCTAATGTTAAACGGGATGCCAATGAGGAAAATAAAAAGAAAGATAAAAAGAAATCCTTGAAAAGAAATATTTTATTAAAGAAATAAATAAGATAATGAGAAATAATGGACATAGATGCATCTAGAAGGATAATGAGTTTCCACTAAAAAGGATTTCGAAATATTAGAGTTTCTTGGGGTCCAAGGAGCCCCAATGTAGAAAAAGAAAGAGAAAAGACAAATTATCACAAAATAAGAGGATAATGGGATACATCATTAATGACTTTTTCATAATATAAAAAAGAGATGTTATTTGCTTTAAGAAAATAGATTTTTGTGGCCAATAGATTAAAAGGAAAGGCTAGAGATAATGAAAGAGATAATTTTCGTATTTCTAATTATCCATGAAATAAGGAATATTAAGAAGATAAATAGGAGAGAGAAAATTACTTCTCCTTGAAGGAATATGACTCCTATTGGGAGAGGGCCTTGTTAATTCGTGAATAGAAAACCTAGGGCTTCGTTACCCACCCCTATATAAAGGGTAGAGCCATGGTTCGAGTTCTGGAGAGATCCCTCACAACTATCTCTCTCTTCTTCATATTCTTCATCAAAACCCTAACAAAGAGAGCATAGGGCTATCTCGGGGGCAACTGGCGACTGTGGCGGGATCTCAATGGAGGCACGATGCAACCCTAGAGATCTAGGGTGGTCAACTACCTTTCCCTTGCTCCCATCTCCGCTAAAAACACCCAGCGGACCTGTAGGTTTTGCTACGATGGGTGCAGCTGCTGGCCCAACACCTGCCACCTTGGCTGTAGCTGGGGACCTCCGCATCTGCGTCAGAGGGCGGCGGAGGCCAAGGAGCCATCGCCGGAGCTCTAGGGGTGCTGGGAAGGGGAGGAAGAGACCCCACGAGCCGTTATAGTCGGCCGCAGCTAGAGCTCGCGAGGTTGAAGATGACCAAAACGAGTTGGACGATTATGCCCCTTAGAGCATTGAAGAGCCGAAAATGTAACCAAGGGTATAAACATCATTCAATTATTTTCCCAAACTAGCCAGGTTGTGTTGCATGGCAAGGGCGATGTGGCAGCCTACCATTGGCTTTGGTAAGTAATTTCTTACAAAAATCATATCTAAATATTGGTAGCTCCGATGAGAATATGCAACATATGAAATTTGATCAGGAGGACTCACGTAATGCAATAAAAATATATTTGAAGCCTATTTCTAATTAAAATTCGAAAAGTAATGGAAGTTCTCAACTTTAATTTATTAATGATTAAGAAACCCTATTTTGAGATGATTAATGTATTTAATAGGGTTTAATGGATGATTAAAGTTGGTATTAACCTGTTAATTATACAAAGGTACATTAAGAACCAAAAGGATGAACTTTACATGTAATTAGTTTAATTTAGAGTTTCCTGTGCATAAATATGCTTTAATGGGCCTTGAAACCCTAATGTTAGTTATTGTGACTCTTAATGGCTTTAATTTGTCAAATTCATGAATAAGGCTGAGATATGATGGTTCAAAGATATTTTGAGTATAAAGGTTTCTAATTGTGGATAAATACACTTAACTTAGTAATTAGGGTTTTCGAATGAATAAAAGGTGGAATTAATGATAAATAGAATTCATATGTGAATTAGATCATAATGAGCTATGAGTTGTTAATCCAGAAGGAACCCAAAGATTATAATTGGGCCTAATGATATTGTTATGAATAAAATGATAAAAATGGTAGTGTTAATGTAAAAGAGGCTTAATGGACTTAATTGATGGATATTGATGCCTTTAATCCGAAAATAAGGTTATATGTTGTTAAAAGGTAACCTGAATATATTTCGTGAAGAATAGATGAGATAATTAGGGAAAATTAGGGTTTAAAATTGTAAAAATGAAGTGAAGCCCTAATTGCAATGAAACCCTAAAAGTGGACTAGAAACCCTAGGAAGTGAGCTTGGCTTAATAGATCTTGATGGCATGATCAATAATAGGAAATTGTATGCATATTTTAGGATCTCATTGTGTGCTTGCTTGCCTATTTGGATTTCTTGCTTGATTGGATTATTCTGTCTCAAATCAGCCTGACATGTATGTGGTTACGCTTATGGATAATCTCTTAGTTTCACGGCGATTCCTGGAAGTTTTATCGGTTGCCTGAAAATAACTGCTTGGATGACTTTTATTTCATGAAACTATAAAGTGACTAAGATTATCACTATAAATATGTATATAGAACTGGCTTAGATCCGGGTCCTCCTCTTTGGCTTTACAAATGCTAAAAAGGGTAACCTAGAGCAAGGTCTAGGCTATCATGAGTTAGAAATTTGGATACCCATGTGTAGTTCCATGAGACTCTCTAGCACACCACGAGTTAAGGAGTGGGATACCTACGGGTAGTGCCATGTGACTCAGCCCTAGAAATTGATTCACCTGTTAGGTAGGATCATGAGGGGTTTAATGGGGATCTACCATAAGGAAGGTAGCATCGAGGTCCACTATAGAGACAACGCACAAGATAGGATATGTATGGCTCACATAGTTATATTTAAAATGTAAAGTTGTTTGTTAAATCATAGTTGATTGCAATATGTTGTTATAGTTAATTGCACGATTATTGTTTCCCCCACATACCAGCATAATTCATTTATACTGACTGATGTTTTGTTTGTCGACGTTTTAGGTTCAAGTGAAAAGAACAAACAGTAAAGTGGCATGTGGAATTAAATGTGAATTAAAGTACAAAGGAGGATTAGTTAGAATAGACTCTAGATGTGGATAAAAGTAGATATCAAAGTTTTTGAAAAAGGTATGCAAAGTTAATTTTTATTACAACCTTTCAGTTTAGTTTAGTAGAATTTGATAATTATTATTGATTATTTGTTGAACCTTTGTTCCGGAAATTGGGATAACGGCTCTGACCTCTTGGTCTCCCTTAATTGAGGGTTACTGGGAGGTGGGGTTGTTACAACTAGGGTGGGACCTCCCATTGAATTTGAGCTTGAAATCATGATATTGAAAGTATGACATTGTCTCGAATTGTTGAAATATAAAATCTCAAATTATGGATGTATAACCCCACCTAGGCCAATGTAGAATCTAGGACCCTGAGATATTGGGATTGAAAGTCACCTTGTACATTTGATTCAAGAACTCTTTTTGTTCAACCTAAAATATGATCTCTGATGTGGGGAAAGGCCATGTTCCCAAATGGAGCATGGTGTGCTACAAAGCCGTCCTTGGGAAGCACCTCACGAAGGAAAGGCTCACAAGATGGGGGATTCCGACCATTCCCAAGTGTGTTTTCTGTGATGAAGAGGAGACAAACAAGCATCTGTTCTTTGAGTGCTCTAAAGCTAAATACGTCTGGACGCTGGCGTGGCTAAAGAATGGGTGGGGTCAGCTAGTTTCTTCCAGCCTGGTTGACACATTGGAGCAAATGAGAAGCAAAGCTAGGAACAACCATGAGGAGAGCTTCATTGGCCTCTACTGTACCAACATTTGCTTCAACATTTGGAAGGTATGCAACCTTATAGTGCATGGTCGTGCTAACACTAAAGATATTTTCCATTTCGTTAACTTAGATATGGACATGGTTGTCAAGGCTAAGAGAGGCTTGTGTAGGGGACTAAGTCCCACAACCAGGTTATACTGGGGTATTTTGTAGTATACACCCTGTATACACATACCTTTTTGTAAGTTGTACAGTGTAGCTTAGCTACTCACGTTTTTGGCAATATATTTACCGATTTCCAAAAAAAAAATAAAAATAATAAAATATGATCTCTCCAAATTTTTTATCAATAGAATGTGTTCCATATTTGAGATTCATATGATGACTTTGAACAATATATGCATTGACCTTGATACCCAATTGCTCGATGATGAAGTGATGTTGGTACCTAGTTGGTTATGATATGGGACATGGAATCCCAATTATGATTTTTTGGACTACTTGAACTTGAGGTCATGATTTTGATTATATAGTTGAGGATGTTTTAGTAATTTGAGGATATGATCTGGATTTGGATAATCCCAATTTTGAGGATGTTTTTGAATTCTGGGGACAAAATTCTTTTTTTAAGGAGGGAAGGATGTGACAAAATGCATTTTAGTATTATTATGAATTAATTACAATTTTACCCTCATTATCTTCACTCTAGACCCTAATATATTTTTCTTAGCTACTTGATCACTTTTGATACTCAAATTCGAAATATGGTGATCAATGTGAATTTTATACACGTTATAACACCACAAATTTGATTCATTCATCACTTTGTACAATGAAGTAAATTTGTCCGTCAAACTTTATACTTTAGTCTCAAACTTTTATAAAAGTTCTACACAATTTTATGAACCTATGGTCCAAATTGCATCTCATTTGGACATTCCTACTATTTACTACAATTTCTTGAAGATAATGTATTGAAAATCCATTTATTTGCCTTTTATGTGGACCTTTTCCAAGTCAGTAATCTGTGGGCTGCTTTATTGGTGAACCTCGGCCCTCAATTCAGGAACCCATGGATTGGAAGCCTAATTGAGTGGCCAGGAGGTCGTCTCCTACCTCCCACTGATTTCAAGGAGGAGACTAGAATACCTTAATGATCGATCCTCTTTCTCTGACCAAGATTTGAATTTTGAACCGAACAAAAATGATCCTCTCGTGATTTTGTACCTAACGAACACTAGTTTTACCAGAGTTAGTGCACCTTTGCACTGCCAAAATGATCCTCTTGTTTTCCCTTCTCCTTTCGACAACCATGTCTTCTGTCAAGTTCTCCATCTAACCCTAAAACAACCCCTCGACCCTATAAAAGGACCCCCAAGGTCCGCAACAATCATGCCTCACTCAAAGACATGGCCTTACACATGCTCTTGGCATTATCAATGCCCTTTTCTTGCCCCTCTCCTGCTTTCAGTGCAACATTGCCGCCCAACCCTTTTGGGAATTTTGCAACCTTGGCTTGCCACCCAAATCCACCACCTCCATCACTTTCGTGAGGTCCCGACGATATAGACCAGCACCACACCCTCCTACTCCAGCTCCTCCTGCCCCTAAAGCCCCAACCTCTGGTGATCTCCCTCCACCTCACTTCCTGGCTGACACAGAAGCCTGGGTTAAGAAGGGAAGACCACAAACTGTCAGTCTAAAGAAGAAATCGCCCGGTCCGAAAGAACCCAACAAACTACAATTGAACAAGTAAATCAAGAAGGGAACCAACCAAACCAAGGCTGAATGAGACCACTAGGCAAGTGAGCCACATGCCTACATGGTGAAATCTTAGTCGTCCAATTGTTTAATCCAATGATCATCCTTTATCTAATTTAAGGTATTTTATTCCCTCTCACATGGAAAATATATTAAAATCCCTGATCTTGTTTAAATCATAATAAATGCATTATAGCTCCAAAAATTCTGAATGAATAGTCAACCTTGATCATAAAAATCCAGGTAAATTATTAAAAATACTTGTGGATCCTAATTCCTAATGGATTTCATTTATATCCCTAGATATTAAACTCCTTCTAATTTATTTTGTCATGTGGCTCATTACTGATGTTTAATCTTTGAGAAACCCTAATTGTAACTTTAATGATCATCTTGAAACCAAAATTGACTAAATATGAGTTTAGGTCTGATCTTGTGACTCATCTACCCTATAGTATGAATCATGCACCTTGAAATAAGGATTAACCTTAATATTATGATAATGGATCTGAATCTTGTGAAATCTTTGATCATATGCATGATCCATGACCGTAATTTTATCAAATTAATCTTGAATCCCAATTATTCTAAGTATCATGATGATAATGTAGAAATGTGATGATGACTCAGAGAATGATCATAAATTAGGGTTAACACATATGATCCTAGAAAACCTAGGTAAGTCAGTCACACTCGAATATAATTGACACTTGAAATAATGTTGGACATATTGAAATATCACTAGTACATAATTGACCTTTAGTGTCAGTTATTTAAGTCCTTTGGCATCAGTTTCAAAGCAACACCCAAGTGGGCACTACTAAAAGCAAACCTTTCAACGTCAGTTTTAACACTGATGCCATAACCCTTCCCACCACCAAAAATGTGCCAGTAAGGGCACTATAGGCGTCAGTTATTTAATAAAACTAACACTATATCCAGGTCAAAGATGTCGACATTTCAAAATAACTGACACTATATAACCCTTCCCGCCACCAATAAAACGCGCCAACAAGGGCACCATCGACGCCAATTTTTATATATAACCGACACCCGTATCCACAAAGACGTCGGGTTTTTGCTAATAACCGACGTTGTATGTATTTGTTGTTAGTTTTATACTAATAATCGATGCCTATTTTATGATTTTTTTTCTTATCAGTTTGCAGGTCTATTGTATGGCTGTTCAGCAGGATGCAGAACCTACGGTTTAGTTTTGAACTGTAGGTTTACAACATCCATTGATATCAACCAACAACAAGCTACAAACATAAAAAATTAAGAAGATGTAGAAACCAGTAGTTCCATTTCAAATTTCCTCCATTTTCACACACATTAAGAAACCTACAATTCCGTTCATTTCATCGCTTTTCACATTCAAACACATGTAGAAACATTTATGAATTGATCATCTTCACATTCACACATATGGCAATTTAGAAAAATTCATTCACATTCACACAAAAAGAATTATGAGAACAAAGTTTAGAAATATCATTCTTTATTCATCATCATCATTATCTCCATCAGTATCCCAATTATATTTAAAAATTCTCACTACTTATAGGGCTTTTTCCCATTCATCTCTTACATCATCTAATTCTTCCCTCGTATAGGGAGTATGTACATCTAATAACTTTCCACCTATAGTCAAGTCAGTTTTAAACACGTGTAAAGAGAATGATGTATATATATAATTAATAATATATAATAAGATTGATATATTTCATATTATCTAATGGTACTATATATAATACCTTATGTATACTGTTGATTTCCATTGCGACATGTTTGATGATTAGGTCCATAAATCGCATCACATAGTATGCACATTCCTAGTCGTTGTCTTGTGTAGCACTCTATAAATTGAAACATACAAAATATTCAAAAATACAAATAAGCACAGTTCACATAAATAATATATACATTGGAGTCGGGAAATTACTTTCACATTCTCCCAAATTAGTGGTTGATTCTTTTTCTTGGGGACCTTTCCTCCAGCTCTTTTGAACTCATGTAAAGCCCTACATGTTAATGTAACACATTAAATTTCATAATTAAATAGTAATGTAATAACAGATGTTAACGGATATAAAAATATGAAATATTTCTCACGAGAATAATGGCTTTTTCATTGTGTGTCCATGTAATGTATTCAATTCATGCTCTAGAGGATCTAGATAATAGACAGTGAACATCTTGGGGACAATAACTAGTAACTCCCAATGCCTACCACTACAGGTAAGAAAGTTAAAAATTAATAACTCACAAGCCACAATAGAAATGTAATTTTCTTAAGTCCAAATTTTAAGAAAAGTAAACTTACTCGACATTGAATGGATCTATTATCACCGTATTCTTTTTTTTGCCAAAATATTTAAAAGCAGCACATCACTATGAAGTAGCTGAAGAAGGGTCTTTATCTACAAGACTAATCAAAGATGAAACCAAAAAAGCCACATGGAAAAATGCAAAATCTGTACATATCGTGTGTAAGTGGCTACGAAACATGTATTATGTATGCATTAATATATAAGAAACCAAATCACCATAAATAAAACAAGGTATATGGATGTATAAACAAGATCTCACCATATCCATAGCTCTATCATAGATGTATTCAGCCAATCATAACGAAGCAACTCCAAAATATCTTGTATAAATAGCTTGTTATCGTATGATTGACCTACAACATCCTTCGGAATAGAAACATTTATAGGGCAATTAGGATCATGTTCGCATATCCATACTGCCATACCCCTACAATTAGGACCTAACGAGGCGTGTAGGTCCCTTGGAAGCCAACTTGGTACTTTAGGAGGTGGAGGTGGAGGCTGAGATGTAGTGGGTGTCTTCCTTTTGACCTGTATATATAATTTCAGATCAATTGACTCATATATACACACTAACAAATTAACATAATGTAAATTTACCATACAATATTAGTATAGACGACATTCAGTTTGGGCCACATTATCACTCTGCCTTCTGCCTCACGAAGTATTCTGAATTTGGGTGGGCATATGGAAATTCAAGATCCCTCTAATTGGGGAGTACATGTGTCGGGATCACACGAACTGCACCAGCTGATACTGGAGTCCCATGAAACATGGTCCCTGGAAGGGCTGGGTAAGACTGTGCCTCTGCAATGATATATTCTTGACTTTTTAGATGGCATTGCTTGAACCCCTACAAATTTACATAAAGAGTGTTATATACATATACATATCATCTTGAAAAGACTAGATACTATGTCATAAAAATACTTATAGTGGACATGACATGTGGGTCTATAGGATTACTCCCAACCTCTACAGTAGGAGAGGAGCGGCACACCACATTACTGTCTGAGTGGCAGCCTGAGACGCCTGCCACCTCACCATTTCTTCTTGGACTTTCTTATTAATTAACTCATCTACCTATAAATCAACAAAAGAAACACTAGCTTTTGATTATTGATTTCCCTTTCACAATAACATTATAAAAAAAGAACAGGTTACCTCAACATTTGATAGTCCCGCTTTTGGGACAGATTTGCACTGTGATGGCCCAAAGAATGCTTTTATGCCCACACCAGTGCCTGCACCCCTAACACGTCCAGGATGCTTTGGGTTACCAAGAGAAACTGTCAATTCATCCCTTGTGCCCTCAGGGATGAACTTGCCTTCCTTCCTCTGCTCGTGAAGCTCCCGCTAATCGCCATCAATAGAAATTGGTAAGTAAACATAACAATAATCAATATCGATTGCTCTAAGAGTTGTATTTTACCATTTTTGCAGCCTCCTCAGCAGTTGCGGGCTTGGTTATATCTCCTTTCTTGTTTTGTCTCCCAGCTATCCACATAGCATGGTGAGGTAGAGGTGTGGGACCAATAGTAGAGGACTCTGCAGTCTCTTGAGTAGCAGCAGACTGAGTAGTAGACTCAGCCTGTAGTCTTTGGCGAATGCCTGCATAGCCTCTTAGACCCAATGTGTGGTCATGCACATTCAGTTGACACCTTTCTCTTTGAGCATCACTCTTAGCCTTGTTAGTAAGCACATTGATTTGGTTAGTAACACTAAAGGTTAATCTTGAATAGGTGAATACATAAGAACGTATATTACTTAAATTGGGAGTGGCGCTTAATACCTTGAATTCATCCATTTTTCTTTGGGTAACAAACTCCTTCCAGGATTTGGGGTCCAGGTAGTTCCATTACTTAGTGGCTTCGTTCTTCCTAAATTTATTTTTTAAAGAGAATACAAACAAAAATTATTAGTGAAGAGTTAGTCAAAAAGTGATCAATGTCTAGAATTGGAAATCAATCAAGAACTTCTTCTCAGCATCGCGTATGTAATCTCAAGTGAGATTTGTCCTATAGTTCCTCATGACCCTCCCACAACATTGCATCACACATTTACGATGCAACTTTTCATCCAGATCAAATATACTCTACAAAATAGAATTGCTATTAACTAGTATCCTAAAAATTAGTAATCTACAAAAACAGAATTGCAAATAATAATAACTCAGACATAGTTCCTTCCATACTAAGTCTTTCTTCCCCTTAGGAACTTTATGATGGGAGTCTAACTTAGGACTACAATGGCTGCGAGTAAGAACCCCAAGATACAAAACAAATGAGTTGCGGTTCACTCCAACTTGATTTCCTACATGATCGAAATCCACATCCAATTTGGGTCCATTGACCCTTTGCTGTAACTTGTTCATCATTGTGATGCCCCTCACTTTCTCAATTTTTTTTGCTTCTCATAAAGTACCCAAATCTCTTCAGGGGGTACATCACCAACCTAAAATTTGATAAAAAAACACACTTACAGGATATAACTATAAATGAACATATAGATAGAATATAGGATATATTTTTAAAACTTCCATTGTGAGGCGGCGCATTGATATCATCACGATCATCGTAATCATCATCACGACCATCATGCTCATGCTCAACCATCTGAAAGTGTCATTAAAAAATCAAACATTTAGCATTTGACATATCTAAAAGATAATAAAACATTGTAAAGTTCACATTTAGAAAAAAAAACATATAAAAAAATATAAACATGGCCTCTAATATTGCGATCTTTTATCAATTAACAAGCCTTCATTGTGATATCTGCGCACATACATGTCACCATTAGCTTCAATATTTGGTGGTGTTGGAAACCGAACTGAGAATAGACTGGAGTCATCATACTTATCAGAGTACTCTTCTTCATCTATAGGATCTTCAATGAACTGTCTTTTACCATGAAGAACAACCGACCATTAATCATTTGCAGGATCATCGATATAAAATACTTGTTTCTCTTGTGATGCCAATATGAATGGTTCACCATTCTCGCCAATCTTTTCAAAGTTCTCTAATGTGAAACCCAATTCAACCACTATAACTCCTTTGGTGTTATCAACCCAATTACATTTAAAGAGTGGAATTCTGAAATCTACATAGTCAAACTCCCATATGTCTTCAATGACACCGTAAAATGACATTTTAGCTTCACGCAGACTGTTATCCTTTTCACTTGCAGAAAACAATGAAGACACTTGAAGGGTGACCCCACTGTTTTGGATGACACTCTTATCATCTTGACGCTTTGTGTAATATGAGAATCCATTTATGTCAAACCCTTCATAAGACATAACATTCAATTTTGGTTTAACGGCGAGGCATTTGATAGTTTTTGTAAGATTATCTGGTGTTTGAGATAGTTGATGTAAGAGCTTATCTTCAAACCACTTAATAAATGTCTTTTTATGCTCTCTACCAAGCCACATTGAATTGGCTCGAGGATATTGTCTCTTGATGAAATTGGTATGTTCCTCGATATAAACACTCACTTCGTCGATGTTGTGTACACTACTACAGAAAAAGCCTTTGGCGTTGGTTTCCGACCGACGCCTATGTGGGCGCCGCTAAAGGTCGAACACTTCGGCGTCGGTTTTTAACCAACGCCTATTTAACCTATAGGCGTCGGTCTTTTAGTAGATCACCGACACCAAAAGGGTTCGCGCCACAGAAAACGGCGTCATCTAGGACACATTCGGCCTCGGTTATCTAATAAAAGACCGACGCAAAAAGTGTCCTACATGACGCCATTTTCTGTGGCGTGAACCCTTTTGGCGTCGGTTATCTACTAAAAGACCGACGCCTATAGGTTAAATAGGCGTCAGTTTGACACGAACAGCCGACGCCATTTCCTGTACGGCTGTGGCCACATTAGGCGTCGTTGTTTTGCAAAAACCCGACGCTGTAGGTCTTTGCTAACGGTTTTCTGTAAATTACCGACACCTATATCTATTTTTTTTTTATATTAGTTTGCAGGCCTGCTGTGGCTGGTCAGCAGGATGAGAACCTGCAGTTCAGTTTTCTGAACTGCAGGTTTACGACATCCATTGATATCAGCCTACAAACAGGCCACAAACCTGCAAAATTCACAAAAAATAATTCACACAAGTAGATACATTCAGACATCAATTCAATTCTCACATTCACACATATAGAAACATTCAAATACATGTATTAACATTCAGAAATATTCATTTACAAAGTATCATTCATTATCTCTATCAACATCCCAATTATATCTTACAGTTTCCACTGCTTGTATGGCTTTTGCCCATTCTTCTCTTATTTCATTTAATGCTTCCATCGTATATGGAGCATGTATATTTTTTAAGCGTTTACCTGTAGTGTTGTCAGTTTTAAACACCTGCAAAGAGAATGATGTATATATATAAGTAATAATATAAAAATAAGATTGATATATTTCATACTAACTAATGAGACTATATATAATACCTCATGTATGGTATCGATTTCCAATGCGGCATATCGGATAATCATCTGCATAAATCGCATCACATAGTATGTGCATGCCAAGCCATTGTCTTGTGTAGCGCACTATAAATTGAAACATACAAAATAATACAACTAAGCACAATTCACATCAATAATATATACATTGGAGTCGGGAACTTACCTGTACGTTCTGCCAATTTATTGGCTGGTTCTTTTTCCTTGGGACTGTTCCTCCAGCCTTTTTGAATGCATCTAAACCCCTACATGTTAATATAACACAGTAAATTGCATAAGTAAATAGTAATATAATAAGAGATGTTAACATATACAAAAATGAAATATTTCTCACCAGAATAATGTCATTCTCATTACGTGTCCAATTTTAGTGTTTAATGTACTTCCCGCGGGATCTAGATAATAAACAGTGAACGTCCCGGGGACAATAACTAGTAACTCCCAATGTTTACCGCTAGAGGTAAAAAGTTAACAATTAATAACTCAAAATGCACAATAAAAATGGAATTTTCTTAAGTCCAAATTATAAATAAAGTAAACTTACTTGACATTGAATGGAGCTATTATTATCGTCTTCTTTTGTTGACCAAAAATTGTAAAAGCATCTATACAGTATTGTTGAACAGTATCAGGGTCTTTAGCTACCATACTAATCAATGATGGAATCAAAAATCCCACATGATCAAATGCAAATTGTTTGCAATGATCTTCGACTAAGTAGCTGCAAAACATGTATTACGTATGCATTAATATATAAGAAACCAGATCACCAGATCTTACACAAGGTATATGGATGTATAAACAAGATCTCACCTTATCCATGTCTCTATGATTGATGTATTCAGCCAATCATACATAAACAGCTCAATAATATCTTGTATAAATAAAGAGCTATCATATGATTGACCTGCATAATCTACATCTAAAGAAACAATTATCGGGCAATGTATATTATGTGCCCGTAGCCAACATGCCATTCCCCTACAAGCAGGACCTAACAGGTATGTTAGGTCAGTTGGAACCCAAGTTGGTAATGCGGAAAGTGGAGGTGGAGGCCTTGGTGCTCCTGGTGTCTTCTTTTTAACCTGTATATATAATTTCAGATCAGTTGACATCATATATACACATTAACAGTCTAAATCAATGTAAATTTATCTTACAATTTCAGTAGTGTAGACGACATCTGCTTTGGGCCACAATATGACCCCACCTTCTGCATCAGCAAGTGTATCAATATCCGGGTGGGGATATGGCAATGTAGCTTCTCTCCAATCGGGTAACACACGTATCAGGCTCACACGAACATAGCCCTGTGGCATTGGAGTCCCGTGAAACATTGCCCCAGGAAGAGACGAGTAAGCTTGTGCCTCTGCAACAACGTAGTCTTGCATTCTTAAGCGGCATGGCTTCAATGCCTACAAATTTACGTAAAGAATATTATACATATATACATATCATCTTGAAAACATAACAACTTGAAAAGACTAACTACAATGTCATAAACAATACTTACAGCAGACGTGTTAGGCGGTGGGTCTACAGGATTACTTGTAGTATGTACATCAGGAGAAGAGTGGGTCGCCAAAGGCTGATTGGAAGCCTGAGATGCCTGTCACCACAACAATTCTTCCTTGACCTTCTCAGCAACTACATCGTTGACCTTCTTAGCAACTATATCCTCGACTCTCTTATTCTCCTATACATGGATAAAGAAACATTAGCTTCTTATTATTGAATTTCCTTTTGCAGCAACATTCTAAAAAAAGTATAGGTTACCTCTTCTTGTGAAAGTCCCGCTCTGGGTTTGTGCTGGGATGGCCCAAAGAATGCTTTGATGCCCACACCAGCGCCTGCACCCCTAACACGTCCAGGATGCTCTAGGTTACCCAGAGCAACTGTCAATTCATCCTGTGTGCCCTGAGGGATGAACGTGCCTTGTTTCCTCTGCTCGTGCAGCTCCCACTAATCACCATCAACAGAAATGGGTAAGTTAACAAATAATCAATATTCAAACGATTGCTCTAAGAGTTGTATTTTACCATTTTCACAGCCGCCTCAGCAGTTATGGGCTTCTTTATTTCACCCTTCTTGTTTTGCCTCCCAGCTATCCAGATATCATGGTGAGGCATGGGTGTGGCAGACTCCTCAGTAGCAGCAGACTCCTGAGTAGCCGCAGACTCCGCCTGTAGTCTTTGGCGAACGCTTGCATAGCCTTTTGGACCCATAGTGTGGTCATGCACATTCAGTGCACGCCTTTCTTTTTGTGCGTCACTGAGGGCCTAGTTAGTATGCACATTAATGATTTGGTTAGTAGCACTAAATGTTAATCTTGAATAGGTGAATACAATGTATATTAATTAAATTGGGAGTGACACCTAATACCTTGAATTCTTCAGATTTTCTTGAAGCAACAAAATTGTCCCAATCTTCTTTGTCCAAGAAGTTCCATTGTTCAAGGGCTGACTTCTTCTTCTTATCACCCTCTTTTGTGTATTCTCTGTTCAGATTTGTCCTATAATTCCTAAGCATCTTTCCAGCGTGTTGCATCACACTTTTACGATGCAACTTCTCATCCAATGCAAATAGATTCTATAAAATAGAAATGTTATTAACTAGTATCCAAAATAGAATTGCAAATAATAGAATTTGTAATCTACAAAATAGAATTGCAAATAATAATAACTCACGCATAAATCCTTCCATATCAAGTCTTTTTTCCCCTGAGGAACTTTATGCCAATTATCATACTTAACACCACAATGGCTCTGAGTGGTACACCCAAGATAGTTTACAAAATTATTGCGGTTCACTCCAATTGCATTTCCTCCATTATCAAACTCCACAACCAATTTGGATCCACTGCCACTTAGCGCTATTAACTTCTTCAACAGAGTGATGCCCCTTTTCTTGTTAAGTGTTTGATGCTGCGCATCAAGTTGCTCTAGTGCTTCAGTGGGTACATGTGCATCATCAACCTAAATTTTGACACTGAATTAGCCCAATATAGAAATATAGGATATATGACATAACTAGAAGATAATGAATTTTATAGAAATATAGGATATATTTTTAGAACTTACATTGGTATCCTCGCCATGCTCGTCATGGACAACATGCTCATCATGGACTTCATGCTCATCATGGACATCATGCTCATCATGGTCAGCCATCTAAAAATGTCATTAAAAAGGCAAACATTTAGCATTTGTATTAACTAGAAAAAGGCAAACATTTAGCATTTGTATTAACTAGAAAAAGGCAAACATTTAGCCTGTGTATAACGGTATCTCAGCATCATGCACAATGTTTCTAAAGATACGAGGTGGATCGGTGTGCTCTACCCTACAACTATCCAGCATCGCATCAACGATGTCTGCTGGAACTGGTTCGTTCACATTTACGTCATCGGAGGCAATTTCTTCTTCCACCCAAGAACTGCTATCGACATCTACTGGTTTTGATTTTGAAATCTCTCCATGCCAGTGCCATTCTGTATAGCCTTGTACAATCCCGTTGCACATGACATGACTTTTGATTTCCTCACCAGTGTTGACTTTCAAGTTGTTACCGCAATGCCTACATGGACAGTAGAACCTATTTGTAGGTTTTTTCCTATGTTCCTCGACAAATCTGATAAACTGATCAGGACCAGATATAAACTCTGGGGTGCAATGATTACGAATGGACATCCATGATCTATCCATTCTATGATCAGAGAAAACAAGTATATATTAGGAAACAAGTATATATTAGGAAAAGATTAGGGTATACACTTACATCCTACCTAAGTGTATAATGTGATGTCATTCTTATATATAATAAATGTGTACCACCTATCGCATCCTTGAACACCTAATCTCACTAGTAAGTGTATAATGTGTATTGGGTTTTCAAGAAAATTTCGGAAGCATTTCCCCGCTGTTCTCTAAGTACATATATACTTAGAGAACAAACGGGGAAATGCTACCGAAATTTTCTCGAAAACCCAATACACATTATACACTTACATCCTAAGTGAGATTAGGTGTTCAAGAACAGTCCCAAACCGGGGACTATCCAAGATTTACTCCTAATGAGTCAATCTTGGATGGGTTTCTAGGCCAACAAACACATGTGTTGTCATTCTTATATATAATAAATGTCTATAAACTACAAGCAAAATGGTTAATCCTAATCAACAGAGAATTATTAAATCATAAATCAAGAAATCAGTAGTTTCAAACAAAAGGTCTAGGAATCTTTACTAGACATTATATGTTATAACCATTGGTTTAATAACCATATTTCCGCATGTACATGTTTATCAACTTTCCTATGAAAATTAGAAACAATATCAAGGAATTTCTCATTTTAAACTACTTTATCAATTGTAGATGTAATGAAATTCGTCCCTTCTTGATGATTGTCCCATGCAAAGATGGGTCCATTCATTTCTAACTCAACAATCCACAATTCATAACACACATGTTAAAGTCCTGCATAGACTTTTTTGTAGGAGGTTGTTTACTAATTTTTTCATAATTCCTTCGGACAACATTAAAATAACCTATAAAGACCCAAGGTAGCTATTTCCTTGAAGAATCCAGTTGTAGAAAGGATGGGAAAAAATACAGAGTGTAAACGATCTTATCTAGCTGTAGCTATTTCCTTGAAGAATCCAGTTGTACAAGAAAAGTAATCAGCAATTGTGGGTACAGGAAAATTGTATATAGAATGCATCTTTAAAATAAAAGGTAGAAGAGCATTCTTTTCGGTAAGTTGACCTTTTCAAGTAGGAAAATTTCAACTATGGCAGAGAAAAAATTGTCCCATCATCATATTTCAGTAAGAATCACATTTCATGAGCTTGAGAGAGAGGAAAGAGCCTTAGACTTCATTCACTAACACGCAACCTCTGCCTCCTAGCTCTAATAAAATACAGAGAAGAGGGCATACTGGTCTGGAGAAGAGTTGTGGTCTGCAGACGGCGGCACAGAGTGGGCGACGGCGGTGGAGAGGAGCTGTGGTCGAACCGGCGGCACGGCGGAGAAGCAGCTAGCAACCCTAAACCCTGGCGGCGGCACGACGGCGGTGGAGAGCAGCTTCTGTCGTCCTGGCGGTGGCGGCGTGGAGGCACTGGCACCGAAGGAGAAGGCGGCGTGGAGGCACCAGAGGACAAGGCTGCGCCGGAGAAGGCGGTGCGGCGGCACTGTCGTGGAGGGGTGCGGCAGAGTGGAAGGTCGGGCGACAGTAGTTGCGGCGGGAGCTAAAGCTGTTTAGGCGATGAAACAGAAGAAAGGGGAACAGTCGGGTGATCGCAGAATATAAAGTTCACCTATAGCGTCAGTTGTTTGTCACAACCGACGCCTAAACAACTTTAGCGTCGGTTGTTTGAACCAACCGACGCTCAATTGGACGATATTTTCACGAAATTGTTTGACGGGAACCACTTTCAGCGTCGGTTATCAACAGATAACCGACGCTGAAAGTGATACTTTTCGTGCAAAGTTTCATCACACATAGGCATCGGTGGCTATTTAAATAACCGACGCTGTATGTGACACTTTTTCTTTTCGCTCAAAAATTAGATTTCGCGGGAGCTTTTAGGCACCAGTTTGTTATTGTCAACCGACGCTGAATACAAAGCGGTACCCGTGTCTGGCTGGTCTTCAAATATAGACGTCGGTTTGCTTAAAAAACTGACGCCTTATATGATAGGCGTCGGTTTTCCTTAATAACCGACGCCCAGAAAAGCGACACTGAATGCTATTTCTGTAGTAGTGGTAAGATATACAAGTGACCTTGTTCCAACTACTCACGGCTGATTACTTTCATCCGTGATCCCAAAATTACTTCGCCAAAATGCTCCTCAATATTCTCGTCATTAACAGGAGCGTCATTAGCACTCAGAAAGTCATTGCAAAAACCTATAACTTCTCTCGCCACATAACCCTCAATAATACTTCCTTCAGGCTGATAATGATTTTAAACATCACCTTTAAAAATGGTCATGTATCATTGAAAGGGATACATACAATGCAAGAGAAGTGGTCCCAACATTTTCACTTCCCTAGTCAAGTGTACAACAAGATGTACCACGATATCAAAGAATGAAGGAGGAAAATACATCTCAAGCTGACATAGGGTAACAACCATTTCTCTTTGAAATTTATCGAGAGTATCAGGGTCAATAACTTTGCTGCATAGACTATTGAAAAAGAAACAAAGTCTGGTGATTGCAAACCTTACATGCTTCAATAATATAGATCGAATTGCCACGGGAAGTATTTGTTGCATTAGAGTGTGACAATCATGAGATTTAAGACCTATCAACTTCAGATCTTTCATTGATACCAATCTACAGATGTTGGATGAGTAACCCTATGGCACCTTAACATTTACCAAGCATTCACAAAAATCTTTCTTCTCCTTTCTAGACAACGTGTAACAAGCGGGAGGTAAGTATGTTCTCCGATTGCTACAAACTACTTCTGTTAATTCTGTCCTTATTCCCATTTCATGTAGGTCCATTCTGGATTTTATCCCATCTTTAGTCTTACCTTGTATATTCAACAAAGTACCAATGATGCTATCACAGACATTTTTCTCAACGTGCATGACATTGATATAATGCCTGACTGCCAAAGCACTCCAATAAGGAAGATCCCAAAATATTGACTTCTTCTTGAATAAAGATTTGTCACTCCGTGTGGACATGGTACATTATGATCTCTTACCAAATTCATGGGCAAAGTATTTTACTCTTTCATAAACAACCTCCCCCCTATATAGGTTTAGGTGCACTCCGTTCCTCATTCCGCCCATTGAATGCTTTGCGCAACCTATGATACAGATGAAATTTTAGAAGAAACCTTCGATAACCAAGATATACAGTCTTTCCGCCATGTTTTAGTCATATTGAATCAGTGTTCTCTTCACATATAGGACACACTTTAGATCCTTTGACACTATGTCTAGACAAATTCCCATATAATGGAAAGTCATTAACAGTGCAAAACAACATAGAGTGCAAACAAAATGTCTCTCTTTGTGAAGCATCATAGCTCATCACACCTTCACCCAAGAGTTTCTTTAAGTCATCAATCAAAGGTTCAGGATAAATGTCAATATCATTTCCAGGTTGTTTAGGGACCAATATCAACAACGACAACATAACACACCTATTTTTCATACAAAACAAAGGAGGAAGATTGTATATAACAAGTATCACTGGCCAAGTACTATGTTGGATGCTCAATGTCCTGTACGGATTCATCCCATCTGTACAAAGCCCAAGTCTTAGATTCCTAATTTCTTCACAAAATTTAGGGTATAATAAATCAATCTTCTTCCACTGTGGGGAATCAGACACATGTCGTAGGATCCCATCATTATTTTTCTTAACATCTGCATGTCACCTCAAATTCTTTGCATCTATCAAATTGACAAAAAAAGCATTGAAACTGTGATATTATAGGTAGATACCACATTGCCTTGGCAGGAGAACCAATTTGGACTCCCCCGAAGTCATCAATTTATACCTTGACGCACCACATTTTGGATAATATTTCAAATCCACATAGTCCTTTTGAAATAATACACAATCATTCGGGCATGCATGTATCTCCTTGGCTTCCATTCCCATTGGGCACAACAATTTCTTTAACTAGTATGTTGATATTGGTAGCTCATTTCCTTCAGGAAGAATTTCTTTCAACAAAGACAACAATGACGTGAAGCTTTTTTCGCTCCATCTATTGTTAGCTTTCAACTTATACAATCTCAACACATCGCTAAGCTTTGTAAACTTAGTACAACCTGTGTATAACGGTATCTCAGCATCATGCACAGTGTTTCTAAACATGGGAGGTGGATCGGTGTGCTCTGCCCCACAACTATCCAGCATCACATCAATGATGTCTACTGGAACTGGTTCATTCACATATATCTCATCGAAGGCAATTTCTTCTTCCACACAAGCACTTCTATTGACATCCACTGATTTTAGGTTTGAAATCTCTCCATGCCAGTGCCATTCTGTATAGCCTTGTACAATCCCATTGCACATGACATGACTTTTGATTTCATCACCAGTGCTGACTTTCAAGTTGTTCCCGTAATGCCTACATGGACAGTAGATCCTATCTCCAGGTTGTTTCCTATGTTCCTCGGCAAATTTATTAAACTGATCAAGACCAAAAATAAACTCTGGGGTGTAGTGATTTGGAATGCACATCCATAATCTATCCATTCTATGATCAAAGAGAAAACAAATATATATTAGAACAAGATTAGGGTCAAGAGTTAAAAGATTAGGGTTTAGGGTTAAAAGTTTAGGGTTTAAGGTCTTATATATAATAAATGTGTACCACATATCCCATTCTTGAACACCTAATCTCACTAGTAAGTGTATGATGTGTATTGGGGTTTCAAGAAAATTTTAGCAGCATTTCCCCATTGTTCTCCAAGTACATATGTACTTAGAGAACAAATGGGGAAATGCTACTGAAATTTTCTTGAAAACCCAATACACATTATACACTTACATCCTAAGTGAGATTAAGTGTTCAAGAATAGTCCCAAACTGGGGACTATCCAAGATTTATGCCTAATGAGTAAATCGTGGACGGGTTTCTAGGCCAATAAGATTAGAAACAGTGAATGATTTGATTTAAAGTAGCAACATCTTGTAATCTTAACCATACCCTCTTATATATATGTTTTGTTTATTTACTCGGATCAAATGTGTTTATTTCCCAATATATCCTTACTAGGGATATATATGGTTTAATATAACATACCTTACTATACACTAGTGATTTACTTATATCTTTATTATGTTCCCAAATACAAGTACGATATAGATGAGCTATAATAGGGTATTTGATCAATTGTTCTACTCTATGGTTTACAATCTAAATTTATGTTAGTAAAACTCATCCATATGTATATAAATGAGAACAACCTTCTTATATATAACTATTCTTTCCCCATATATTAGTTTTCTTTTGATTATTTTGGATTCATATTGAATTATTAAGACATGTATATTTGTACCTATGCATCTAGTTTGTGGTTAATATGGAACCAACAAAATGGAATTTTAGCAAACAATCATGCAGTATAGCAATTTTATATGATGAATACATTCATGCATCATAATATTATTTTAAAACATTATTCAACAATTCTTATCAAACATAATTCAAAAAATTGGGTAGTGTAAATAGATGGCAAAAGCACATCAATGAATAGGGAACAATGACTATGGATCCAACAAAACAAGAAAATACTTAAAATGATAATACCAATCACCAAAATAAGGTGCATCACTGAAAAAGGGATTTATCAGAACCTCGTACTGTTGAGGAGTTGGTGTTGGCATAGATTTTGAGCAGTAGAAGGAGTAGTAGAAGGGTTGATAGTGGCGGAGAAGGGCACACAACTTTCTTACTAGTTGCACAAATCAAAGATAGGACGAAGAAGAGGAGGAAGAAGGGTACCTGTGGAGCGGCGGCAGTGGTGGTACGCCAGGCGAGCAAATAGCCAGAGCAGTAGGCGGTAGGCGAGCGGTGGCTGGAGCAGTAGGCACACAACAGGCGAGCAGGCGGCCGAAGCAGTAGGTGACAGGCAAGCGACGGCGGCGGCAAGCAGTGGCGGCGGCGAGCAGCAGTAGGCATAGCGGCAGCGAGTAGCGGAATCGCCAGACCTAAACTTAGTCGGGAATGAAATAGAGAAAAGGGGGAAGAGTTTGGTTCACACGGGTGCTATTAAGTTAACAATAGACATTGGTTATTAACAAAAACTAATGTTTAAAGTAACATGCATCATTCACCACAAAAAAACTGACACCAAAGGGGGGTAAAAAAATTCCCGGGGACAGCGTGTGAAAACACATCGACGTCGGTTGTTGCAAGAAAACTGATGACAAAAATGAGACTGATTTCTATCTTGCAAAAAACCTTTAGTCGTCGGTTGTTTGATAAACAAGCAACATCGTATGTGAAATTTTGGAGGTAATTTTTTTTCACTAAAAAAATTGGATTTGGCGGGTGATTTTAGGCATCAGTTTCTTACCGAGCAACCGACGCTAAATAAAAAGCGATACCCGTGTCTGGCCGGTCTTCATATATAGATGTCAATTTGTGCTTTTAGTCGATGTTGTAGGGTTTAGGCTTCGGTTTTGGGGATACAACTGAGGCCTCTAAATGTGACGTTATAAACCATTTCTGTAGTAGTGTATTGGTCGATTATGAGTGGATGACCCAACACTACGGTTGAAATAGGAAAAGTGTAACCCTAATTTCCAATATTGAATTATGATCTTCAAATATCATGATCTTGACCCTTGATCCAAATATTGTGATTTAGGATCTGACTCGAATGGTTGACCTGTTACTTGATTGATTTGTCCTCTAAGTCTTTGGTGAAAGGTATACTATTATATCTCCTCCTTGGTTGTATGGAAGATACTTTTTTATGTATCTCTTAATTGTAAACTTGGCTATATACTTGGTTGAGATATTGTTCCCTATTGAATAGTCTATCATTTTTCCTATATCATATTTTTAAAAAACATGAGAGCATAAATCATATTACCCATTATGGCTGCCAATATACTAATGATGATGATGATGATGTTGATAAAGTTGATAATGTTGATATTGAGTGCAAGTGACCTCATCATTTAGAGGTGGAACTTGTACATTGGCCTCCTACCTCTTATGGAGAGAAGGAGCTTGGTAACCTCCCCCATCACATTGGGGTGATGGAGCCACACAAAATATATAAGCATGCTTCTCGATTACAGCAAAATGGGAACTCGTAATAAAAATTACATTGTTCTAAATAAACATCTTGTTGATTAAATATTAGATTTGGAAAATTTGCTTGTTATACTTTTGAATATAAGTCCTGCCAAATATACTATTTTGCTATAAACTATTTTACTTGTTTTTGATAGTGTACCATACAATTCCATGATTGTGTCTCAATTTTCTTGATTTTAGGTGAAAAAATGGAACACTGACTAGATTAGTTTTGCACTTGATATGCTCTGATGACAAAGATAGATCTACAATATCTCCTATTTTGGGTTAGTTTGTTCTTTAAATCTCCCATTTTTGAGTTGTTGTTTCTTATTGTATATGCCAGTGTGTGAGATCCTATCGAGCCACTGAGAGACGGGCACTTCAATCCTTTTACTAATGTCTAGGCAGTGGGATTGGGATTGGGGTAAGAATGGTTCCATGACATCTACCTACATGGATTGTAATAGATTTAATGAACTTCTATTACATACCTACTATAAATAGAAACATTATTTTTGTATTTTGTATGGACAAGGATGTATATAAATTGCATATTAAGAATAGTCAATGTTCTATTTCTAAAGATGGGATCTTTTATGACAGTTTCCCAATTTCTTATGGTCTTTAATAATTAGATCTAAAGACAGATATATATAATGTAAATACTAAAAGGCTAAAAGTTAACAACTCAAACAAAACATACCTTTGGTATTTTCATCTAGGGAACATAAGTGAGAATTGCATATTTAGACTCCATAAATATGGTTATCTAGACTCTTTGGATTTTGAATCAATAGAGACATGTGAGTCTTGTTTGTTGGGCAAGATGATTAAGACCCCTTTCACTGGTAACATTGATAGGGCTAGTGATCTACTAGGACTCATACATACTCATGTATGTAGGCCTTTCAAAACAACAACTAGATGTGGGTATCAATACTTCATTACCTTTACTGATGACGTCAGTAGGTATGGTTATGTATACCTGATGAAACATAAGTCAAAAAATTGAATAGGCTCAAGGAGTTTATGAATGAAGTACATAATTAACTTGCTAAAAGTATTAAAGCACTTTGTTTTGGTCAAGGTAGAGAATACTTAATCCAAGACTTCGAGGGCCTTCTTAGAGCACATGGAATTGTATCTCAATAGACTCCACTTGGAACAGCTCAACATAATGGTGTAGCAGAAAGGAGGAATCACATTACTAGATTTGGTGTAATCTATGATGAGTTTAATTGAACTTCCAACTACCTTCTGGAATTATGATCTTGAAACTGTCGCATTTACACTAAATTGAGTATCGTCTAAATTGGTTCAAAAGGCACCACATGAGATATGGATTGGGAAGCATACCAATATGTATTTTATGAAGATATGGGGAAGTGAAGCTTATGTTAGGAAAATGTTTCTAGAAAATTTGGGCACTAAGTCTGATAATTTTTTTTTATTCTAAAGAAGCTAAAGGATATTACTTCTATTCCCAACCTGACAACCAAGTTTTTGTTCCTAGAAATGTTGCATTCCTAGGGATGGATTTTATTTCCAAAGGAATAAGTGGGAGGAAAGTGGAACTTAGAGAAATTTGAAACCATCAAGAAAACATTGAACCAAAAGATGTATAAGAGGAACAACAAGAATCACAAACTATTGTGGAATCTCAAATTCCTCAAGTAACACATGGACCTCATAGATCAAATAGGACACACCTTGAACCTGTAACATTTGGATATCTCATTAATCTGAAAGGCAGTGAATTGTTCATAGATGATGAGCAAATATCCTATTTAGATGCTACAAAGGGACTAGAGTATGAGAAATGGCTTAAGGCCATGAGATCTGAGATGGAATCCATGTACGCCAATAAGGTATGGACCGTGGTTGATCCACCTGAAGGGGTAAAACCCATAGGGTGCAAGTGGGTCTTCAAGAATAAGACTGACATGGATGGTAAAGTACAAACCTATAAGGGAAGATTGGTTACAAAGGGTTTCAGACAAGTTCAAGGTGTTGACTAAGATGAAACCTTTTCTCTAGTGGTCATGGTTAAGTCCATTAGGATCATACTTTCTATTGCAGCTTATTATAACTATTAGATTTGGAAGATGGCTGTTAAAAACACATTCCTTAACATGAATCTTCTTGAGGATGTGTACATGACACAACCTGAATGTTTTATAAATATAAAGGATAAAAATAAAGTATGTAAGCTACAAAGGTCAATCTATAGATTGAAATAAGAATCTCGGAGCTGTAATCTTTGTTTTGATGAGAAAATCAAAGAGTTTGGCTTTATTCAATATGAAGATGAACCTTGTGTGTATAAGAGGGTTAGTGGGAGCAAAGTGAGATTCCTCATATTGTATGTTAATGACATACTATAGATGGAGAATGACATTCCTACATTACAAAGTCTAAAAACTTGGATGGGAAATACATTTTCTATGAAAGACTTGGGAGAAGAATCCTACAATATTGGGGATTAAGATCTATAGAGATAGATCCAAAAGACTTTTTGGATTAAGCCAAAGCACATACATTGACAAGGTGTTAAATATATTCAAAATGGAAAGAACAAAGAGAGTAAACCTACCCATGTATTGTGGAGTTACCATCTCTAAAGTTCAATGTTCCAGTTATTCTGAAGAAAGTCAATGCATGAGTATGACTCCATATGCGTCAACAATTGCAGTAATCATGTCTGAAATGTTATGTACTCGTCCGACGTCGTATATGCCCTTAAAATAAGGAGCATATATTAGTTAGATCCGGGTGATGCTCACTGGACAACCATAAAGAACATCCTCAAGTACTTGAGAAGGACTAAGGATCAATTATCGGTATATAGTGAATAGGAAGAGTTGGTGGTTAAGGGTTACGCTGATGCAAGCTTCCAAACTGAAAAAGATGATTACAGATCGTAATCGGGTTTTTTTGTTTTGTCTAAACAACACAGTTGTAAGCTGGAAGAGTTCCAAGTAAGAGACACTTGCCAATTCTACATAGAGAATGAGTATATTGTTACATAGAATGCATGAAAGGAAGTTGTCTGGATCAAAAAGTTTGTTTTAGAACATGGGGTGGTTCCAAGCATCAATGACACAATTGAGCTATATTGTGACAACAATGGAGATACTGCACATGCTAAGGAACCTAGATCTCATCAACATTCCAATCAAATGCAAAGGCAATTCAATCTCATACGAGAGATCATACAGTGAGGAGATGTAAGGATTTATAGAGTACTAACTGAGAAAAATGTTTTTGATCCCTTAACTAAAGCACTTTTGAAGTAGAAGCATGATGGTCATCTTAGATCACTCAGAATAAGGTTCATGGGTGATTGGCTCTATGTGCAAGTGAGTGTCAGTTTGTATGTGATAGATATGCCCAAAGAGCTATTCTAAGGTAGTCATGTTTATGTTGCTAGATATTCATGCTAATAGATATACTTATGTTGATAGATATGTTATGCTTCTATACTTACTTATAATGTTAGCTATTCTTACGCTGCTAGATTTGCTTATGATGTTAGTTGTCCTTATGTTCCTAGACTTCTTATGTTGTTACCTATGCTTATGCAGTAAGCAATGAATATGATGATAGTCAGGATAATGATGATACTTTTATATGTTCCTATATATACATTATTAATCATGCATGTTATTATTCTTATCTGTTTATTTTTCTTAACTAGATTAATCATTTAATCAAAAAACTTGTTGTAATCAATAATGGTTGTTGATAGTTATATCTCTCCCTAGGACATTGGTCTCACCTCATGGGTCACCACAAATTTTAGGTGATTGGTAGAAGCGACAGTAGATCCGTGGCAGCAAGGAGGAGATGTGATGATGGACTCGAGAGAAAGTTGTTAGATATCTAGTGTGTCCTGGACTCATCCTTGTACTCTTAGGTATGAGCGAGAAAGTTTGTATATGATGTTTCGATCGACGTAAGCTTTTGGTAGCATTTTAATGCTTGTACATGTGGTATATGTGGATCATGTTCATATGTATACAAGTGTTGTTGTTGAGACCATGAAGCGGTTATAAAAGATACTTGGAAATAATATGAATACATGAAAGATGTTAGGGTCTTATGTATATGTTTTGGTATACGTTTGGAATGTTTAATCAATTTTAATTATTCCCTTTTTTACTATGTGAGTAATTAGTGATCGATCATGTTTTGAATTGTTTTGTTTAATGTGATGGGTTCTCACAAGTTGGTATCAAAGCTCTAGGTTCACTAAGCCTACAAGGACACTAGGACTTAGGACTTGGATGATGACTAAGTATAAAACATGACATGTGAACATGATGCATACTGCCTAATCTCAGTACTTCGATGCCCTAGCCAGGTATTCAATTATTGAAGAAAAGGTAAGTGTGGAATTCTTAGACTAGTATCTTTCTGATTACTCTGATCAAGTAGTCGATTTGAAACAATATAAATAGCATAATGGACAAGACATCACGGTGAAAATATCTAAATCTTACTATAAAGAAATATGAGAATCACATCTTAACCTACCAAAAGTTAAACATTTTATAACTAAAGAGAAAGATGTGACATCATAAAACCTAATTTTGAATACAAATAAGCTAACGATGATCTCTTAAAGTTGTAATTATAGAAGATAATGAAGTAAAAGAGAGATAAATATGTGTTAATTAAATGATTCAAAGTATAAAATTCATGTAAGAATAAGAGAAGTCCTGAAATAAGTGTGATATGAGAAGACAAATAAAAATAATGACATATGAATAAAGTGGAACCCGAGTAAAACTAAGATCAACCTATGTGTAACAAAGTGTTAAAGTAAAATTATCATTATAGTAAAAGAATTTAATTAGAAAATGTGAAATATTGTGAGATACTGACCGACCTAAATTGTGTGTCCAAATTGGAGCAGATCCAGAGTAGTCAGACTCTTAAGATAATAACCCATCACTCAATCCCCCACAACTATTATACGGGGCTGACGTAGTAATCGGGCTCGAACCACAAGAACAAGGTCGGCAAGTGTTAAGTACACAGAGTCTCACACTCGTATACTCTGGAAAAATAGAGGGTTTAAAAAGGTTGTTCCCTAAGGAACGATGGTGCTCAAACCAAAACAAATAAATTTAAAAGAAAATAAGATAATAACAACAAGAGAAAACAAGAATGAACGGTAAAAAACAAAGATATGAAAGGGAACTCGAATCTAGTTTCACCTACTAAGGTCTCTCACCAACATGGAAAACTCACTCCCCTTTGCATACTCTTATCAAGGTTACAAGCACTCATAGAAATGTCTATTCCCTCCTCTCTCGAGATAAGGATAGATCTAGGATCTAAGGGCCTCTCTCTCGAGATAACAACCTTACAACCACAAAGAAAACCATATGACCAAAAGCTTTAGCAATCCAACATTCTCATGCATTCATACTACTCCATAACACCAGATAAAGAAGATACTACTCTTTTAAGGTACCAATGATCAAACTTCACAAGATGGTAGCTAAGCATACAAGTGAAGCATTAATAACAAGCGTATGGAGATAATCTTGATATGAGCATATATGTATTCAAAGGGAAGCAAGAATATACATGTTGGGAGAGCCTTAGTGGCTACTCCCAACCCGAGTTAAGTGTTTAGCCACACAGGTTAATAGGAAGCATAACAACATTACAAAATGATAGATACATCATAACCATGAAGAGGGAAGGGGTATAATAACAGAGCTGATACATCTAGAAGAGACAGAAAGTGGTGATACACCAATATACTCCTTCGGGTCTAGATCTAGAATGGATCGAGGATGAGGGGTCTTCAGTCTTCTCTCTACTCAGATTCCTCCTTCAAAGATCCAAGACTGGTCGGATGGATGAGAGTGGCTCTAGAATTTGGTAGCACTTTGTGGTCCTTGATGATTTGATGTCGTGACAAGTCGCGGCGGGTGGCCTATTTATAGGTGTTTCCCACTGACTTAACCATTCACACTGCAGTCAAGGCTAGGTATCGGTCAAGGCTTGATCATGGTTGATCGAGGCCTCTCCTCAATTGTGGCTACCATAGTGGTTGGTCGAGTCAGCACCTCGGTCGAGGTATGACACCACCTTGGTCACAACCTCCTTGGTCGAGGCCCGATATCACCTCGATCGCTGCCTCCTTGGTCAAGGCCCAGTATCACCTCAGTCTCAGTGGAAAGGTCCCTAATGGTCGATGAGCTTTGGTTGAGGTGCTAATTGTGGCCTTGTCTTGATGTGACCATGCAAGAATGGAAAAGGTGTGAAAATAAGATTCTTGGCATAACGTGTTAAAATAAGTAGAAAAGGTCTATAAAATATATGTTAGGAAAGGTATAAAATATATGAAAAAAGTTTATAAAATGAGTTGTTATCAACTCACCCAAACTTAGAATCAAGACTGTCCTCAGGCTAAGGGTAGGCTCAAAATCCTAGAGAGAAGAGCAATTTTGTTGGAACAAAAATTTGCAAAACTTAACATTACTGAGTTATCTCATTCTTACAGCAAGGCTCTTGTGGTATGTTTGCTCAATCCTAAAATCTCATTCCTCCCCCTTCATAACTAGAGTTTCACAACTTTGAGTTCTTGCCATTGCCTTTGGTAGTAAAAGATGTCTCCATCTCAATGTATCACCCCATCCTTTGTTAGGTTACTAGCCATACTAATACAACATCTCCTTGAGGGGTAGCTTTCACACTCTTCCTTTATTTTCAGTTGGCCCTATGCTGGTATGTTTGGGTAGGCTTCAGGCTTTAAGTGTTTTCCTCTTCTCCTAAATTTTCCTCACCCACAACTGTTGTAAGGACAGTGTAGCCCTTAGGATCTTCTGACGTTAAGTCAGATGGTTGTTGGGTTTTAGGGGAGGCATAGAAGGCAGTGGAAACAAAAATTTCTCCCCCAAACCCGGAACAAGGAAACGCGACAACATCTATATAATAGGAAAGGATGGTTTGTGGAATCATACCTTGTCCCGAGGCTTTCTCGGCGATAATACCTCACGCTTTGTGCAGTCTTCAAATCCGGTCATGGACGGTGTCTGTGCAGCTCCTGGTCGCACCGGGACTGACAAATCCTCCTCTCACTGGGACTGTCGGGTTGACAGTTGTCCTCCTGAGCGACAGAAACCTCCCGCCTCTGAAGTGGTCCACACGGACTACTTGGAACTCCACACTCCTTGTCCCATAAGGAAGTGGAAGGAGTCGCACCCTCCTATTGACGTACTAGTCGCCAACACACTCTCCTGCTGCCAGTTGTAACTGCAGTTGTCCTTCCCTTGCTGCACCTCCCTTTGCGGGAAGCACTTGCTCGGTCTCTCTCTCGGTTACCAAAACCAGAAAGAACGACAACTTTGCAGAGCAACTGGTTGCACTGAGTTGTTCTTTTGAGAAGCCCCCAATACCCCTATATATATAGGAGGGTCATGGGACAGGGTTCTCCATTCCGGGCAATGCGGGACTAAAAGCAGGAGTAGAAGGGTTCGAGATTTTCCACAAAAGCAATCAACTCGCAACCTGAACCGATCGTTTCACAACTGAAACGGTTGGTTGGGGACCTGAACTGGTCGGTTGACACCTCAACCGATCAGTTGGGACACCTCAACCGGTCGACTCACAAGTGAACCGGTCGGTTGGTGATCATGGCCAGTTCCTGATTGACTTTCCTTCTTTTATTTCTAATTGGTATCGAAAACCAATCCTATTCCCAATCAAATTGGGCAATTTAAACGAAAGGAAAATTCTCACCAATCCTATTTTCCCAAGTAGCTCGGTTGCACCAGTTGAATCGATCGGTTCAACACTTGAACCACACGTTTCGCTCTGTACATGAGCCGATCGGTTCAGCAACCTCAGTCGACCAGTTCAACACTTGAACTGATCAGTTGGGAGTGCAGGTTGTGCAGAATCAGTCAATTGTGATTTCAATCAATTTGATACTCCAATCAATGTGTCCAACACCTTGAACATTATGATATTGAGCTATCAATTAATTGAGTGTTTAATTGAACTACTAAACTCCTTTAGTAATCAATCTAAACATTTCTTGTGAACAAAACTCCTCTTCCAGGTTAAATCCTATGTGTGTGACCCTACAGGTCCATTTCACATTGGCAGTGAAAGTTCATAACACTTATGACTTCACAAGCAAAGAGCGGTGCCTAGTCACACATCAGTGCTACCCAAGTGAAAGTAGAAAGTTGGAGAACAACTTTCAATCCTACAATCCGTGAATGGTGTTACAGCGAATGTATAATTCCTTTGTCACTGATATCCCGAATGAACTCGAGGCATGGAACAGTCATCCTGTCAATGTTCATTCATTTTTCTTGATCTCAGAGTAGACTAGAAGAGATATGTATGACATCAATATCACATACTGATTCACACATGCATGCACGCCTTTCTCAGTCCAACTCATCAAGTGGCCATGGATATCAAACTCCCTCAGGAGGGACAAATCCCATATCTATCATTCACCCCTCAAAAGCCCCATGTGTCAAAGCCACCCAATCATCACCTTTATAACAACCCATGTTTCAGGACTGCGTTTGATGATGTCAAAGTGTGCCCAACGACATGTGTTGAGTGTAGTGATTTTAGGTCTAAGAATCACACTCACCACCATCACTGTGACTACTGACTGTGACTACCATGTCATGGTTCCATGTATCAAACTCACGGTGGGTCTGTCTGGTACACTTGTTCTCTAACAAGTACCTATGTGTTTGGTTTGATATCTCTATATCATGACTAATGAGATTCTATCATCAACCAACACCACAATCTAGTATTGTGTGTCATTGTTGTCTATCTACCTTCCACAATGACATCCGACTAGGGACATAACAAGAATGTACAAACTCTTAGCATCCGCATGATCTCATCATTCAGGTCATGAACCTGAAGGCATACGTCATTGAGTACTGTCATTCTCTAGACATTCAATCTGTTCTATCACTATCTCATATGACTGAACCTGAAATAATTGGAAGCTTGCCTTTGTGATTTATCAAATCAATCTTGATGTATCCCACTAATCATCCCATGATTGGCTCTCAGGGCATACATACCAACAGACTCCCACTTGCACTGCAAGCCAATCACCCTTGAATTGTATTCATAGTGATCTTCAAACATGTCCCACATGTTACTGTGCTCTTGTGCCAACATAGTGAGTAATGGCAACACCTTGCCAAAGTCAGTATAAATTACATGTCTCTCATCTCTTCGATTTACGTTACACGTATGAGATGGAGTTGTCGTAATATGCGATCTAGTATTCCTTTGCTAACCTTTAGCCACATTGCATGATCAAGGATTCCATATTTGTCATCAATGAGCAGAATATCTATAAGTTAATCTCATGAACTTCCAAATCCATATAGTATCCAATGATGTTCTCTAACACATAGATACTCGAAATTTCCTTTTAAATGGTTTTATTGGAACACCTCCAATTATCAACAAAATTTCACTTTTATATATCCAATATATATTTTGTGATTAATTTTCTATCCTTTCGGAAGTTCGCATCAATGTAACTCTTTACATCGAACTCTTCCTTATCTCCATAGAACTAGTACTTCACAAGTACTTATCAAGTTCTCATGGTATTCCAGTAACCCTTACTGGAATTAGACAGACATCCACTCGTCATGTCCCACATACGAGTTATCAGGATGAGCATATCATATTGTTATGTCGTACATACAAGATGATGAATGCATTTTGTTCTTGCCATGCAAGATAATGGGATGATTACATACATGATACATCCACATCTATTCTTAGTGTTCACATTCTTCATAAGAATTGGACACTTGGCCTTGGGATACTAACTCCATGTAGCATGGACAAGTTTTCTCCCACTTAATCTGTGCACACTGAACACTTCAGTACAAATTTCCAATGTATGCTCTCTCTTTTCAGGTCAAGAGATTTTCGAGAACTGTCTCTATAGATCTCTATTCCTATCACATAGGAAACATTTCTATCTTCCTTAAAGATAATTTCCACTTTTGGATTTCCATTTTAGAACATTTCCATTTCACATCAACATGTGAAATGTGAATACGCTCCCACTAAATCACAGATCCCTTCTTTATCTTTGACATATTAGTCAAACTCTTTGACTATATCATCAAAGTAAATATCCAATTCTTGAGTTGCTTGTACCGAATCAATCACATTGATTAGTCCATTGTAACTTATAGACTTCATTTGCATTAGTGGATTCATAAACCTATAGTTTGTGTCACATACACATCCTTGTTTTATTCCTCATAGGAATGCGGTTTTAGTATCCATATGCCAAATGTCTTAGTCATTAAGTTGTAATCAACAAGCATCATCCTTCTCTAAATGTTATCCATGTGTCTTAACACTTAAGACTCATTTGCACTTATGGATTTCATCCAATGAGTGTTACCATCAAGGTCATGCCTTATGGTTGACATGGATGTCATTTAGGATGTCATGGTCATAAACCATGCATATCTCAAAATTCGGTCCCTCATATTCATCTAGATAGTTGACTCATCACATGAACAACTTATCACATAGATAATTGAGGTGTATCTGTTAAGTATATAGGTACTCACAACCCTTGTGATTCTTAATACCTTTTATTTGTGTGGGGTATTCTTTTATTAAGAAGAATTTAGTTATTTGATAATCATTCTCTAACTCCTTAGAGTATGATTCCTTCTTGATTTAGACATCACCATGCCTTAATCATGAGTTCACTATGATACATTATCATAATCACTCATAAGGATCTCAAACATTTGGTCCAAGTATTTAATTCATTGATCTCATCAAGAATTAACACTTTACCAAATTTGTACTTCATCTATGATAATCTTGAACACTTCAAGATATTCATATTGGTATTTCTCTAAACACCATTTGAAGTATTAGCATTTATTCCAATAGGTATGTAAATACATCACATGTATTATACCTGATTGGATAATCACTCTCCCACCACCATTAGTGAAGATTGATTAATTATGTCCAAGATATTCATGTCCCTTAATGGTTCTCTAACCAAAAGAGTCTAGATGTATCCATCATATGGAAAGTAGAAATGAATTTCTCATGATTGATGTTAATTTGATTGTTTGAGTTATCTATAACTTTTAGGTATAATTTTATCTTATGCATATCAAATACCACAAGATAAACAAGGCATTGCCACAAAGATCATATCTTTTAAGATTGAAACATCAACTTTATTGATTGCCATCATTGTCATACAATATGCAAGATAAAGTGTTTCTATCTATTGGCAAATATGAAATAACAGTTCATAGCTGTATTACATGTCTTGTAGGCTAAAAATAAACGAAAGTAATCCTATCTATGGCGGCAACACTTGCCCCAATTATGAGTGCTTTACACTTTACAAAAGTGTTACAAGTTTACTTTCATGACACCTTTAAGTAGAGACTTCAGTTGCCTCCTTCTTCTTTTGTTCTTCCAGATAGAGAGGACAATTCCTTTTCCAATGTCCTGGCTTTTGACAATGGTGGCAATTTCCCTTCTTAGTCACGCCGCCCTTGGCCTTGAGAGATGAATACGGCTTGGACTCATGGCTAGCTTCAGAACCTTTCTTAGCTTGGCCCTTGCCCTTGCTCTTGGACTTGCCATTCTTGCTTGTGATCACCATTACAGGCTTAGGCTTGTCCTTCTTCATCTGTATCTCGGTTATCCTCAACATGCCCAACAACTCTGACAATGGCCTATCAAAGTTGTTCATGTTGTAGTTCATCACAAACTGACTGTATGATTCTGGCAACGATTGTTGTATCACGTCAGTAGCCAACTCTCGGCTCAGTGGAAATCCTAGTCTCTGCAGGTTCTCCACATACCCAATCATCTTGAGTGTGTGAGGACCAACTGGATCTCCTTCTGTCATGAAGCACTTGAACAACGCCCTAGAAACATTGTATCTCTCTTGCCGTGCCTGATCTTCATACATGTTCCTGAGAAGCTAAATCATCTCAATGACACCCATGTTCTCATGCTGTCTCTGCAACTCATGGTTCATGGAACATAACATCAAGCACTTTGCATCAATGGCATCATCAAAATGCTTCTTGTAAGCATCTCTTTCTGCCTTTGGCGCATTAGGAGCGGGTTCCTCTAGAATTGGAGTATCTAGGACATAGAGCTTTCGCTCTTGAGTGAGAACAATTCTCAATGTCCGATACCAGTCGTGGAAGTTTGTCTCTTTTAGCTTGTCCTTGTCAAGGACCGATCGCAAAGAAAAGTTATTGTTGTTTGTTGCCATTTGTACTTCAAAAAGGAAAATATGCAATCTTAGTCCAAAAACTCATTTTTGACTTATTTGATTGATTTGAAAATTTTGACGATATAATTAGCCCTTTAATTAATTATCGCTCCCACTATTTTACTTCAAATTGATAGCCCTCACCATTAATTCAGAAGATTGCAGCGTACAACCTTCTAGTGGGCAAGATCCTGAAATCCTCTAAGTCATGGACCAGCTAGGGCTGTCACCCACAACATAGATCTCTCAGGTAGGAAACTCTTGCCAATTGCATCATATGCAACTCTTGATAAGATGTCATATGCAACTCCTTGCCATGATCATCTCAATGCCTCAAGGTACTAGATCCCATCTTGATCACCTTGTTAAGTCTGACCCAAAGAAAACACGATGAATATGCACCCTGCTAGGGCAGACCCACACATTCATCCTTCACGCTTCCACAAGATAGACAGTGCACCACGCTAGGGCATGCCCACACTTGGTCGATCAAGCTTTTCACATGTGTCGCATTTGGAAGGCATCTAAAACTTAATATTTTAATCAGGTATTTGGTTTTTATATACATATACATATCCAATCACCACAATACATAGTACATATCATATACATGTTATATCCCACAAAAAACATGCACAAATGATAAAAGCGATGATTATGGCCATCCTAATTTGATTCCTCGAGCCAAGAGGAATCACGATCATCTAGGTCTACATCATATGCAACATTTACAAGATGAACTCTGTGCCTTGCCATCCGAGTTGATCAACTCATCCCATGAATGATCTGCTCTCTTTGGCCGATCGTCTGGGTGCCACCAGCCGATCGGTTGGATCCTCCAACCGATCGGTTCGCCTGGTCATCATGCATCTCATCATGGCCGCCACCCGCTCATCTCGCTCCTCGAACTGGCCATCAACCGATCAGTTCACTCCTTAAACCGATCGTCTGGAACGTCAACCGATCGGTTCATGGCTTGAACCGATCGTCTCAGCTGTCTTCTGGATGTCCTCCTTCTTTGACATAATAGGAAATAAAATCTATCCTAATATTACATTGCTTAAAAGGGAAACCCCGAGTTACATTCGGGGGGAGCAAAGGTAGGAAAGAATCTCAAATTATTTCGAGTTACATCAGGAATAGGAGAAAGGAAAGATCGGTGCGCAGATCGAGATGCAAGAAACCACACACAACCATTCACAGATAGGGTTTATTGGCCATAACCACGCTATACATCCACCACAAAACTCATTTAAGGGCGACGCGTATCGAGTGCATTAATAATACATATCATATATGTAATTGGGATTTGTGGATTTAGGATTGGACATTCATAAAGCCAATTTTATTCACATCCTATGCAATAAATAAAGGCGACAAACCAAAATCGATCATACCGATATTCCTAAAATATAGAGCAGTTGACATGGCTCTGATACCACTGTTGGGTTTTAGGGGAGGCAGAGAAGGCAGCGGAAACAAAAATTTCTCCCCCAAACCCGGAACAAGGAAACGCGTCAACGTCTATATAATAGGAAAGGATGGTTTGTGGAATCATACCTTGTCCCGAGGTTTGCTCGGCGATAATACCTCGCACTTTGCACGGTCTTCAAATCCGGTCTTGGACGGTGTATGTGCAGCTCCTGGTCGCACCGTGACTGAAAACTCCTCCTCTCACCGGGACTGTCGGGTTGACAGTTGTCCTCCTGAGCTGAAGAAACCTCCCGCTGCTGAAGTAGTCCACACGGACTACCTGGAACTCCACACTCCTTGTCCCACAAGGAAGTGGAAGGAGTCGTACCCTCCTGTTGACGTACTAGTCACCAACACACTCTCCTGCTGCCAGTTGCAACTGCACTTGTCCTTCCCTTACTGCACCTCCCTTTGCGGGAAGCACTTGCTCGCGCTCTCTCTCGGTTACCAAAACCAAAGAGAACGACAACTTTGCAGAGCAACTGGTTGCACTGAGTTGTTCTTTTGAGAAGCCCCCAATACCCCTATATATATAGTAGGGTCATGGGACAGGGTTCTCCATCCCGGGCAATGCGGGACTAAAAGCAGGAGTAGAAGGGTTCGAGATTATCCACAAAAGCAATCAACTCGCAACCTCAACCGATCGTTTCACAACAGAAACGGTCGGTTGGGGACCTGAACTGGTTGGTTGACACCTCAACCAATCAGTTGGGACACCTCAACCGGTCGGCTCACAAGTGAACCTGTCGGTTGGTGGGCTTGGTCGGTTCCCGATTGACTTTCCTTCTTTTGTTTCTAATTGGTATCGAATACCAATCCTATTCCCTATCAAATTGGGCAATTGAAACAAAAGGAAAATTCTCACCAATCCTATTTTCCCAACTTGCTCGGTTGCACCAGTTGAATCGATCGGTTCAACACTTGAACCGCTCGTTTCACTATGTACATGATACGATCGGTTCCGCAAACTCAGCCGACCGGTTCAACACTTGAACTGATCGGTTGGGAGTGCAAGTTGTGCAGAATCAGTCAATTACGATTTCAATCAATTCAATACTCCAATCAATGTGTCCAACACCTTGGACATTATGATATTGAGCTATCAATTAATTGAGTGTTTAATTGAACTACTAAACTCCTTTAGTAATCAATCGAAACATTGCTTGTGGACAAAACTCCTCTTCCAGGTTAAATCCTATGTGTGTGACCCTGCAGGTCCATTTCACGTTGGCAGTGAAAGTCCATAACACTTATGACTTCACAAGCAAAGAGCGGTGCCTAGTCACACATCAGTGCTACCCAAGTGAAAGTAGAAAGTTGGAGAACAACTTTCAATCCTACAATCTGTGAATGGTGTTACAGCGAATGTATAATTCCTTTGTCACTGATATCCCGAATGAACTCGAGGCATGGAACAGTCATCCTGTCAACGTTCATTCATTTTTCTTGATCTCAAAGTAGACTGGAAGAGATATGTATGACATCAATATCACATACTGATTCACACATGCGTGCACGCCTTTCTCAATCCTACTCATCAAGTGGCCATGGATATCAAACTCCCTCAGGAGGGACAAATCCCATATCTATCACTCACCCCTCAAAAGCCCCATGTGTCAAAGCCACCCAATCATCACGTTTATAACAACCCATGTTTCAGGACTGCATTTGATGATGTCAAAGTGTGCCCAATGACATGTGTTGAGTGTAGTGATTTCATGTCTAAGAATCACACTCACCACCATCATCATGAGTACTGACTGTGACTACCATGTCATGGTTCCATGTGTCAAACTCACCGTGGGTCTGTCCGATACACTTGTTCTCTAACAAGTACCTATGTGTTTGGTTTGATATCTCTATATCATGACTAATGAGATTCTGTCATCAACCAACACCACAATCTAGTCTTGTGTGTCATTGCTATCTATCTACCTTCCAAAATGACATCCGACTAGGGACATAACAAGAATGTACAAACTCTTAGCATCCGCATGATCTCATCGTTCAGGTCATGAACCTGAAGGCATACGTCATTGAGTACTGTCATTCTCTAGACATTCAATCTGTTCTATCACTATCTCATATGACTGAACCAGAAAGAATTGGAAGCTTACCTTTGTGATTTATCAAATCAATCTTGATGTATCCCACCAATCATCCCATGATTGGCTCTCAAGGCATACATATTAACAATGGTTGTGTGAGGTTCGTTCAGGAGTGGAGGTGGGTAAATTTGGCTTCAAGGTTCCACTTACGGGCATGACATATCTGCATTCATGAGTGCAACAATACACCGGCCATGTGGGACCCTTTGGCATCTTTTGGGCACAACTCTCGTTATATACATTTTTTTTCTTTTTGGCTTTTCATATCTCCTCTCTAGTTTGGGTGTGGGTTTTTATCAGGTCTTTTGGGCGGCCAAGCCTCTTTTCATCCCAAAGTGGGGATACTTAAACTCAAAAGGGGTAGGTGATTCCTTCTTCAGGGAGGTGAGGACTTTCTGGGTGGAACCATCATGTTAGGGTGGTTGGTTAGGAGTATGGCTCGATGAAGCTTTCCAGCTTCCATGGGTTTCGTAAGCTTAGGATTGTTACACACACAACATCTTATTGCAAGAATGGGATAAAATTGTATTGTTATCCTTCTCGTTTTACTTTTATATGCATTAGTTGCTCGTAAATTCCTCCCTAGAAATGATATCACTACAACGTTTAGCAAGAAACTGAGAAACTCGAAGGTAACTACACAAAACTGTGACTCATAACAAAATTTCCTTAAAGCATAATTTTTTCACAAAATTAGTTTGGCGGGAAATAAATATGTACAAGGAAAATTTTTCAAAATTTTGAAATTTTTTTGGGATGGAATTGTACCTCTCACGCCCATTTATGACTCCTCCCCCAAACTTTTCGTTCACACTGACTCGAGGTGTCAAAATTAGAGTTAGATGTATAAATGGGCTTGCTTTATTTCTACTAACTAGTCTTGGTGGCCGACTTTGACTTGAGGAGCATGCTAGCGTACACTCCTCGTAGTAGGTGGTATTGCTTGTACCGCATACCTTCCACCTTCATATTCAATGTGGTTAGGGCCATTATCCAGGCTAGATAATAGAAGCTACAGTCGTTTGATAGAGGCAACTGCTGAGGGCTCCTGTGGAAGAACTGTGTCTTCTTGAAGTCTTTGTCTTCTTTATTCTTGTACCTCTTTTAGTGACTTTTCAGCATCTCTATAATTGCCTCCACGCATGTGACTGCCTTCTCTTCTGTAGGTGTCTTTGCAGTAGTCATATTTGTTTTCTTGTTCAGTGCAAAAGCTACATCTGAGTTGTTATATAGTAACACAGTCCTTTTAATTATATTGACTACTAGGAAAGTCCAATGACTGTCATGAAGTATCAGTAGGAAGATGTAGTTTGGGAGAGACATCGCTAGGTGTTCCTTTTCATTTGATATCTTGTCTCTTAGAATATCATCCACCAAAAGAAAATATACCATGTGCACATTTGGTATGTTGTCATTTAATAGAGCTTGGTAAGAAGACATGGTGCTGAGTGAGAGGTACCTTCCTCTTTTTAGCGTATCTCGAAGGTCGTCCTTCAGCATGCAGATTCCATCCCTTTCAAAGATTGCCTCTACTGGCGCATCATCTTCCTTAAAAGATTTCATTATTGCATTGAGAGATTCTAAACATAGGCTCATGAAGTTCCATCTATCGAAATCCTTGAAGGTTCACACTATTTCCCCATTCGGCCCGTCTGGTTTATCCTCTGGCAGATCTTCTTCTTGTATCTCACCTTCTTCTGGATGGCACGCTAGAGGCTATTCTTCTTTGTCTTTTGCCAGTGGAGGCTATTCAGACTCAGGTTCTGGTATTCTTTCCACAGTGTTAGCTGTCCAGTCTTCCTTCCAAGCTGCTGCTCTGGCTGTTTCTGTAGGGTCGATCCACAATGTTTTGAGTTCCTCCCTCCATGTCCTCTTTTCTAGAGGAGGATTTCTTGGTGAAGCCTCTGTGGTACATCATCTGAAGGCATCGTCGGGTCATTGAAGAATTGGCGATCGTAGATAACCTCCATTGTGTATATACTGCATAGTCCATGCAGATCTTTTATGTAGAGATCTTCTAGTGGGATGACCTTATCGATGGCTTCCATCATCAGTATAACTATGAAGGCACAGTCCCTTGTTCCAACCTTTTCTTGGGGAACTTTCTTGCAGATTGAGAATTGTTTCCACATCCCCAAATGTCCATTATATGTGGATGTATAACTCTTTGTAGATGTAGAGGCACCTTCATGATATATCTTGCTTCCTTATTCTTGTAGATCAGGGAGGTGTTGTCCAGTTTAGCTATGCAACAGTTGAACACCGTTGTCCATTTTTCATATAAGTTGATGACAATCAGTGCCCAATGCTTTACAGTCCTTATGGGAAGGACTACAAATCTAGTTTCTTCCATTCTCACTACACATTTGAGCTCTATCACACCAGTAGATTTATTGTTGACTTTATATAGGAGTCCTGCTAGATGTGTCGTTTCATTGAACACTGGTTGTACTTTATCTGGATGGAATAATTCTTCAAATAGGGTGGCACATAACACTTGAACAACTCTTGAAAATCCCTCTAAAGTGATCTCTGTTGAGTGACCTGCCCTTGTTATGATATATAATGTCTGCTCTGAGTAGGTCGTCATCTAGTATATCTACAAGGATATGGACATCTCTGCATTTTATCCTTGATAATGTAGTCATGTCCATACCCGCCATCTTGTAGGGTAGGGGAGGAGCCACACCCAATTCTACTTCATTGACTGGTGTGCTCCACTTCCTGACTAGCTCATTCGTGAAGAAAGAAGTGAGCCCACCTTCCTCATCTTATGAGGTGCGTTCTTCTATTGCTTGTGCTTATTTGAGTGGTGCTTTTATCATAGGAGGCTGAACCCTTATTTCGACCAGTTTCTGGGTTATTTCCTTGCCTTTGTCTTTTGTGGACATCTCTGTAGCTATGTATTTTTTTAGATGACTCACTTCTGACAGTTGCTCCAGCTCGGCAACATTCAGTGCGGCTAACGTCGCAACCATTTTTCTGTCGTAGGAGTCATCTTGATCATAATGTTCTGGGTCCTTCAGAAAAACATTGCAGATGTCCATCCCAAATGTCATAGCGTCCAAGAAATTATTCAAATCTTTGATTTCTGGTGATGTGAGATCTTCTGTAGCTATGCTCTCTACTCTCGCGATGACGACCTACTTAGGATCCTCTAGTACATCCTTATCTGCTTTTGGGCTGCTGTTTAGATCAAAACCCTTAGACAACGTGTTAGTCTTCTTTGACTCATTATCTTGATGAGTGTCTGATTGTGGTGGTGCTTCTTTCACATGTGGTTCATCCATTAGAGAAGTTTTTACATTGGCACTTTCTTCTTTCGGTGATTCTCCTACACCGGTACCCCCCACATCGTCATCATCTTTGTCGGGGCTTGACGGGCTCGAGGAAGAGTGTGATGTGGAAGGACTCGTCAGATGATTAGTATTCTATCTCTGCCACCAACCATCAATTTCTTGGCGTTCAACTTCTAGCTCCTGGCATTCTTCATCTAAGTATTGACACTCCTTTTTAAGGTCATCTAGTGCTTCCTCATACCCTTTCCTCATGAGATCCATGTCTTCTCACATGGCGTCCCTCACTTTCTTGAGGTCTGCCATCTCCTCGGAGAGAGTCTTTAGTGCCCCCATCAGCACATTCTAGGTGGTTATCACCCCTTGCATGAACTGGGGAAGCACTTCAATTCTCTCATTCAATGTTTATACCTGTGTAGTTAGCGTACACCAGGTGGAGGTAATATTTAGATTTAATTCAAAAGTTTGGTGCATGTGTTGCCACATGATATCAAACTTATTATCCAAAATGTCACCGAATCTGTGTAGGCATTATTGTTGCTGGTCCACATGCATGGTGGAGGCTTTGGGCTCCTTCAGTTGTGGAGCCAACATTTCTGGATTGGGATGCTCACCTCTGGCTGCTCGACATTTACAGGATCACGTCTGGGATTACGGGATCGGGTACAACCTCAGGGTCCTCGCGTGCCTGGTTTGATTTCTTTTTCAGCCTTGACATGATATTCTATTATTGTAGCTTCAAGTCGTGCATGATCAACTTCTTCTATAATTTCAGATTCAGGATGGTGCTCCTCACTTGTTGCCATCTCGGCTGGGAAGCACAACGAGGGAGTTCTCAGGGCGACAATCTTTTCTGATGCCTTCCTTGTCTTCTTTCGTATTGCCAACTTCTTTCTCTCCTCTAGCTTCTTTATCTCTATCTCTAAATATTTAGGTTTATCGCCCTTCTCACCAGTGCAGATGACCAGTCTACTATAGTGCGGATGGCCCCCGAGTACATCTTGTCAACATTTTCTTGAGGGTCCGCAGCTTGTGAGCATCATAGTACGTCATTTCTGGGAGGGGGAGAAGCGTCTTGGAGCAACTTTGCTTGCAGAAGAGCTTGTTTCCATTCTACACCAAGATCCCCATGTTGATGAGGGACTTTATATCGATCTTTGTGTGCCCCTTCATCTTTTTGTACCTCATCAATAGGTCTGCATCAATGAAATGATATGCTATCTTCATGATTTGGCCTCCCATGCAGAACTACTTTGTTTGTTTTGCCTCTCCTCCCACTACTACTGATAGCCATTCAATAAGAATTCTGCCTATATTCAATAGCTTCATTTTTAGCATGGAACATATTAGGAAGAGGTCCCCTTTTGTTACACCTTTGGTCTCTGACCTAGTGAATATGGTGTTGGTAGTTATCTTCTGCATCACCCAGATGAAGCACAATGTGATGAGGGTCGCCTTGAAGTTCTTAGAGTTGTGTTCTTGCTCCCCCATCAGCTTATCCCACATTCTGCACTACTATAGAAACGACTTATAAAGTCACTTTTAAAGGCTTCGGTTGTATAAATCCACTGACACCTAAAACCTAAAATGTCAGTTTAATAAAAAAATCAACATCTATCTATGAAGGGTGACCAGACACGGGTATCACTTTTATTCAGTGTCGGTTCCCTAATAATAAACCGATGCCTAAAATTAACCGACAAATCAAAAATTTCCAGTGAAAAAAATTACCTCCAAAATTTAACATATTGTGTCGGTTATTAACTATTAAACCAACGACTAAAGGTTATTCGCGAGACAGAAATTGGGCACATTTTGGTCGTCGGTTTTACTACAATGACTGACGCTTATGGGTTTTCCCGCGTTGTTCTCAGGAAATTTTTCACACCCTTTGAGCATCAATTTTTGAAAGAAACCGATGACTATGGTCATTAATCAAGAACAATTTTTTAATCGGCATATGTAGATAGAAGTCAGTTTTTTTGTAGTAAAAGCCGACGACTATCATTGAGAATAGGTGTCAGTGTGTTTGTAGAACCGACACCTTTAGATTTATGTGTCAGTTTTTTTGACTAACCGACGCCTATGGTACAGTTAATAGCCCTGCGAAACAAAGAACGTTTCCCCATTGTCTCTGTTTCATTGCGAACCTACAAGGTCTGGTGATTGTTTCCGGTGATCCCCGCCACCGTTGCTCCTGTCGTTGTTGCCCCAGAGGTTGTTGCCCACACCGTCGTTGCTCCCCCGTGCCGCCACTACTCGTTGTTGCTGCTCCTCTCCTCGCCGACGCTGCCTCCTGGTCACCCACTCACCGCTGACACTCCTCTCCTCGCTGTCTCTGCTCTCTCCTCACCGATGCTCTACTCCTGGTTGCCCGCTCACCACCTCCTGGTCGCCCGCTCATTGTCGCAGCCTACTCGCCACCACCGCCCTCTCTCCTTCTTGCTGCTCTGGCCACCGGCTCACTGCACCTGGTACCCTTGTTTCTCCTCTTCTTGCTCCTTGCTCCTGCTCCTGGCCCCCTACCCTCAGGGTGCTGGCAATGGGTTGGATGTTATACATGTTTGAGTACTTATCTACTGATTTGAATTCATCTTATCTACTTATTTGAATTGATATATCTACTGATTTGTATTTACTTATCTACTGATTTGTATTTACTTATCTACTGATTTGTATTTACTTATATACTGATTTATATTTACTTAAATACTGATTTGTATTTACTTATCTACTCATTTGTTCATCTAATGATTTTTTATTCATCACATTATATAAATTTAGGGCTTTATTTATTCATCTACTTTTTAAAATTATTTAATCATCTACTAATTTATATTTGTTTATCATCTAAGTTGTACTTTTTTATCTATTGCTTTGTATTGGTTTATCTACTGATTATATTTATTTATCTAATGCTTCGAGTTTACTTATTTAGATGTTGCTATTGTAAATCAACCTAGGATATGAACAAATTTTATGCTTGCATATATTTGTGTTTCTAATCCTCATGCTTGACCTAATTCAGTAAATTTTGATGCATGTTGAAATAAGATTTAAACTTGTCCATTCTAGCAACCTAATTTCATTTGATTATGTGCTTTGAACCTTGAAACATGTGTGTTAAAGATACATTGAATCCCTATATTGTATGATGTAGATTGATGATAATGTATGAGCTAGTTTGAAATTTTGAAATCAATTATGAAATATCTCTCCATCCCTAGGTCATACTAATTTAATTATGTGTGTCTTTATCTTGATGATGAACATGCATGGACACTAAAAATGTTGAAATCAATGTTATAGAATATGATACCTAGATTAAATGATGTTACATGAAACCTAGGATATGAATGATGAAACTAGGATTGTAGGTATTGGAATGACAACATATATATATATATATATATGTATTTGTTGGCCTAGAAACCCATCCAAGATTTACTCATTAGGAGTAAATCTTGGATAGTCCCCGGTTTGGGACTGTTCTTGAACACCTAATCTCACTTAGGATGTAAGTGTATAATGTGTATTGGGTTTTCACAAACATTTCGGCGGCATTTCCCTGTTTGTTCTCTAAGTACATATGTACTTGGAGAACAGTGGGGAAATGCTGCTAAAATTTTCTTGAAAACCCAATACACATTATAAACTTACTAGTGAGATTAGGTGTTCAAGAATGGGATAGGTGGTACACATTTATTATATATAAGAATGTCAACACATGTATTTGTTGGCCTAAAGTTTTAACCATGCAAAAACTCTAATCTGTTAACCCTAGACCCTAATCTTGTTGTAATATATACGTGTTTTCTCATTGATCATAGAATGGATAGATCATGGATGTCCATTCGCAATCGCTGCACCCCAGAGTTTATATCTAGTCTTGACCAGTTTATTAGATTTTTTGAGTAACATAGGAAACAACTTGGAGATATGTTCTATTGTCCATGTAGGCATTGCAGTAACAAATTGAAAGTCAACACTGGTGATGAAATCAAAAGTCATGTAATGTGCAAAGGGATTATACAAGGCTATACAGAATGGCACTGGCATGGAAAGATTTCAAACTCAAAACCAGTGGATGTCAATAGCAGTGCTTGTGTGGAAGAAGATATTGCCTACGATGATGTAGATGTTAATGAACCAGTTCCAGTAGACATCGTTGATGCGATGTTGGATAGTTGTGGGGTAGAGCACACCGATCCACCTCCCATTTTTAGAAACATCGTGCATGATGTTGAGATATCGTTATACACAGGTTGTACTAAGTTTGCGAAGCTTAGCGCTGTGTTGAGATTGTATAAGCTAAAAGATAACAATATATGAAGCAACAAAAGCTTCACGTCATTGTTGTCTTTGTTGAAAGAAATGCTTCCTGAAGGAAACGAGCTGCCAATCTCAACATACTAGGTTAAGAAATTGTTGTGCCCAAAGGGAATAGATGCCAAGAAGATAGATGCATGCCTGAATGATTGTGTATTATTTCAAAAGGACTATGTGGATTTGAAAGATTGTCCAAAATGTCGTGCGTCATTGTATAAATTGACGACTTCGGGGGAGTCCAAAACTGGTTCTCCTGCCAAGGTGATGTGGTATCTACCTATAATATCACAATTTCAACACTTGTTTTCCAATCTGATAGATGCGAAGAATTTGAGGTGGCATGCAGATGTTAAGAAAAATAATGATGGGATTCTACGACATGCGTATGATTCTCCACAATGGAATTTTGATTGATCTATTGTACCCTGAATTTGGTGAAGAAGTCAGGAATCTAAGACTTAGGCTTTGTACATATGGGATGAATCCGTACGGGACATTGAGCAGCCAACATATAACTTGGCCAATCATGCTTGTTATATACAATCTTCCTCCCTGGTCGTGTATGAAAAATAAGTACGTAATGTTGTCGTTGTTGATATCAGGCCCTAAACAACCTGGAAATGATATCGATGTTTATCTTGAACCTCTTATTGATGACTTAAAGAAACTCTGGGGTGAAGGTGTGATGACCTATGATGCTTCATGAAGAGAGACATTTCATTTGCATGCTATGTTGTTTTACACTATTAATGACTTTCTGGCATATGGGAATTTGTCTGGATATAGTGTCAAAGGATCTAAAGTGTGTCCTATATGTGAAGAGAACACTGATTCAACAAGACTAAAACATGGCGGTAAGACTGTATATCTCGGTCATTGAAGGTTTCTTACAAAATTCCATCCGTATCATAGGAAGCGCAAAGCATTCAATGGATTGAATGAGGAACAAAGTGCACCTAAACCTATACCAGGGGAGGTTGTTTATGAAAGAGTAAAAGACTTTGTCAATGAATTTGGTAAGAGATCACTATGTACTATGGCCACACTGAGTGACAAATCTTTATTCAAGAAGAAGTTAATATTTTGGGATCTTCCTTATTGGAGTTCTTTGATAGTCAGGCATTGTATCGATGTCATGCACGTTGAGAAAAATGTTTGTGATAGTGTCATTGGTACTTTGTTGAATATACCAGGTAAGACTCAAGATGGGCTAAAATCCAGACTGGACCTATGTGAAATGGGAATAAGGTCAGAATTAATAGAATTATGTGAAATGGGAAATCAGAGAACATACTTTCCTCCTGCTTGTTACACATTGTCTTGAAAGGAGAATAAAGCTTTTTGTGAATGTTTGATAAATGTTAAGGTGCTACAGGGTTACTCATCCAACATCTGTAGATTGGTATCAATGAAAGATCTGAAGTTGATAGGTCTTAAATCTCATTATTGTCACGCTCTAATGCAACAAATATTGCCTGTGGCAATTTGATCTATATTGCTGAAGCATGTAAGGTTTGCAATCACCAGACTTTGTTTCTTTTTCAACAGTTTGTGCAGCAAAGTTATTGACCCTGATACTCTCAATAATTTGCAAACAGAAGTGGTTGTTACCCTATGTCAGCTTGAGGTGTATTTTCCTCCATCGTTCTTTGATATCATGGTACATATTGTTGTCCACTTGACTAGGGAAGTGAAAATATTGGGACCTATTTTCTTGCATTGGATGTATCCCTTTGAACGATATGTGAGCGTTTTTAAAAGTGATGTTCGAAACTATTATCGGCCTGAAGGGAGTAATATTGAGGGTTATGTGGTGAGAGAGGTTATGGATTTTGTAATGACTTTCTCAGTGATAATGACACTCCTAGTAATGACAAGAATATTGAGGAGCAATTTGGCAAAGGAATTTTGGGATCACGGGTGAAAGTAATCAGTCGTGAGCAGTTGGAACAAGCTAATGATGACTTGTATGTGCGCGGAGATCACAATGAAGGATTGTTAATTGATAAAAAATTGCAATATTAGAGGCATGTTTATATTTTTTTATATGTTTTTTTTTCTAAATGTGAACTTTACAATGTGAATGTGAACTTTACAATGTGAATTACTTTACAATGTGAATGTGAACTTTACAATGTGAGCTTTATAATGTGAATTACTTTACAATGTGAATGTGAACTTTCAGATGGCTAAGAATTCTCCTCATGACCGTGCTGATGATTATCGTGAGGGTGAGGACATCAATGCGCCGCCTCACAATGTAAGTTTTAAAAATATATCATATATTTATATCTATATGTCCATTTATAGTTATATCCTGTAACTGTGTTTATTTTGTCAAATTTTAGGTTGATGATGCACATGTACCCTCTGAAGCACTTGAGGCACTTGATGAGCAACACCAAAAAGTTGAAAAGAGAAGGGGCATCACTATGATGAAGAAGTTAGTAGCGCAAAGGGGTAATGGACCCAAAATTGTTGTGGATTTTGATAATGTAGGAAATGTAATTGGAGTGAATCGCAATTCGTTTGTTTCATATCTTGGGTATGTTACTCGTAGCCATTGCGGTTGTAAGATAGATTCTTGGCATAAAGTTCCTAAGGGGAAGAAAGATGTAATATGGAAGGATTTATGCGTGAGTTATTATTAATTTGCAATTCTATTTTGTAGATCACTAATTTTTTGGATTCTAGTTAATAGCAATTCTATTTTGCAGAGTATATTTGAATTGGATGAAAAGTTGCACTGTAAATGCATGATGCAATACTGTGGGAGAGTCCTAAGGAACTATAGGACAAATCTCACCCGAGAATACATAAAAGAAGGTGACAAGAGGAAGAAGACAACCACTGAATAGTGGAATTTCCTAGACCAAGAAGAATGGGACACGTTTGTTGCTTCAAGACAAATTGATGAATTCAAGGTATTAGGCGTCACTCCCAATTTAATTAATATACATTGTATTCACCTATTCAAGATTAACATTTATTGTTACTAACCAAATCATTAATGTGCATACTAACTAAGCCCTCGGTGAGGCGCAAAAAGCAAGGCGTGCACTGAATGTGCATGACCACACAATGGGTCCAAAGGGGTATGCAGGCATTCGCCAAAGACTACAAGCTGATCTAGTGCTCAATCTGCTTCTACTCATGAGTCCTCTACTATAGGTACCACACTTATGCCTCACCATGATGTCTGGATAGCTGGGAGGAAAAATAAGAAGGGAGAAATAAGGAAGCCCGCAACTACTAAGGCGGCTACAAAAATGGTAAAATACAACTCTTAGAGCAATCGTTCGAATATTGATTATTTGTGGTGTTTACTTAATTACAAATTTTTGTTTTGGCAATTAGAAGGAGATGCACGAGCTAAGGAAACAAGGAAAGTTCATCTCTGAGGACACAAGGGATGAATTGACAGTTTCTCTAGGTAACCCAGAGCATCCTAGACGGGTTAGGGCTGCATGTGCTAGTATGGGCATCAAAGCGTTCTTTGGTCCATCCCAGTGCAAACATGTCCCAAAAGCGGGAATTTAACAAGAAGAGGTAACATATTCTTTCTTTATAACGTTACTGTAAAAGAGAATTTAATAATCAGAAGCTAACATTTCTTTTATCCATGTATAGGTAGATAAGTTAGTTGATAGGAGAGTCAATGAAGTAGTTGATAAGAGAATCAAGGAAGCAATTGATAAAACACTCCATGAAGCAATGAGCAAGTGGCAGGCATCTCTGACTGCCACTCAGCAGACAGTACCTATGGCACCCCACTCTACTCCTACTGTAGAGGTTGGGAGTAATCCTGTAGACCCACCACCTAGCACATCCGCTGTAAGTATTGTTATGATGTAGTAACTAGACTTTTCAAGATGATATGTATATATGTATATAACATTCTTTACACAAATATTTGTAGGGGTTGAAGCCATGTCGTCTAAAAAGTAAAGAATTTGTCATTGCAGAGGCTTCGGCTTACCCATCCCTACCAGGGGAAATGTTTCATGGGTCTCCATTACCAGCTGGTTGGGTTTGTGTGAGCCCACTACGTATATTCCCCAATTGGATGGATCTTCCATTGCCATATGCCCACCCAAATTGTAATAATCTTGGTGAGGCAGAAGGCGGAGTGATATTGTGGCCAAAAGTGGATGTCCTCTATACTGAAGCTATATGGTAAATTTACATTACGTTAAACTGTTAGTGTGTGTATATGATGTCAATTGATCTGAAGTTATATATATACAGGTTAAAAAGAAGACACCCAAAGCATCTAGGCCTTCACCTCCACCTCCTACATTATCAAGTTGGGTTCCACATGACCTACCTGTCCCGTTAGGTCCTAATTGTTGGAGTATGGCAATATGGTTCGGAGAACATGATATAAATTTCCCTATAATTGTTTCTATAGATGCGGATGCTGCAGGTCAATCATACGAAAGCAAACTATTTATACAAGATATTTTGGAGTTATTTCGATATGATTGGCTGAATACATCTGTGATAGAGCTATGGATAAGGTGAGATCTTCTTTATACATCCATATACCTTGTGTAGGATCTGGTGATCTGGTTTCTTATTTATTAATGCATACGTAATACATGTTTTGCAGCTACTTAATCAAGATATGTGCAAAATTTTCATTCGAACATGTAGGATTTTTAATTCCATCTTTGATTAGTCTAGTAGCTAAAGACCCTACGTCAGTTCAACAATATTGCTGTGAGGCTTTTACAAATTTTGCTCAAAATAAAAATACGGTGATAATAGCTCCATTCAATGTGGAGTAAGTTTACTTTGCTTATAATTTGGACTTAAGAAAATTACATTTTTATTGTGGATTTTGAGTTATTAATTTTTAAGTTTTTTACCTCTAGTGGTATGCATTGGGAGTTACTAGTTATTATCCCCGAGACATTCACTGTCTATTATCTAGATCCTAAGGGGATTAAATTGAATTCAAAATATGGATACACAATGAAAATGGCATTATTCCGGTGAGAAATATTTCATTTTCATATTCATTAACATATGTTATTACATCACTATTTAATTATGTAATGTACTGTGTTACATTAACATGTAGGGGTTTAGATGAGTTCAAAAAGGCTGGAGGAAAGGTCCCCAAGAAAAAGAACCAGCCAATATTTTGGAAGAACGTGGAAGTAAGTTCCCGACTGTAATGTATATATTATTTATGTGAACAATGCTTAATTAGTTGTATTTTTTAATATTTTGTATGTTTCAATTTATAGTGTGCTACACAAGACAACGGATGGGCATGTGCATACTATGTGATGTGATTTACGCACATGATTATCAAATATGTCACAGTGGACATCGATACCATTCCTGAGGTATTATATATAGTCTCATTAGATAATATGAAATGTATCAATCTTATTTATATATTATTAATTATATATATACATCATTCTCTTTGCAGGTGTTTAAAATTGACCACACTATAGGAAAGGCCTTATTAGATGTACATGCTCCCTATACGACGGAAGAATTAAATGATGTAAGAGAAGAATGGGCAAAAGCCATACAAGTAGTGGGGTTTTTTAAATTTAATTGGGATGTTGATAGTGAATAATGACTAAAGAATGATATTTTGTACATGAATTTCTGAATTGTAATATGTGTGAATGTTTCTACATGTCAGAATGTTTCTACATGTGTGAATGTGAAAATGAATGAAACTACTGGTTGCTATATGAATGTTTCTACATGTGTGAATGTGAAAATGAATGGAACTGTAGATTGCTACAAGAATTTTTCTACATGTGTGAAAATCGAATGGAACTACAGGTTGCTAAATGTGTGAAAATTAATGTTGTTAATTTTGCAGGTTTGTGGCATATTGTTGGATGATATCAATGGATATTGTAAAACCTACAATTCATAACTGAACTGCAGGTTTCTCATCCTACGACCAGCCACAACAGGCCTGCAGACAAATTAAAAAAAAATACATACAATAGGCGTCAGTTATTTGAAAAAACTGACGAAACATGCTTACAGCGTCAGATAATAGCTAAAATCGATGCCTAATGAGACCAGACACCACGGCCATGCTGGCCAGCACGACCGTGGCAGCAGGTGATATGGCGTCAGTTATCAATAAAAAACTGACACTGATTGTGCCCTAAATGGCACCCTTTCTGAAGTGTGAAGGTTTATGGAGTCGATTTTCGTAATAATAACCGACGCCTATATCCCCATGCTGGTGCGCAAAGGTCGGTTTGGAAACTGACGCCTAACGGTTTTCCTTTTAGTGACGCCCACATAGGTGTTGCATTGAAACCGAAACTAAAGGTCTTAAATAACCGACACTAAAGGTCAGTTATGTACTAGTGTTGTGGCTACTGTACTCGATCATGTCCTTCTCTCCAGGCACGATAGAGTAGGCTTGTGCTTCTTCGGTTGTTCTTGTGAAGATAGTGTTAAGCATGGCCTCTGTAATTGTGTGAGACTTTCCTCCTAGTCTCACGTCCAGCTTGAAATCCTCGCCACCCTTCTTGCATTCCCCATCACTTACCAGGAACTTCTCTAAGGACGATAGGAATTTTGCCTTCAATTTTGTTAGGGAGGGGGATTCGAAGGTGCATAGGTTACACAGATTCGCACCCTCCAGGAAGTTGACTTCCCTATCGTAGACTCCCATCTTCTTGAAGTCTTCGACATCTAGGTATCTGGTAGGCTTGAACCCTTTTGCTTGCAGTAACCAGTCCAACTATGACTGGTGTGTAGGGTCTCTTGGCACGAATGTTGGCCTCTTCTGGTCTAGGGCCACTTCCTCAGTCTCTTATACCTCCTCAAGAGTTGTTTCTTTCTCCTGCCCTTTTGTCTTCTCTGTAGTGTCACCTTTCTCTTTTTGCTACTCTTTGCTTCCTTGGGTTCAACCTTCCTCCTCTCCAGTTTCCTCAACTCAGTTTCTGGAGGCTGGTATTCAGAAGTCTCCATCTAAGATGTGTTAGGGGACTCCTCTGACTCTTCTAGCATCTTGTGGTCCAGGATGTAGTCATACTTCTTTTTCATCAGTTGTAAATGAAGTCTTTTTGGTGGGGAGGGGTCTGTATGGTCCTTTGGGGCATTTGTTATCTTCTCAAGGATTTCCTATACCCCTTTAGTGAGGTTTCCTTCTTAATTAGTGTGTCTTCGGTTGAGGTTGACATTTTGAAAGTTTCAACATTAATTTTTTTGTTGGCACAATTGAATTATCTTTTAATAAACCATCATCAATTTTATTTTATTATCATGTATATGTATATGTGCATATATATATATTTCATTCAATTTTTCATAGGTTCGCGTCTGTGGTGGGTTATAATTAAACGAGAGGTGATGTGACCACAACCAAGAAGTAATCAAGATGTGCCTCTACCGCAACCACAAAGCACCGTGATCACGGCAAGTGTCGCAACCGCGGTTGTCACTCTGTCGACTTTTATGCTTAAGGGACGTCGCGACTATGGCCAAGGATAGGATATAGCGATCACAGAGCAAGATAAACTATTCAATTGTAAGTGGCGACTATAGTCCAAAACTTCATTCAAGAGGCTATCAACTAAGGCCAAGGCGGTGGGGTTCCACGATCGACTCACACCCCAAAACCCTAACCTAGGTTTAACAACATCACAGGGATCATGAATGAGGGAAAGATGCCAGTGAGCATCATAGAGGTAAATGAGGTGGAGTCATGGTGGTTGCAATGGTGTTCTGGACTGATTGGTTAGTAAATGCATGAAAAGGGTGGCAAAGTGTGAGAAAAATGATGATTAGTAATTGATGGTAGTCGAGAAAGCATTGGGCAAATACCTTGGTTGAGTTAAATGGTACTAAATGGAGTCGAAGGCAGAGGTAGGAGGGGCTCACAACGGCAGAAGCATGGCTTCATTGGTGGATGTCAGAATTAGTCTCGTTTATCATCTCTCACATGCGCGTCGAGGAGCCTTGTTTGATGATTTGGGAATTTCAAAGTTTGAGCGAAAGAAAAACCCTATTCCAAAGGGTTTAAGTATATATACCCTTGGGTGCCGTGACCGTAGAGTGAGGATAGCCACGACTGCTGTCAGATTCCTTACTTACATACATTGTGAATGTAGCCCATAGCTGCAAAGAGCAAGTACCGCAACTGCGGTGTACCCCTCCTTGACCGTTGTTCATGCTGCGATCATGCTCTAGACTGTGACTCCGGTCCTTCCAAACCAAATTGCATGCATCCAATTAAATTAAAATTTGTTCTTCCAAACAAACCCTCTTATGTAGAGAAGGATTAAAACACATAAAATATGTACACTTATACTAGAAAAAGGGAATATGAGATATAGGAAAATGAGAGGTACATAGCTCATAATACTAAAGTACAAGATAAAGAAAATCATGAACTAAGGAAGACAAAAAAAAACTTGGGTTGCCTCCCAAGAAGCACTTGTTTAAAGTCTTTATCTTGACTTTCTCTATCATCTTGTCTTCATTCTCCTTCAATAGGTACAGTTTCTTCCTCATTTATTCCACTTATTGCTGAGTTGGTTTCCCGCAAACTGTGTTCTATTCTCCTTACAAAGGCTTGGTCTTCATAGTATCTTTTCACTCTTTGTCCATTTACTTTGAAGGTTCCTATCTATTCTCCTTCTATCTCCATTACCCCCGATGGGAATATTTTCATAACAGAAAAAGGGCCTGACCACCTTGTTCTCAACTTCATCAAAAATAACCTGATACTGAAGTTGAACAAAAGGACCTTCTCTACTTCATGCACATCTTTGTTCTTCAAATGGCATCATGTCTGCGCTTTGTTCTTTGCTTATAAATCCTTGCATTCTCATAGGCATGCAGCCTCAATACTTTGAGCTCTTGAAGCTGAAGGAATCTTTTCTGACCAGCTTTGTCGAGGTCCATGTTTAAAAACTTTATAGCCCATAGGGATTTGTGTTCGAGTTCAACCGGTAGATGAAAAGACTTTCCATAAATAAACCCCTAGGGTGTTGTAACTATCAGTGTCTTATATGTTGTGTGGTACACCCAAAGCACATCATCCAGTTTTATGGATCAATTCTTTCGTGTACGATTGACAGTCTTTTCTAAAATTTTCTTGATCTGAATGTTCGATAATTCCACTTGCCCCGGTGTCTAGGGATGATATGGAATTGCAACCTTATGTTTCACCCCATACAGCCTTAGTAGATCTTCAAAATGCTTCTCACTAAAATGTGACCCTCCATCACTTATGATAGTGTGTGGCACTCTAAAGCGTGGGAAGATAGTTTTCTTGAAAAACTTAATGACTGCTTTGGAATCGCATGTTTGGTTGGAAACTACCTCAACCAATTTGGAAACATAGTCGACTGCAACAAGTATGTACAAATTCCCTTTCGATGACAGGAAAGGTCCCATGTAGTTGATTCCCCATACATCGAAGAATTCTACTTCCACCCAATATGACATTGGCATTTCAATTATTCTGCTTATGTTCCTCGTAAGTTGACATTCCTTGCTTGTTTTGACAAATGATGCAACATCCTTGAAGAGCATTGGCCAGTAAAACCCTGATTGCAGAACCATTGTAGCCGTCCTCTCCCCTCTGTGGTGTCCTCTATAAGGTGAGGTGTGGCAAACCTTGAGGATTAAAGGTACCTCTTCTTTAGGTATGCATTGACGATATAGGTTGTCAAAGCACCTCTTAAATAGTAGTGGGTCATCCCAATAGTAATTCTTCAGCTCATAGAATAACTTCTTCTTCTGGTTATACATTATCTCTGGTGGGAGTTGTCCACATGCCAAATAATTACAAATATCTATGAACCAAGGTAAGCTCTGCTCTTTTGATTGAGCAATTAAAAGAGCTTCATCGACATAGTTGTCATTCACAGGAAATTGGTCTTCTTCATCAAAAATTATTCTTGATATGTGGTCTGGGACCACACTTTCTTTCCCCTTTTTGTCGATGATCTCGTGGTCAAACTCTTGCAATAACAATGCCCATCTCAAAAGCCTTGGCTTTGTGTCCTTTTTCTACATTTGGTATTTTATTACCCCATGATAAGTGTACACTCTTACCTTTAATCCTACTAAATATGATCGGAAATTATCAAAAGAAAATATGATATCCAAGATTTCCTTCTCGGTTGTAGTGTAGTTCACTTGGGCTTCATCCAAGGTTCTACTCGCATAGAATATCACATGATGTTTTTTTCTTTCTTTTGTCTAAGGACTACCCCGATGGAGTAAACATTGGCATCGCACATAATATCAAAAGTCTACTCCCGGTTAGGTGCTTGTAGGATAGGCATTGTTGTTAATGCTCTTTTTAGTGTATTAAAGGCATCTAGACATTCAGTGGTAAACTGAAGCCTTTTATGAATCTTCTATAGTATCTTGCATGCCCCAAAAATCATTGTACTCCTATGACTGACTGTGGTGGCAGGAGTTTTGATATGGCTTCAATTTTACTTAAGTCCACTTCAATTCTTTTCTTTGAGACCTTATGTCCAAGCACGATGCCATCCTGAACCATGAAGTGGCATTTCTCCCAATTTAGGACAAGGTGCTTCTCTTCACAACACTACAACACCAAAGATAGATTTATCAGGTAGGCTTCGAAATCCATCCCATATACAGAGAAGTCATCCATGAAGGCTTCTACTATGTCTTCCAAAAAGTCTAAAAACATAGATATCATATAATGCTCAAAAGTTGTTGGTGCATTACATAAGCCAAACGACATTCTTCTGAAGGCATAGGTGCCATAAATGAAGGTAAAAGCGGTCTTTTCTTGATCGTTAGGGTGAATAGGTACTTGGTAAATCCCAAATATTTGTCCAAAAAAAAAGTAGTCAGGGTGAGCTAGCCGCTCTAGGACCTGGTCGATAAATGGAAAAGAAAAGTGATCCTTCTTGGTGGCTGTATTTATCTTGCCATAGTCGATGCACATGTGCCAGCCTATCACTGTCCTCAGTGCTACTTCATCTTCATCTTCCCCTAGTATGATTTTCATTCCAACCTTCGTGGGTACCACATGAATAGGACTAACCAAATTGTTATCGCTTATGGGGTAGATGATCCCAGCATCTCGTAGCTTTATAACTTCTTTCTTCACAACCTATTTTAGCATTTGGTTTAGCTTTCTCTGTGGTTGAACTAAGGGCTTGGCTATTTCTTCAAGATGAATTTTGTGCATGCATAAGGCTGTGTTAAGGACTCTGGTGTCTTCTACAGAATACCCTATGGCTTTTCTATGCAACATGAGCTCATTCAACAACTTCACTAGCTGGTCGTCTATTAAGTTGGCAATAACAATCACTAGATTCCTCTCTCCTTTGTCTAGGAATTCATATTTCATCCCTTCTAGAAGAGGCTTCAATTCTAGTTTTGGCTTTGGTGCTTCTTTCTCCTTAGTTGTTTTCTCTAACAAAGCGTACTTCACCGTCTCGATTATCTCTTCATTGTCGCTGAATTCCTCTTCAGGTTGGTCCAGGTAGTCCAAAATTTCTACAAACTCTTGGCCCTCCATTGTAGGGTCCTAGCTATGTAAGTCCCACATTAGGGGATCAACGATTGCCTTATCTTCTTATAATTCTTCACAATACTGATTGTAGTTGTCCATGAAGTAGACTGACTCAGATAAAGACGGTCATCTTGTACCCGAAAATCCAAGTGATCTTTCCCCACTCACAGTGTGATGATTCCATGTGCAAGATCTATTAAGGCTCTCCCTGTCATGAGGAAATGCCTCCCAAATATCATTAGGCATTTAGAATACTCAACTGTGTCTATCACCACTATATCACACAGTATGGAAAATCATCTGACCCGTATCAGAATGTCTTCAACTATTCCCACTAGCCTTGTGAAGTTATGATCAGCTAACTTGATCCTCATACCTATCTTTACCATCTCTGTCATCCCAAACCTTTGTGCTAGAGTCAAGGGAATTAGACTTATGCTTTCTCCCAAGTCATCTAACCCCTTTCTCTCCACATTGTCTCTGACGTAGAAAGGTATGTTGAATGCTCTGAGGTCCTTTTTCTTGGTTGTTAACTCGACTTGAGTAAAAGCACTTGAAATTTTTGCCAATCTGATAATTTTGCTGTGATTGCCTCTTCTTCTCCTTGTGATCAGGTCTTTGAAGAACTTTTCATAGGTTGCATTTCTTCTATTGCATCGAGGAAGGGCACATAAAAGTATAGCTTCTTTATAGCTTCCATGAACTTTTCATATCTCTTCTTCAAGTGTGCTTTAGCAATTTGTAGGGGAAAGGAACTCTTGGGGCGTAGGGATTTTTCTTCAAAAGGATGTCTCCTAATGGATCTGAGTTCTTTTCCTCTTCTTCCTTCTTCTTTTTGAGTAGTCCTGCTTCTTTGCCACTTACAACTTGTTCTTTCCCTTTTTGTTCATCCGTTGCCTTCTAACTCTCATATTACTGATTAATACGGCTTCCTCCTTCTTTGGTGTTGTTAATATTAGCATTTTCTAACGCTCTCACAAATTGGAGAGTGGTTATTTTTGCTGTCTCAGTATTTGATGGGATCTTCCCTATAGGGTTCTTCATGAGTTCAATTAGTTTTGCAAGCTTCTAATCAATCTGCCTCTGGAGAGTTTGCATGTCCACCATTTGAGTCTGAATGGTAGTTAGCACTCCTAAATTTGTGAGAGCACTTTGAGAAAGTTGATTGTTCACCAAAGCTTGCCTTTTCGTGAAGTCAAATAGTTGATCAATCATATTAGATTGGTTGTTGTCCTTGGCTTGGCTTGGATCGACCCTTGGCCTTGTTCTTGCCCTTGTTGACTCACATTTTTATTCTGAATTTGATAGTTGTTCTTATTTGTCGGGTAATTGGTAGTCTTAGTGTATTGGGTCGGCCATCCTTTCTTCTTGAAACTTAGAGGAGGTTTAGACAAACTACCCAGTTGATGTGCATTCCCCGCAGCATCCTTGTTGCCATAATTAAACCCAAGATGGTCTTATTGTTTGAAGTTAACATTGGAGACATTCTCAGTTCCTTCTCCAATTTCATTTTCATCACTCTCGTCTGGACGGGTATAGATGTTGGTGTCGATTCCATGTCCTCCTTCTCCACAAGTAACACATTTCATTGCTTTCTCAGTATGCTTCTTGCCTTTGTCTCCAGTGTCTTTCATCTATTTTACATCAGTGGTGATTTTTTGAATTTGTACTGTAATAGACTCTAAGGCTTTGGCTTCAATTGATGGTCCTTCAAATCCCTTTTTCTTCACTGATCCTCTATCATTCCTGTTGTAATCCATGTCCGCTTACAGTGCATCCATGTTGTCTATTATCTTCATAGTTCTACTTAGCTTCTTTCCAAGAAAGCCATTGTTAGTAGCTACGTTCAGTGAAGTTCTCTTAGTAGAAGTCATCCCATTATAGAAGGTGGTCACTAGGAACCCCTTACAGTAGTTATGTTGCAGAAAATCCCTCTGATACTCTTGAAAGAATTCCCATGCCTTGTGAAGGTTTTCTCTCATCTTTTATGCAAAAGAAGTGATCTTATGCATGTTGAAGATAGTTCTCTTAGTAGGATAAAAGTTAGTAACAAAGGCATCTGCAAGGGGTTTCCACCCATCTATGGACTGGTGGGGTAGGTTGAGGTACCAGGATAGAGCCTTATCTTCAAGGGAGAAGTTAAACCCCTTACAATATATCACTTCTTGAGGAACTTCCCTCTTCTTAATGGTATCACATATATTTTTTAAGGCATCAAGGTGATGGTATGGATTTTCACTTCTCAAATTCCCATGGAAAGTTTTGTTTTAGATCATCGAGATCACAACTCGTTTCCACTCAAAGTTTGTTGCATTGAAGTGTGAGATAACAATTGGGCATCTGGATTCATTTGTCCTAGTTGCTTCCAACACTCTAAGAGTTTTTCCTTCTTCATCATCTTCAGTTTCACTATCCCGGTCATTGCGCTCACGTTCATTGTCACGGTGATTGTGATGGTTCCTTCTATGGTGATAGAAACATCATTGTTCTTCATGATGTTCTTCTTTGTATCGTTCTTCTTCACAGTGTTCTTCCTCACGTTGACGTCTGTCTGAGTAACAACCATCTATATCTTCATTTGTCCCAGGTGGTGGGGGATCATGTTGAACTTTTGCATTTCGTTAGTCCTCAGTGAGAGTGTCGTCCACACGAGGTGGCATGGTGATTCGAGGTTAAGGTGAAAAATTGAACAGATCTGCTTCCCTCTGGTTTCCCTAAATGGACCACACAATCAAGTTAGAAAATTGGATGTGCTAAAATGAACTATTTAACATAATCATAAGGTAGCAAATGTAAGGATTTTGTGCAGTAAAGATTATCACTAAGCTTGAGGCACGAGAGTATAATGAGTGGACTCAAGTTCTTAACAGTGTCATTTTTCCTTGTCCCCGACAACGACGCCAAAAAGTTGACTGGCCTAAATCATGCGTCCAAAATGAATCATATCCAGAGTGATTAGACTCTTATGATAGTAACCTGACACTCAAGCCCCCACAACTATTATATGAGGTTTGATGTAGTAATTGGGGTTGAACCATAGGCACAAGGTTGGAAGTTGTTAAGTATGTAGAGTCTCACACTCATATACTCCAAAATACAGAGAGTTTAAAAAGGTTGTTCCCTAAGGAACAATGATGCTCAAACAAAAAAAAAGAAATTTAAAAGAAAGGAAGAAAATAACAATAAGAGAAAACAAGAACAAATGGTACAAAATAAAGATATGGAAGGGAACTCGGATCGAGTTTCACCTACTAAGGTCTCTCACCAACATGCAAAACTCACTCCCCTTTGCATACTCCTATCAAGGTTACAAGCAGTCATAGAAATGTCTATTCCCTCCTCTCTTGAGATAAGGATAGATCTAGGATCTAAGGTGGCCTCCCTCTCGATATAACAACCTTACAACCACAAAGCAAACCATATGACCAAAAGCTTTAGCAATCCAACATTCCCATGCATTCATACTACTCGAAAACACTAGATAAAGAAGATACTACTCTTTTGAGGTACCAACAATCAAACATCACAAGATGGTAGCTAAGCATACAAGTGAAGCATTAATAACAAGCGTATGGAGATAATCTTGATATGAGCATATATGTAATCAAAGGGAAGCAAGAATATACATGCTGGGAGAGCCTTAGTGGCTACTCCCAACCCGAGTTAAGTGTTTAGCCACACATGTTAATGGGCAGCATAACGGTGTTACAAAATGATAGATACATCATAATCGTGAAGAGGGAAGGGGACAGCGTAATAGAGATGATGGATCTAGCATAGAGAGAAAGTGGTGATACAAAAATATACTCCTTCGAGTCTAGATCTAAAATGGATGGTGCAAAATCTCTCCTTCTTTTGAGGAAGAGGGGCCTTCAGTCTTCTCTCTCCTCAGCTTCCACCTTTAGAGATCCAAGATTGATCAGATGGATGAGAGTGGGTCTGGAATTTGGCAGCACTTCATGGTACTTGATGATTAGATGTTGTGACAAGTCGAGGTGGTGGCCTATTTATAGGTGTTGCCCACTGACTTAACCATCCACACCATGGGTGAGGCTTGGTATCGATCAAGGCTTGATCGTGATCGATCGAGGCCTCTCCTTGGTTGAGGCTACCATGGTGATTGGTCGAGTCAACACCTCGGTCGAGGTATGACACCACCTTGGTCGCGACCTCCTTGGGCGAGGCCCGATATCATATCGATCGCGGCCTCCATGGTCGAGGCTCGGTATCACTTTAGTCACATTGGGAGGGTCCCTAATGGTCAATGAGCTGGGATCGAGGTGTTAACCGTGACTGTGCCTTGATGTGACCCTACAAGAATGGAAAGGTGTGCACATAAGATTCTTGGTATAAAGTGCTAAAATAAGTGGAAAATTTTTATAAAAGATATGTTAGGAGTGGAATAAAATATATGCAAAAAGTGTATAAAATGAGATGTTATTGGATACCCTTTGGTAAGTGAGGGAGAAACAAGATAACATGAACAATCACACACACATGATAATAATAAATTGTCAACAAGAAAGAGCAATGAAGTACAATAATTATTATAATTTCCATGTTGATGACAAGAAACCCAAATGTGAAAGGAAATGATACATAAGAAGTGTAATGTGCGTGATGAAAGTAGAAATGGTAATTCCCTCGCTAGTAATCCATGGATAGTGTTGTTGTGTTGTGGGAAGTGTGTTTTCCTTGGTGTCCATTCTTTTTGAGGCACAACTTTCAAGTGGATCTTATGCCACTTGGTACAGATGGATTCGTTGTAATCATGGGGGTGGATACCTCAGTGTGACACATGGATGTTTTGGGCTATGGTTCCAACATCATGTCGTTTTGTGATGAGAATGCTTTTTGGGCCTTCCAAGAAGTTAGGAAGACTCCTCCTATTCGTTTTATGTTTGTTATGGTGGAAAAGATCCTGATGAGACTAGGGTGGGAGTTGTTCATGGCACATGTAGTGGATACCGAGGTGACAAATCCTAGTATTCGGGGTGTACCAATAGTATGTGCATTTTAAGATGTCAAATAGATGAACTTCATGTTGGTCTGTATGCCCAAAGACATAATCATATGATGATTTTAATGGCATAACTTGTAAATGATTTGATTATTAATAAAGGCAAGCTTCCAATTTATATTTTTTGTTCAATTTTTTGAGATAAAAAAATAACATAATAAATGTCCAGAGAATGATATTACTCATTGACGCATGTCTTCAGGTTGAGGACCTGAATAATGAGATCATATGGATGTTAAGAGTATATGCATTCTTATTATATCCCTGATCGGTTGTTATCGTGGAAGGTAAATAGAAAACACTAACACATAAGATCAGAGTGTGAGTTGGTTGATGATAGATTCTCATTAGTCATGATATGGCAGTATCAAACCAAGCACACAGACACATGCCACAGAACATTGTATCAGACATACCCACCAGAAGAGTGATACATGTAAACCATAAATAGGTATGTCAAAATAACCTCTTATAGTGATGGTGGTCTTTGTGGTTCTTAGACCTAAAATTACTACACTCATCACATGTCGTTCGGTATGCTTTGACATCATCAAACACAACCTTGAAACATGGGTTGTAATAAAGGTGATGATTGGGTGACTGTGACACATGGGGACTGACTGTGAGTGATAAAGACGGGATTTATCCTTCCTATGGGAGTATGATATCCAAGGCCTCTTGATTAGAGAGACTGAGAAATGTGTGGCCATGCACATGTGAGTCAATATGTGATATTGAGCTTAAATATATCTCACACAATCTGGTCTGGTTTAGGAAACACGATTGAATAATAATGAGGATGATTGTTCCATGCCTCTAGTTTAATCAGGATATCAGTGGCAAAGGAACTATACAAACACTATAACACTATACACAGATTGTAGGTTGAAGTTGTTCACCAGCTTTCCATTCACTTGGGTAGAAATGATGTGTGACTAGGCACCGCTCATTGCTTGTGATGTCATATGTTGTTATGGACATTCACTACCAATGTAATATGGGACCTTTAAGGTCACAAAACTATGAACTCATCTAGAAGAGGAATTTGATCTTGAATGATTATTGGATTTATTAGTAAAGTGTTGAGGTACACAATTCACACAATGTATTAGCTGATTGGACTGTCAAACGTTTGGTTCATGTGTTGAGACAACCGTTTGGAGTGCCATGCCGATTGTATCATACTTTGGATGGAATTCAGCCTAACCTGGCCAGTGTGATGACTGTCTCACTTGTGTGGGACGACCGTCTCAGGTGGTGTGAGACGATCGTCTCACATGAACCAAACAACTATTTTGGAGGTGCAATTCGATTACATCTAGGAATGGTGTTGACGTCATGACATGCACTAATTGGAATTTAATTGCCGACATATGTACAAAATAGGAAAACCCCAGACGACCATCTGGATTGAGCAAGATGACCGTTTGGCATGGGATACGACCATCTCGGCTACCAGACAATCGTTTTAGCTGTCACACATTGCAAAGTTTCTAGAATTGTTGCTAAAATTTGAGATCTTCCAGTCCCTTCCACTCCCATACAAAGTGGGAACCCTATCCCTAACCCCACCAATAAATAGAGGGGTACTAGGGTCTTCCTAGAGCACAACATAGACAATTGAGAATTAGTTGCTCTGACAATTGTTGTCCTCTCTGGTTGTGGTAACCAAGAGAGCCCAAGCAAGTCCTACCTAACTAGGGAGGGACAACTACTAGAGAGAAACAATTGAGGATCATTGTTGTGGGAGAGCAGTTTGGCGCCTAGTATGCCAATAGGAGGGACAACTCCTTCCTATCTATTCTATCATTATGACCAAAGTTCTAGTTGGTCTGTGTGGACTTCTCTAGAGGCAAGGTGGCCTTTTCCCATCGCTAAGGAGGACAATGTCAGCCAACAGTCTGTGATAAGAGGAGATGTTGTAGATGATGAGACCAGTCCCAGTGCATCCAGTAGCTACACAGGCACCTTCCCAGATAGAGTGTGCATCTAAAACAATGCGGATTGTCGTTGGACTTGCTCCACAACTAGGTATATCTTTGTGAAACCATCCTTTCCATTGCATAGTTATTGAAGTGATCTGCTGGTTAATAGGAAATATGTCAGTAAAAATTTTGTTTCCACTGGCTATCTAGTGTTGCATTTCCCTACAGTGGTATCAGAGCCACATCAATTAATTATGTTTGGAAATAATCAATATGATTAGATTTTTTATTTTATCGAGTTTATTTTGTGAATGCGATGTGAATTTTTAAACAGGTTGATGTACACATCCTTCTAATTACAACACAATAATCCAAATGAATATATATAGGGCGTTTAATCAATACCCATGTGGATAGCCTAGAATTCTCTACACGTCAGCCAAAAAGGTAACTATTTGGCCATAAAGGTAAATCTATGAACAAAAAAGTAACTATGTTGATAAAAAAGTGAATCTGGGAAAAATACATAGTATATATATATATATATATATATATATATATATATATATATATATATATATATATATATATATATATATATATATATATATATATATATATATATATATATATATATATATATATATATATATATATATATATATATATATATAGCCTATCTTTAATACCCGCGCGGGTAGCTACCCGCCCCCTATTTCGGTTACTTTTGGCATGTAGAGGGTTACTTTACCTTGCAAACTGCTAAGTTTGATGCATAGATAGTTACGTTTGTAATAGCAGATTTCAAATCACGATTACATATATATTTGTTGTATATTTTGTATTGATTTACTTTTTTAGTCGTGTAGTTACCTTCTTATCACCATAGTTACTTTTTTGACAGCAGAGCTACTTATGTGGCCAGGAGAGTTACTTTTTTGGCTGTCGAGTAGCAAACCTCCAGGCTACCCGCGCGGGTATTAAAAAAAGGCCATATATATATATATATATATATATATATATATATATATATATATATATATATATATATATATATATATATATATATATATATATATATATAATTCAATTTTTGAATCTGTTGTTGCAAAGGTAACTATCTTTGTAAGAAAAGTAATAGTTTGCAAGGTAAAATAACCCTCTACATGTCAAAAGTAAGAAACTCAAAAAAAAGTAATCGGAATAGGGGACCGGTAGCTATATATATATGTATATATATTATATATATGTATATATATGTATATATATATATATATATATATATATATATATATATATATATATATAGGGATCATCTTTAATACCCTCACGGGTAGCTACCCGCACACCCTTCCTGTCACTTTTTTATTAAAAAAAATGGTCAATTTTAGAGGAGCATTTTATCTAGCTCCCAAAAAAATTTCATCCAAAAATAATATCATTTGCCCCACCAAAATAAAAAAATACGTCCATATATTTACTGACTGTATATTTTTTGCGCAGTTACTTTTTTAGTCATATAGTTACTTTTGTATCAATATAGTTACTCTTTTGATGTTAGAGTTACTTTTGTGTACCATATAGTTACACTTTTGGATGCGCGGGTAGCAATAAATCAGGCTACCCGTGCGGGTTTTGAATGAACACCGGTATACATACATACATATATATATATATATATATATATATATATATATATACATATATATACACACATATATATATACATATATATACATATATATATATATATATATATATATATATATATATATATATATATATATATAATGTATGGGGATTTATTCGTTGCCCATGCGGGTAGCCTGATTTTTCACTACACATCTAAATGTGTAACTATATGGTACACAAAAGTAACTCTAAGATCAAAAGAGTAACTATATTGATAAAAAAGTAACAATATGACTAAAAAAGTAACTATGTAGAAAATATATAGTAAGTAAATATATGGACGTATTTTTTGATTTTGGTGGGGAAAATGATATTATTTTTGGATGAGATTTTTTGGGGATCTAGATAAAATGCTCCTATGCAATTGCAAATTTTTTTTAAAAGTGACAAGAAGGGTGTGAGGGTAGATGCCCACACGGGTATTAAAGATGAACCCTATATATATATATATATATATATATATATATATATATATATATATATATATATATATATATATATATATATATATATATATATATATATATATATATATATATATATATATATATTCTCCACACATCTCCCTGAAAGTGAGTTTTGATGATGGATGTGTAGCATGTTTATGGCCAATAAACCCTATTAGTTGTGCATGGTTGCATGGTCGGTTTATCCTATATATCTTAGTATGCAAACTGATCCTCTCTCTTATCTTCCCAATGTAAAAGTATTATTCTCTTCTACCTTTGCTCCCCTCGAATGTAACTTGAGGTTTCTGAATTATTATGTAAAAGTAGGATAGTTTACTTTCTTGTTTTGACGCAGAAGAAACATACCAACCGATCAGATCGAGGAGCCGAGCCGACTGGCTGGTGGGGGTGAGGCGACCGTCTAGCAGGGCTGAGACAATCAGCTGGCGAGCCGACTAGGAGACAGAAGGTCCAGATGAGACGACTGTTTGGAGGAGCCAAACAATCAAGTACAAGACGACCAATCAGCCGTTTGGAGGAGCCAGACGACTGGATGGAGGTGACCAAATGACCGCCCTAGGAAGCAAACCAACCGGTTCAAAGGTTGAACCAGTCAACCTAGATTGGCAAGTATGGATCTTCATCCACAACATGTTTCTACATGTGATGTGGACCTAGGTTGTTGTAATTCCTTGTGGCTCCTAGGAATTACATTAGGCTAGCCATAACCATCACTTTTTTTATTGCATGTTTTCGTTGGGGGTTATAGCATGTATAAGATACGTACTATATATATGTGGTGATTGGTTGATGTATATGTATCATACAAACTCCCTCATTAAAATATTAAGTCTTAGATGCTTTCCATAAGAAGCACACATGGAAATCTTGATCGACTAAGTGTGGGCACTCCCTAGCATGGTGCACCGTCTATTTCGTGGAAGTGTGATGGTAGATATGTGGGTCTTCCCTAGTAGGGTGCATAGTCTATCGCATTGGTTTATGGGTCAGGCTTAACTAGATTATCTTAATTGGATAAGCGCATAGAAGCATGCAAATGATCAATGGCAAGGAGTTGCACATATCATCTATCCAAGAGTTGCATATGATGCAATTGGAAAGAGTTTCCTACCTAATAGAATGAAGTTGTGGGTGAAAACCCTAGCTGGCTCATGATTTGGTGAAATTAGGATCTTGACCCACTAGAATATTGTACGTTGCAATAATCTGAATTGATATTGAGGGCTATCAATTTGAATAAATAGTGTGAGTGATAGGTAATTAAAGACCTAATTAAAATCGACTTTTCAAATCAAATCAAGAATGGTTTTTGACAAAATGAAACTTTTCTCTTGTAGAATCAAATGGAAAACATTCAATCATCACAATCTGACGAATTAAATGAGATTTATTTACATAACTGGTGTAGGACCTTAAGAAGTGTTCTACATAATCCTGAAACACCAGTGCCAACATCCACTCCAAATTCACCTAAGAGTGACATGGATGCTTCTTTGAAGCATGCCAATGATGTTGTGAACATGAAAAACCTTATGTTGGGCTGTATGAACTATGAGTTGTATAAACAAAATGATAAGCATGAAAGGTATAATGTCTCTAAGGTGCTATTTGAGTGCAAAATGACAAAGGGAGAACCAGTAGAGCCTCATGTGCTCAATATGATTGGGCATATGAAGCATCTTGAAAGAATGGGATTTCCTTTAGGTCAAGAGTAGACCATAAATATGATTTTGCAATCATTTCCTAAATCATATACCAGTCTATCGAGTGTTGTCACTTGAAACATGGCAAGACCGCTGTCAGGTTTGCTTTACATTTTGATAAATGGTGAAGCATAAATGAAGATGGAAAAATATGTGATGATGATCAACAAACATGATTCCAAGAATAAAAACAAGGCCAAGAAGTGTTTTGTGGCTAAGCTAAAGTCCAAGTCTTCTGCACTCAAAATAAGGAGAAAGACAAGAGAACCTAGGAAGATGAAGAAAGGGATTGAGATCTCTATTTCTAGTATACATGTTATTGAGGTTAACTTTACTACTTCCTCATCATGGGTACTAGATACCAGATGTGGATCAAAAATTTAATCAAATGCGAAGGACCTGAAAAGAAGTAGACCTTTACAAAAAGGTGAGGTAGAAATGCGACTTGCAAATGGCATAAGAGTTGCGGCCAGTGCAGTTGGAAGCTATGAGTTATCTCTGCCAAGTGGGCTTGTAATAGAGTTAGAGAACTACTTTTATGTAATTGCTATTAATAGGAACATCATATATATATCTTGTTTGGACAAGAACATATTCACATTTCTTATAAAGAATGGAAGATGTTCTATTAGTAAGGATGGATAATTTTATGGCAATGCTCTAATGGTTTATGGTCTATACTTGATAGATCTACAGACAAGCTTATATAACATAAATACCAAAAGACAAAAACTCAATGACTCAAACCGAACATACCTTTGGCATTGTTGTCTAGAGAACATAAATGAGAATCACATATCCAGAATCCATAAATATGGTTATCTGGTCTCTTTTGATTTTGAATCAATTGAAACATGTAAGTATTTTTTATTGGACAAGATGTCCAAGACTCCATTCACTGGCAGCAGTGAGAGAGCTACTGATTTATTAGGACTCATACAAATTGATGTTTATTGCCCTTTTAGAGCAAATGCAAGAGCTAGGTATCAACAATTCATAACCTTTACTGATGACTTCAGTAGGTATGGCTATGTTTACTTAATGAAACATAAGTCAGAAACTCTTGAAAAGTTTAGAGAATTTATGAATAAAATATGTAACCAGCTTGGAAAAAGTATTAAGGAACTTCGATCCAATTGATGTGAGAATACCTAAGACAAGAGTTTGAAGACCTTCTGAGATCATGTGGTATTGTATGATAATGGACTCCACCTGGAACACCACAACATAATGGTGTGTTAGAAAGAAAGAGTCACACATTACTGGATATGGTGCAATCTATGATGCGTTTTTCTAATCTTCCAACTTCCTTCTAGGGGTATTCTTTGGAAATCACCACATTTATAGTTAATAGAGTACCATCTAAGTCGGTTCAAAAAACACCATAAGAGATATGGCATGGGAAACATCCCTTGTGTCTTTTATGAATATTTGGGTATGTGAAGCTTATGTTAGGAAAATGTTTCCTAAAAATCTGGTCCCTAAGTCTGATAAATGTTAGTTTGTTGGATATCCCAAATAGACAAGGGGATACTACTTATACCACCCAACTGACAACAAAAAAATTATTTCCAATAATATGGTATTCCTAGAAAAGAAATTTATTTCTAGAGGAATCAGTGGGAGGAAAGTGGAACTCACAAGTAGTTCTTGAGAACAATAAGAGATTATTAAAAGATAGATGTACAAGAGGAATAAAGAGACTCACAAGTTGTTTTCGAATCTAAAATTTCTCATGTAACATAGGAACCTCGTAGACCTAATAGGACACGCCTTGAACCTAAGAGATATGGATATCTTGTGACTCAGGAAGGCAGTGAAATGGTCATAGATGATGAGCCAATTACCTATAAAGATGCTATTGAGGGACCCGAGTCTGAGAAATGGCTTGAGGCCTGACATCTGAGATGGAATCCATGTATACCAACAAAGTATGGACTTTGGTGGATCCATGAAGCAATAAAACACATAGGGTGCAAATGGGTCTTCAAGAAGAAGACCAACATGGATGGAAAAGTTCAAACCTATAAGGGAAGATTGGTTGCAAAGGGTTTCAGACAAGTTCAAGGTGTTGACTATGATGAAACCTTTTCTCCAGTGGCCATGGTTAAGTCCATCAGGATCATGCGTGTTATTGCAGCTTATCATTATTATGGGATTTGGTAAATGGATGCTAAAATAGAATTCTAACCAGAATCTTCGTGGGGATGTGTATATGATAGAACATGAGGGTTTCATACATCCAAAGTCTGCAAATAAAGTCTATAAGATGCAAAGGTTAATCTATGGATTGAAGAAGGCATTTTGGAGGCGGAATCTTTATTTTTATGAGATAGTCAAAGAGTTTGTCTTTGTTCAAAATGAAGATGAACCTTGTGTGTACAAGAAGGTTAGTGGGAGAATGGTAGTATTCCTCATATTGTATGTGGATGACATATTATTGATCAGGAATGGCATCCCTACTTTGGAAAAGGTAAAGACTTGGCTTAGAACTACATTCTCTATAAAAGACTTCGGAGAAGAATCCTACATCTTGGGGATAAAGATCTATAGAGATAGATTAAAACGGTTTGTTGCACTAAGTCAGAGCACATACATTAATACAGTGTTGAATGAAAAACACTAGAGGGGGGTGAATAGAGTTTTAAAAAGATTTTAACAATTATTGAACTCAAACAACCACAATTGAAATTGGAATAAGGAGACAAGTGTTTAGAGTGGTTCCAATCTTAGCAAATACTAAGATTGTCAGTCCACTACCCGGTTGCTTACCCAACCGGGATTTTGAAAGTATTTATTTTATTACCTTCTCAAGGATTTATACAAAATACAATATTTTCCTTACACCCCTTGAACAACCTTCACTTGAAGTAGATGCACCAACTAGAGGTAGCCTTCTGGAAGTAACTCCAAGCTCCCCCTTGAAGTAGCCTTCCTCTCTAGAAGTAACCTCCCGTTGCACCAGCCTTCTTGAAGTAGCTCAAGGTCTCCTTCTTCACCAAGAAGATCTCCACCCTCTCCAATCCGCAGCCTCCAACCTAGGAGTAGCAAGGAGAGTACAAACAATAATAGAGAACAAGAAAGGAAAAAGGAAATTACAACTTATCCTTTTATAGCCCAAGGCTTGATTTGCCTAGATCAAGCGTGTAGATCTCCTAACCAAGGTGTATGGGATTGTAATTGCACTGGGTAGGAGATGCTAGCCTATAGAACACGAATTTTGAGCTAAGGAAGGAAGTAGCCAATTTTCACAATGCTCAATTTGCTCACAAACAGATTGCTCAAAGTATGCTCAATGATTTCTCAAGTGTAACAAGTGTATTTGAGTGTCCTATGGCTTGTCCTATTTATAGGAATGGCTTATGGATGCTTAAGGACGTTCTAGACACCTTCTAGGGGTTTCTAAGTGCTTAACTAGCCGTTAGGTACAAGTTTGTTGCTTTAGCAACGACTAATTAATTTACTCTGCAGTTGCTGTCAGAGTTCATCTCGGTCGAGGAATGGTCGACCGAGACACCTACTCGGTCGAACTCTTGTCAACCAACAGGCTCTCTGAATCAAGTGTTTTGCAACGTTTATCTCCAACTGCCAACTACCTTGTCAGTTGTGTCTAACAGCTACTTTGGGCCTTTCTCGGTTGAGAAGATTGTCGACCGAAAGTGTCTCGGTCGAGGAGTTAGTCTACCGAGATTGACCCTATTTCAATCTTTCAATTTAGGCACTAATTATATGTATGAGTGTGCATATGTGATCCTATTTGAAGGGGATGAATTATCTAAATGTGGTGTTTAGCTAGGGAAGATCTAACGCTTGATTTACATGAAATCTAAGTACTTGTACATTATATACTTGTACAAGTTTTTACAAAGCGATTACATTTCATGAAAATATAAATATTGTAAGCATATGGATTTCCCTAGTACTTTGTCATCCACCTTGTTCCTGCACACTCAAGTAGCTCGTTAGATCAATAAGAATGAAATGTTTGTCATTATCAAAACAAAGGGATTTATAGATGTCCATTTAGCCAACAATCTCCCCCTTTTTGAAGATGACAAACATTTCCAAAATATAAATGAAGGAAATATACAACATATGAGTTTCATACCTTAAGATTACCTTCTGTAGCTTTCTCTCTTGTTTATAAATTGTGTGCTTATTATTCCCCATGAATTATGGAACATGAAATCCAATTCTCTAGGGAATATAGAAACTTTCAATGTAAAGCCAAGAGGTTGTTTATGAAACTCATTGATTTGACTTTTGCATAATTACTACGTTTTATATTTATTTCTCCCCCTTTGTCATTTCAAAAGGATATCTGTTTAAGAATAAAAACTCCCCCTTAATTAGATGTCCCATCAAATCCAAAAAAGATGTCCATTAAAAGCCAAAATAATGCAAGTAAAAGTTTTGTTAAGAAGCACAAATATCAAAGAAAACATCTTCCAAAGGAGTGATAAGCAGTTGCTTCCTAATTTTGTTAAATTGGTCTAGTGGAAGCGGTTTTGTAAAAATATCAGGCAATTGATCTTCCGTATCAACATGATGAAGGGAAACATGATTCTTGGAGATATGATCCCTTAAAAAGTGATGACAGATTTCAATATGTTTAGCTCGACTGTGTAAAATAGGATTGTGTGCTAAGTTTATAGCGCTCGTGTTGTCACAAAAAATAGGCGTAGATGAAAGAGTAAAACCATAATCGTTTAACACTTGTTGCATATAAAGCACTTGAGCACAACAAGATCCGGCTGCCATATATTCAGCTTCAGTTGTAGATAGGGCAACCGTATTTTATTTCTTGCTAAACCAAGATACTAAAACTCTCCCTAACAAGAAACAACCACCACTAGTACTCTTGCGATCAAGTCGACAACCAGCATAATCCGCATCAGTATAAGCTTTAAAATCCAAGGATTGTCCTTTTGGATACCATAAACCAAAATAGGTAGTGCCGGCTAAGTAACGAAGAATTCGTTTAACTGCTAGAAAATGAGAGTGCATAGGTTGTGATTGAAATCGAGCACAAAGACCAACGGAAAACATGATGTCCGGTCTAGAAGCAGTTAAGTAAAGTAAACTACCAATCATGGCTCTATATAAGGAATCATCAATAGGTTCCCCATTTTCATCCTTATCAATTTTAATAGACGTAGCCATAGGAGTAGTAGCATGTTTGCACTGATCCATCCCAAAACGTTTTAAGAGTTCTTTAGTATATTTTTCTTGGCTTATAAAGATTCCGGCAGGTGTTTGCTTAATTTGGAAACCAAGAAAGAAAGTTAGTTCATCCATGAGGCTCATTTCAAATTCTTTTTGCATAATGTCACTAAATTGTGTGCACAACGAATTATTTGAAGCTCCAAAAATAATGTCATCAACATATATTTGCACAACTAGGAAATCAGATGTATATGTTTTGAAAAATAAAGTAGAATCTGAATTTCCAATAGAAAAATCATTATCAAAAAGATATGTCTTGAGCCTTTCATACCAATTCCTAGGTGCTTGTTTTAAACCATAAAGTGCTTTCTTAAGTTTATAAACATAGTCACCTTTTTCTGGTATTTCAAAACCGGGTGGTTGGGCAACATATACTTCTTCTTGAATGATACCGTTTAGAAATGCACTTTTGACATCCATTTGGTAGAGTTTGATGTTTTTATGTGCAGCAATAGCTAGTAACATTCTAATAGCTTCAAGTCTAGCTACCGGTGCGTATGTTTCATCAAAATCTATTCCTTCTTGTTGATTATATCCTTGTGCTACTAATCGAGCTTTATTCCTTATTACTTATCCTGCCTCATTTAGCTTATTCCTAAAAACCCATTTAGTTCCAATGATGGTTTTATCTTGTGGTTTAGGAACTAAATCCCATACATCAATTTTAGTGAATTGATTTAATTCTTCTTACATTGCTATTATCCAATAATCATCTTTAAAAGCTTCAGATGTCTTTTTAGGTTCAATGATAGAAACAAAAGCCATGTTTGCAACATCCTTAAAGGAAGACCGAGTTTTTACTTTATCATTAGGATCTCCAATAATTAGTTCTTGAGGATGATCCTTAATAAGCCTAGGTGTGGATTGTGGTTCAGCTTGGTGATTGTTTGTAGTAACTTTCTCACTATCATTTGGTATGTTTAAGTTTTCGAATTGATTAGTGAGATCAATTATTTCTAGATTTTCAGATTTGGATTCTTCATGAAAAGAAACATGAATAGATTCCTCAACTTTTCTAGAGATAGTATTATATACTCTAAAATCTTTGCTAGAAGTGGAATATCCCAAAAAGAATGCTTTGTGTGATTTAGAGTCAAACTTATCTCTATCATCTTTGGTATTTAAGATATAGCATGTGGATCCAAAAGTATGAAAATAGTCAACTCTAGGTTTCTTAGAATGTATTATTTCATATGGAGTTTTCTTCAAATGAGAGTGAACAGTTACCCTATTTAACACATAACATGCGGTGTTCACAACTTCAGCCCAAAAGGTTTTGGGTGTGTTATGTTCGAGCATCATCGTTCTAGCCATTTCTTGTAGAGATCTATTTTTCCTTTCAACTATACCATTTTGTTGTGGAGTGCGTGGAGCAGAAAAGTTGTGAGTATACCCTTGAGATGTGCAAAATTCTTCAAATATATGATTTTCAAATTCTCCACCATGATCACTTCTAATAGTACATATTTTGCTTTGTAATAGATTTTCAATCATAGGGAAAAATTTTATAAAAGCATGAATAGTATCATCTTTGGTTGCAATAAAATGTACCCATGTATATCTACTATAATCATCAACAATAACAAAACAATATATTTTGCCACCGATAGATTGTGTCCTCATAGGTCCAAATAAATCCATGTGAATTAATTCTAAAGATCTACTGGTGCTAAGTTCATTTTTAGGTTTAAAAGAGGTTTTTGTTTGCTTTCCCAAAGTACATGGTTCACAACTTTCAACTTGATCAAAGGATAAAGTAGGCAAACCACGAACAAGATCATATTTTACTAACTTTTTGATAACATGTGAACTAGCATGTCCTAGCTTTTTATGCCATAATTGTAAAGTATTTTCATTTGCAAGCAAGCATTTTCCTACTACAGATTTCATAGAGTTAGGTCTAAGAATATAAAGATTTCCAACTCTTTTTCCTTCGTAAACAACATTTGTAGTGTTTTCTATTAATAATTTGCAGCAGGTTTTGTTAAATAAAACATCATAGCCACTATCACATAATTGACTAACACTTATCAAATTATGGTGCAAACCATCAACAAGTAGAACATTCTTTATTTTGAGATTTGTACCAACATTACCTATTCCAACGATTGTACCTTTACCATTGTCTCCAAAGGTGACTGTTCCACTTTTCTTTTCTTGAAAAGTTTTGAATGCATCCTTGTTTCCGGTCATATGTTTGGAACATCCACTGTCAACTACCCAATCCTGCATGAAAATATAGATTTCGGTACCCATGTGATGGTCTGATATGGTTAGAATCACTTAAGTATAAATTGCATAAAGATTCTGATTCAGAAATCCAGTCGGTTGACAATTGTTCGACCGACATTTTTCTCGGTCGAGTAATTTTCGATCGAGAAGGTTACTGTAAAAACACACAAATTCAGCTCGGTTGACCAGTTTCGACCGAAATACTTGCTGTAGATTTTGATTTGTTACAGGCATCTGATCGGTCGACAAAAGTTTGACCGATTATATTTTGGTCGACAATACTTCGACCGACTATTTTTCTGTTTCAGTACAGCAGTTCAGAAAATTACCAATATGCATGAAAACCTTTTGTTAAGTTGAGATAATATAAATTGCAAATTGAGTGTTTGATCATATCTCAACTGTATGGTTTGATTCTACTAAGTTTGAGGTTTTGGGACCCAAACTAAATCAGAATCCTTGGTCTTATAAGGGCATGAGAATGAATAATGTCCAAGACGTAGACAAAAATGACAAGTAATAGAGTCAACTTCATATCTCTTTTTAGGAATTGTATTTTTAGGTACGAACACAGTTCAAGTTCTCTTGGGTTGATTTTTCTTTGGAGCATATCCCAAACCTTTTCTTCCATTGAAACTAGAGGAGGCTTTTAGGATGTTGTCAAGGATATCTTTTCTTCTTAACTCATGTAGATTCTTTTGTAGCTTAGCAATGTCATTCATCTTCTTGTGTAAATCTTTTCTAGCTTGATCTAAATCAAATAACAGGGAGTCTCTTTCTTGTACAACATTTTCATAGTCTAGATGGTTACACAGAATTGGTTGAGTCTGAAAATCTTTTAGTTTAGCTAACAATTCAGTCTTTTCTTGAGAGAGAAGATCAACATTTGTTTCTAGAGAGAGTAGCTTGTTAGTGCAATCATTTAAAGATGATTTTAAAGACAAATTCTCAAGATCAATGTTGTTCTTTTCAGAAGAGAGATCATTTAATTTAGCATATAGCTCATCATTTGTTTTGATAACCTTCTTTAGTTTCTTCTTGACATCAACATATTTATCATGAGTTTCTTGTAAACTAGTAATTAACTCTTCTTTAGGAAGATCAAGTAGGCTTACCTCTTGAGAGTCTTCATTATCTTCTCTAGCCATTAGACATTCCACCTTTTCTTCCTCGCTTTCACTTTCACTTGACTCGTCCCATGCATCTTTATATGCTTTTTATCCCCTCTTCTTGTGTGAGCTTTTCTTTCCATTCTTTGCTTTAGGACATTCATTTTTGAAATGTCCTTTCTTTCCACACTCAAAGCACCTAGGAGGAGAAGAAGAAGAACTAGAAATTTTGTTAGATTTAAATCTTCTATATTTCTTACCATTTACAATCAATGCCTGTTCTCCTTCTTCTTCACTTGACTCCTCACTTTCTGGTGTGATTATCTTTGAAGCTTTTAGAGCCACATCCTTCTTCTTTCCTTGCTGAAGTTCACGTTCTCTTCTTTCTTCCTCTTCTAGGGTTGCTTCATGGGCTTCTAGATTTCCAATGAGTTGCTCCATTTTCAGCCGAGTGAGGTCATTAGCTTCTTCAATGGCTGTCACCTTTGGCTTGTATTTAGGAGGAAGTGATCGAAGGATTTTGGATACCTGATCTTCTTCAAGAATAGTTTTTCCTAAGGCATTTAAACCATTAACAATAGAAGAGAATTTTGCAAACATTTCACTAATAGATTCATTTGGATCCATACGGAAATGTTCAAACTTTTGTTTAAGCATGCTAATCTTAGAATTCTTGACTTGAACTGTACCCTCATAAGTTATGGACAGTCTATGCCAAATGTCATAGGCTGTGTCACAGTTTGATATCCTATTAAATTTTCCTACTGAAATTGAACAGTATAAAATGCTTACAGCTTTGGCATTCATTTGAGCCAACTTTACCGTGTTTGCATCCCACTCTGCATATTGTGTTTGAGGAAGCTCGTATGGGGTTGACACCATCCTCCATAAGTCCCAATTGATGCCTTGGAAGTAGAACTGCATCCTTCTCTTCCAATATGTGTAGTTTGTTCCATCAAACGTCGGAGGTCTAGCAACAAGTGTCCCTTCAAGGCTAAGGTTGTTGAGCACTCCGTCACCCATTCTTCAAGACCTTGTTAGGGTTCCTTGAAGCCTGCTCTGATACCAATTGAAAAACACTAGAGGGGGGGTGAATAGAGTTTTAAAAAGATTTTAACAATTATTGAACTCAAACAACCACAATTGAAATTGGAAGAAGGAGACAAGTGTTTAGAGTGGTTCCAATCTTAGCAAATACTAAGATTGTCAGTCCACTACCCGGTTGCTTACCCAACCGGGATTTTGAAAGTATTTATTTTATTACCTTCTCAAGGATTTATACAAAATACAATACTTTCCTTACACCCCTTGAACAGCCTTCACTTGAAGTAGATGCACCAACTTGAGGTATCCTTCTTGAAGTAACTCCAAGCTCCCCCTTGAAGTAGCCTTCCTCTCTAGAAGTAACCTCCCGTTGCACCAGCCTTCTTGAAGTAGCTCAAGGTCTCCTTCTTCACCAAGAAGATCTCCACCCTCTCCAATCCGCAGCCTCCAACCTAGGAGTAGCAAGGAGAGTACAAACAATAATAGAGAACAAGAAAGGAAAAAGGAAATTACAACTTATCCTTTTATAGCCCAAGGCTTGATTTGCCTATATCAAGTGTGTAGATCTCCTAACCAATGTGTATGGGATTGTAATTGCACTGGGTAGGAGATGCTAGCCTATAGAACACGAATTTTGAGTGAAGGAAGGAAGTAGCCAATTTTCACAATGCTCAATTTGCTCACAAACAGATTGCTCAAAGTATGTTCAATGATTTCTCAAGTGTAACAAGTGTATTTGAGTGTCCTATGGCTTGTCCTATTTATAGGAATGGCTTATGGATGCTTAAGGACGTTCTAGACACCTTCTAGGGGTTTCTAAGTGCTTAACTAGCCGATAGGTACAAGTTTGTTGCTTTAGCAACGGATAATTAATTTACTCTGCAGTTGCTGTCAGAGTTCATCTCGGTCGAGGAATGGTCGACCGAGACACCTACTCGGTCGAACTCTTGTCGACTGACAGGCTCTCTGAATCAAGTGTTTTGCAACGTTTATCTCCAATTGCCAACTACCTTGTCAGTTGTGTATAACGGCTACTTTGGGCCTTTCTCGGTCGAGAAGATTGTCGACCGAAAGTGTCTCGGTCGAGGAGTTAGTCGACCGAGATTGACCCTGTTTCAATCTTTCAATTTAGGCACTAATTATATGTATGAGTGTGCATATGTGATCCTATTTGAAGGGGATGACTTATCTAAATGTGGTGTTTAGCTAGGGAAGATCTAACGCTTTGTTTACATGAAATCTAAGTACTTGTACATTATATACTTGTACAAGTTTTTACAAAGCGATTACATTTCATGAAAATATAAATATTGTAAGCATATGGATTTCCCTAGTACTTTGTCATCCACCTTGTTCCTGCACACTCAAGTATCTCGTTAGATAAATAAGAATGAAATGTTTGTCATTATCAAAATAAAGGGATTTATAGATGTCCATTTAGCCAACATTGAAGTGGTTTAGCATGGAGAACTCAAAGAGAGGAAACCTGCCAGTTTTGCATGGAGTTGCCATCTCTAAGAGTCAATGTCCCAGTTCTTGTGAAGAAAGGGAACACATGATCTTGATTCCATATGCCTTAACTATTGGATCAATCATGTAGGCAATGTTGTGCATCCCTCCAGATGTCCCATATGCTTTGAGCGTGATGAGAAGATATCAGTCACATGCTGGTGATGCTTACTAGACAACTGTGAAGAACATCCTCAAGTACTCGAGAAGGACGAAGGATCAGTTCTTGGTCTACGGCATAAAGGAAGAATTGGTGGTAAAAGGTTTCACTAATGCAAGCTTCCAAACTGACAAACAACAAAGTTGTAAGATGGAAGAGTTCCAAGCAAGAAACAATTGTCGATTCTACAACAGAGGCTGAGTATATTGTTGCATCGAATGAAGAAAATGTGGTTGTCTGGATCAAGAAGTTCATCTTTGAACTTGGGGTCAGTCCCAACATCAGAATCACAATCGAGCTACATTGTGACAACAATGGAGCTATTGCACAATCTAAGGAACCCAAATCACATGATCGCTCAAAGAATACACAAAGGAAATATAATCTCATACGAGAGATCATACAGTGATGGAGATGTAAAGATTTGTAGAGTACCAACTGAGAACAATGTTGTTGATTCCTTGACTAAGGCACTTTCACAGTAGAAACATGAGGGTCATGTTAGGTCACTCAGAATAAGATTCATGGGTGATTGGCTCTAAGTGCAAGTGAGTGCCTATAGGTATTTATGCCTAGGGAGCTAATCATATGATCATTGTAATGGAACAACTTATAAATGATTTGATTATGAATAAAGGAAAGCTTAAAATTTATTTTGTTTATTCAATTTTTTGAGATTATGAAATTACATTATAAATGCCTAGAGAATGATATTACTCAATGAGATATGTCTTCAAGTTGAGTACTTGAACAATGAGATCATACAAATGTTACAATTATATGCATTCTTGTTATGTCCCTAGTCATTTGTTATTGGGGAACGCAAATAGATAGCAATAACAAATAATATTAGAGTGTGAGTTGGTTGATGATAGAATCTCATTAGTCATGATTTGGTGATATCAAACCAAGCACATAGATACATGTTAGAGAATAGTGTATCAGACAGGCCCACCATAAGAGTGATACATGGGCCCCTTAATTAGGTAAGTCAAAATCATGTCTTATAGTGATGGTAGTATTTGTGGTTCTTAGACCTAAAATACTTCACTCATCATTTGTTGTTTGGTATGCTTTGATATCATCAAACACAATCCTAAAACATGGGTTGTTATAAAGGTGTTGGTTGGGTGAATGTGAGGCATGTGGACTCTATGAGTGATAGAGATGGGATTTTTCCCTCCTATGGGAGTATGATATCCAAGGCCTATTGATTAGAGAAGCCGAGAAATGTGTGGCCATGCACATGTGAGTTAGTATGTGATATTGAGCTTACATATATCTAGGATAGTTTTCTCTGGTTCAACAAACAAGATTGAATAATAATGTGGATGATTGTTCGATGCCTCTAGTTCAATCTGGATATCAGTGACAAAGGAACTATACAAACACTATAAAACCATACACAGATTGGAGGTTTAAGTTGTTCTCCAACTTCCCATTTACTTGCGTAGCAATGATGTGTGACTAGGCACCACTCATTGCTTGTGATGTCATAAGTTGTTATGGACATTCACTGTCAATGTAATATGGGACCTATAGGGTCACACACATAGTAACCCATCTAGAAGAGAAGTTTGATCTTGAATGACGATTGGATTGATTACTAAAGTGTTTAGGTACTCAATTCACACAATGTTTTAGCTGACTGGACTGCTATACGAGTGGTTCAAGTGTTGAGACAGTTGTTTGGAGTGTCAAATCGATTGTATTATACTTTGGCTGGAATTTAGTTTGACCTAGCATGTGAGAGGACCATCTCACTTGTGTGAGATGACTGTTTCAGGTGGTGCAAAATGCCCATCTCACATTCACCAAATAGCCATTTTGTGGGTGCAATTCGATTGCATCTAAGATATTGATGTCATGACCTGCAATAATTGGTTATGAATTGCTGAGATATGTACAAAATAAGCAAACACCAGACGACCGTATGGACTGAGCCATATGTTCATTTGGCATGTTAGACGACCATCTAGGCTTCCAGATGGCCATTTCATTGTCGTAAGTTGTGAAGTTTCCATTTTTTTTGCAAATAATTGAGATCTTCTGGTCCCTTCCACTCCTGCACAGACCGAGAACCCCGACCCTAACCCCTCCTGTAAATGGAGAGGTACTGGGGGCTTCCCAAAGCATAACAAAGACAATTGAGAATCAATTTTTATAACAATTGTTTTCCTCTCAGGTTATTGTAGCCAAGAGAGCCCAAGAAAGTCCTACCTGACTAGGGAGGACAACTATGAGAGAGAAACAATTGAGGATCATTGTTGTGGGAGAGTAGGTTGGTAACTATTACGCCAATGGGAGCGACAACTCCTTTCTATCCTTTCTAGCAGGACGATAAGAGTTCTGGTTGGTCTGTGTGGACTTCAATAGGGTCGAGGTGGCCTTTGCCCGTCACTAAGGAATATGACGTCAGCCAACAGTCCTTGATAAGAGGAGTTGTAGGTGATGACAATGTTCGATCCTATTGTCCCTACATGAGCAGTCAGGCGAGTCCCAGTGCAACCATGAGCTGCATAGACACTGTTTAAGACATATTTTGGATCTACATCAATGAGTATTTTCACTAGATTTGCTCCTAGGCTAGTTATATCTTTGTGAAACCCTCCTTTCCATTGCATAATTATTGATGCGATCCAGTGGTTAATGGGAAATATGTCAATACATTTTTTGTTTCCTTTGATGTCATATTTCCCTACACTTATGGGTGTTTATTTTCCCTTAGAATGAGAGAGTCTTATGATGAGATCCTCCAAGTGTTGTTTTATAGGAAGAAGAGTGATTCCATGCTGACGTATATGGGCTACCGAAAGTTGGAGAAGACCACTTCCAAGGATATATGGTTTTTTGATCAGTCAACAAGTGCTACAATGTTATAGATAGACCTAGGGATGGGATATCATCATTGAGAATCAGAGTGGATGAAAAAAGTTTTATGGTCACTATGAGTTCATGGTGGTGCAGTTTAGACTACCCAATGCATCAACATCATTGATGGACTTGATGAATAGAGTGTTGGTAAGGTACGCCCAAAGATCCAATCATATGATGATTGACAAGATGTATAACATAAAGGATTTGATCAATAATAATAAAGGCAAGCTTCCAATTCATTATGGATTAATTCAGTTATGAGATAATGTGGAAACATTATGAATGTCTAAAGAATGACAATACTCTAGGATGTATGTCTTCAAGTATATGATTTGAACAATGAGATCATACAAATGCTAAGAGTATTTACATTCTTATTATGTCCCTGGTTGTTCGTTATTGTGGAATTCAGATAGACACCAGTAACACCTATGATTGGAGTGTGGGTTGGTTGATGACAGAATCTCATTAATCATGATAGGTACATCAAACCTAACACATAGATACAAGTTAGGGAATAGTGTATCAGACAAACCCTCCTTGAGAATGACACATGGAAACCATCATTGGTGGACATAGTCATCTCTCATAGTGAAGGTGGTGATTATGGTTCTTAGACTTGAAGTCACTACACTTATCACATGTAGTTTGGTGTACTTTGACATCATCAAACTTAACTATAAAATAAGGATTGCTAAAGGTGACGATTGGGTATCTTTGACACCTGGGGACTGACCGTGAGTGATGTAGATGGGATTTGTCCCTCCTACTAGGTTTGATATCCTGACCGCTTGATAAGAGAGACTGAGAAATGCATGTGCATGCACATTTTAATCAATATGTGATACTTATGTCACATATATCTCATAAAGTCTTCTCTTGGTTCAAGGAACATGGATTAAATGTTGAGAGTATGACAATTCCATTCCTTGAGTTCATTTTGGATATTAGAGACAAAGGAATTATACAATCACTGCAACACCTTACACAAATTGTAGGCTGAAGTTGTTCTCCAACTTTCCATTCACTTGGGTAGTACTGATGTGTGACTAGGAACCCCTCTCTACTTTTAATGTCATAAGCTACTTATGGACATTCACTACCAACGTGATATAGGACCTAAAGGGTCACACATGTAGGACCTCATCTAGAAGAGGAGTTTAATCATGAATGATGATTGGATTGATTACTAAAGTGTTTCGGTATTTAATTCAAGAAATATATCAGCTGAATGGAATCCCAACCGATCAACTCAAATGTTGAGATGGCCGTTTGGAGTGTCAAGTTGATTAGAATTGAATTGGTTGAGTTTTGCATGAATTAGGGCACCAACCGAATAGATCACTGGGTGAACCAATCAACTCAGTTTAGGTGAGATGGCTGGTTCACCTACTGAACCAACTGACTCGGTTGGGCCAATTGAAGGTTATGGTAGCTCTCTCAAATTTGTGAGAAAAGATTGATCATTTCACTTGTTCATTTTGATTGGTACAAGAATTAATGTTGTACATTAATTGGAAATGATTTTTCCAAATTCATATGCGATTAGGAAACCAACAAAACAACTAATTTGTAAGGAAAATTGAACGGCTCACTTGTCTACCGACCATTTTGGTTTCACAAGTTGAGAAAATTCATGATCTTTCGGTCCCTTCCACTCACACACAAATTGGGAACCCAAATCCTAACCCCTACTATAAATAGAGGGGTACTGGGGGCTTCCCAGAACACAACTCAATTTCCTTTGAAATTTATTGTCCTCTTTGGTTGTGGTAACCAAAAGAGATCTCAAGCAAGTCCTACCCGCTAAAGGAGAGATAACAAGGGAGAAACAATTCGGGGAAAGCAAGTTGGTGACTAGCACACTAACGGGAGGGACAACTCCATCCTTTCTATTCTACTAGAACAATATGATTTCTAGTTGGTCTATGTTGACTTATATAGAGGTGAGGATGCCTTTTCCCATCATAGGAGGGCAACATCATCTTGTAGTCCATGGCAAGACCGCCAGAGCTATTATAGACTGTGCTCGAGTCTGTTGTCTGTGGTGAAGACCAGGAGCTACACAGACACCATCCAAGAGCAACTAGAAGTTAGTTGTAGTGTAACGAGTTTAAGTGGTTGGATTTATTCCAAGACTAGGTATAAAATCATTAAACCATCTTTCATATTTCATAGTTATTGAAGCGATCTTATTGTTATGGGAAATATGGATATATAAATTTTGGTTTCCGCTACCTATCTTTGTGCCTGTATTTCCTAACAATGGTATCAGATTCATGTCAATTTACTATGTTTTGGGATAATCGATATGACCGAATCTTGGTTTTAATAGTTTATTTATTTCATATGATTTGAATACTTAAACTGATTCATATGTGTATTCGATAAAATACCACATAATACAAATCTGATATATATATATATATATATATATATATATATATATATATATATATATATATATATATATATATATATATATAGAGAGAGAGAGAGAGAGAGAGAGGAATTTACACGCTTCGCCCAAAAAGTCATTTTATGGTGGATATGTAGCATGGTTATGGCCAATAACCCAAATATTTGTGTGTGGTTGTCCTATTTTATCTCGGTTTGCATATTGATCCTCTACCTCTTTATTCCCAATATAAAGTTAATTCTTTTCTAACTTTTCTCCCCTCAAATGTAACTCAAGGTTTTTCTTTACAACGTAATGACTTTAGTAGCAATAGGATAGTTTCCTTTCTTGCAATGAAGAAGATAATGATCAATTTTAGAAGAGCAGACCATTTCACATGATGAGCCGACGAGATGGAGGATGGAGGAGGATAGACTTCAGGTGTGAAATGATCGACTGGTGGTCTCAACTAACCGTCTAGAGGTGTGTAGACATTGGTTTTATACGACACCATACGACCATTTTAGAGGATCAACCGACTGGCCAAGAGGTGAGATGACCAATTTAAGGGTGAACCGATCAACCCAGATTGGCAAGCATAGATCTACACCAACAATAGGTTCATACATGTGATGTGATGATTGACATAGGTGATAGTAATTCCTTGTGGCTCGAATGAATTAAAATATATATGGCCATAACCATCGCCTTTTGATTTGTATTGCATGTTTACATTGTGGGATATAGCATGTATATGATATCACTACTACAAAACAGACTTTTGGTGTCGGTTATTTAAGGCCTTTGGCGACGGTTAAAAAGTGACACCTATGTGGGTGACACTAAAAGGTGAAACCTTAGGCTTCGATTTGAAAATCGACACCAAAACCCCACTATAGGCATCGATTATTAGTGGGGAAACCGACGCCAGAACCCTTCATGCCACAAAAAGGGCCCCAACAGGGGCACTATAGGCGTCGGTTATTAGTAGGAAAACCAACGCCCAAACCCTTCGCGCCACAAAAAGGTGCCATCTAGGACACCATCAGCATCAGTTATTAGTAGGGAAACTGATGCCCAAACCCTTCGTGCTACAAAATGACGCCATCTAGGACACCATCAACATCGATTTTTGAGTAATAACCAACGCCATATCACCTGTCGCCACAGTTGTGTTGACTAGCACAGCCATGTTGTCTGGCCACATTAGACGGCATTTTTTTGCTATTAACCGACGTTGTAAGCCTTTGTTGTAGGTTTTCGACTAATAACCGACGCTTATGTTTGGATTTTTATTTTATTATCAGTTTGTAGGCCTGCTGTGGCTGGTCGTAGGATAAAGAAACATGCAATTCCGTGGAACTAAACTGCAGGTTTATGACATCCATTGATATCAGCCAACAACAGGCCACAAACCTACAAATTTAACAAGATTCATTTTTACACATTTGGCAACCTGCAGTTCCATTTAATTTTCACACATGTAGAAACATTGAGACACATGTAGAAACATTCATGTAGCAACCTGCAGTTCCTTTCATTTTCACATTAACACATGTAGAAACATTTAGACACATGTAGAAACATTCATGTAGCAACCTACAGTTCCTTTCATTTTCACATTCACACATGCACATGTAGAAACATTCATGTAGTAACCTACAGTTTCGTTCATTTTCACATTCACACATGTATAAACATTTAGACACATGTAGAAACAGTTAGACATGTAGAAACACTCACACATATGACAATTCAGAAAAATTCATTTACAAAATATCATTCTTGAGTAATTATCGCTATCAACATCCCAATTATATTTTAAACCCCCCACTACTTGTATGGCTTTTGCCCATTCTTCTCTTACTTCATTTAATTCTTCCATCGTATAGGAAGCATGTACATCTGATAAGGCCTTACCTATAGTGGAGTCAGTTTTAAACACCTGCAAAGAGAATGATGTATAAGAGAATGATGTATATATATAATTAATAATATATAAATAAGATTCATTTATTTCATATTATCTAATGAGACTATATATAATACCTCATGTATGGTATCGATGTCCACTGTGGCATATTTGATAATCATGTACATTTGTACGGAATAATACCATTTTCATTGCATGTCCATATTTTGGATTCAATTTAGTCCCCTTAGGATCTAGATAATAGACAGTGAACATCCCGAGGACAATAACTAGTAACTCCCAATGCGTAACCCTAGAGGTAAAAAAGTTAAAAATTAATAACTAAAAATCCACAATAAAAATGTAATTTTCTTAGTCCAAATTATAAGCAAAGTAAACTTACTCCACATTGAATGGAGCTATTATCACCGTCTTCTTATTTTGACCAAAATTTGTAAAAGTATCACATCCGTATTGTTGAACTGATGAAGAGTCTTTAGCTGCTAGACTAATCAAAGATGGAATAAAAAATCCTACATTTTCAAATGAAAAATCTAAACATATCTTGTCTAAGTAGCTGCAAAACATGTATTACGTATGCATTAATATATAAGAAACCAGATCACCAGATCCTACACAAGGTATATGGATGTATAAACAATATCTCACCTTATCCATATCTCTATCACAAATGTATTCAACCAATCATAGTGAAACAACTCCAAAATATCTTGTATAAATAGTTTGTTTTCATATGATTGACCTGCAGCATCCGCATCTTTAGAAACATTTATAGGGCAATTTATATACGGGTCGCCTAACCATACTACCATACCCCTACAATTAGGACCTAACGGGGCAGGTAGGCCCTGTGGAACCCAACTTGGTAATGTAGGAGGTGGAGGTGGAGGCCTAGAAACTCTGGGTGTCTTCATTTTAACCTGTATATATAATTTTAGATCAATTGACCTCATATATACACACTAACAATTTAACATAATGTAAATTTACCATATAATTTCAGTATACACGACATCCGCTTTGGGCCACAATATCACTTCATCTTCTGCCTCACCAAGCATTTCACAATATGGGTGGGCATATGGCAATAGAAGATCTATCCAATTGGGGAATATACGTAGAGGGCTCACACGAACCCAACCATTTGGTAATGGAGGCCCATGAAACATTTCCCCTGGAAGGGATGGGTAAGTCGATGCCTCTACAATGATGTATTCGTTACTTTTTAGAAAACATGGCTTCAACCCCTACACATTTACGTAAAGAATGTTATATACATATATACATATCATATTGAAAAGACTAGCTACTATGTCATAAAAATACTTACAGTGGATGTGCTATGTGGTGGGTCTACATGATTACTCCCAACCTCTACAGTAGGAGTAGAGCGGGATGCCATAGGTAATGTCTGAGTGGTAGTCAGAGATGCCTGCCACTTGCTCATTACTTCATGGAGTGTCGTATCAACTACTTCCTTAACTCTCCTTTCAACTATCTTATCTACCTATACATGGATAAAAGAAATGTTAGCTTCTGATTATTGAATTTCCTTTTGCAGTAGCATTCTAAAAAAAGAATAGGTTACCTCTTCTTGTGAAATTCCCACTTTTGGGACATGTTTGCGTTGGGATGGCCCAAAGAATACTTTGATGCCCACACCAATTCCTGCACCCTTAACACGACGTGAAGCTTTTGTTGCTCCATTTATTGTTAGCTTTCAACTTATACAATCTCAACACAGCGCTAAGCTTCGTAAACTTAGTACAACCTGGGTATAACGGTATCTCAACATCATGCACAATGTTTCTAAACATGGGAGGTGGATCGGTTTTTGTGTGCTCTACCCCACAACTATCCAGCATCGCATCAACAATGTCTACTGGAACTGGTTCGTTCACATCTACGTCATCGGAGGCAATAACTTCTTCCACACAAGCATTGCTATCAACATCCACTGGTTTCGGGTTTGAAATCTCTCCATGCCAGTGCCATTATGTATAGCCTTGTACAATCCCATTGCACATGACATGACTTTTCATTTTGTCACCAGTGTTGACTTTCAAGTTGTTACCGCAATGCCTACATGGACAGTAGAACCTATCTCCAGGTTGTTTCCTATGTTCCTCGGCAAATCTAATAAACCGATCAAGACCAAAAATAAACTCGGGGGTGCAACGATTGTGAATGGACATCCATGATCTATCCATTCTATGATCAAAGAGAAAACAAGTATATATTACAACAAGATTAGGGTCTAGGGTTAATAGATTAGAGTTTAAGAATGGTTAAAACTTTAGGGTTTAAGGTCTTATATATAATTAATGTTTAAAACATCCTAAGTGAGATTAGGTGTTCAAGAGCAATCCCAAACTGGGGACTATCCAAGATTTACTCCTATTGAGTAAATCTTGGATGGGTTTCTAGGCCAAAAAATGCATGTGTTGTCATTCTTATATATAATAAATTTGTACCACCTATCCCATTCTTGAGCACCTAATCTCACTAGTAAGTGTATAATGTGTATTAGGTTTTCAAGAAAATTTTGGCAAAATTTCCCCGTTGTTCTCCAAGTACATATGTACTTAGAAAACAAATGGGGAAATGCTACTGAAATTTTCTTGAAAACCCAATACACATTATACACTTACATCCTAAGTGAGATTAGGTGTTCAAGAACAGTCCAAAATTGGGGACTATCCAAGATTTACTCCTAATGAGTAAATCTTGGACGGGTTTCTAGGCTAACAAATACATGTATGTTATCATTCTTATACCTACAGTCCTAGTTTCATCATTCATATCCTAAGTTTTGTGTAACATCATTTAATCATTCTTGTCAGTAAATACAAAATAGTAAATAAACCATGATTCCATTTATCAAAGATTTGAATCAGGGGGTGATGTAGCCCTATTTTAGGGCTCCATCATGTGCCATTTTGTACTTAAATCACATGTAAACATGTTAGATTACAAGCTTTTTCCCCTAATGTGTTTATCATTTCCAAATGCACTTATGATGTTCTTTGCACTATTTTTAGGTACTTGGACAATGCCTTAGATGGAAGAGAGAGAAAGAAGGAGTTCTAGGGCTCCTCAACTCATGGGGAGGTCCAAAGGAGGCCCCAAAATCTCCCTCAACCTACCTCCAATGACCAAGAGTCATCACCAAGCAAAGACATCCAAGAATGATGAAGTTTAAAGGATAATCAAGTGGTGCAAGCCTCACGAAGGCCGTGGGCACTTCCCACGGTCGTGCAAATTTATGACCAAGAACCACCATTTCAACAGGGTTTTTCCCCAAGTCACCACGACCGTGACCATCTTCCACGACTGTGGCCAATGAAGAACAAAATGACTGTGATGCTGCTCCACGACCACATCCCCTCCTCTAAAATGGCTGTGTGATCCAACACTATCGTCGTGCCACTCACCCACCATGACTGTGGCACTCCGCTACGACCACCAACATAACATATCACCACCAGCCCCATACCACGACTGTATTCTTACCCCACGACCATCCTATACTACCCTCACCACGGCCGTGGCACACCAACATGACTTTGGTGACCAACCTACCCTACGATACTTTTACACTAATTTTCCTATCCTACCCCTACTTACTGCAATGCCTACATGGACAATAGAACCTATCTCCATTTTGTTTTCTATGTTTCTCTGCAAATCTAATAAATTGATCAAGACCAGAAATAAACTCTGGGGTGCAACAATTGCAAATTGACATCCATGATCTATCCATTCTATGATCAAAGAGAAAACAAGTATATATTACAACAAGATTAGGGTCTAGGGTTAACATATTAGAGTTTAAGCATGGTTAAATCTTTAGGGTTTAAGGTCTAATATATAATTAATGGTTAAAACATCCTAAGTGAGATTAGGTGTTCAAGAATAGTCCCAAACTGGGGACTATCCAAGATTTACTCCTAATGAGTAAATCTTAGACGGGTTTCTAGGCCAACAAATACATGTGATGTCATTCTTATATATAATAAATGTGTACCACCTATCCCATTCTTGAACACCTAATCTCACTAGTAAGTGTATAATGTGTATTGGGTTTTCAAGAACATTTCGGCAGCACTTCCCTATTGTTCTCCAAGTACATATGTACTTAGAGAACAAACAGGGAAATGCTACCGAAATTTTTTTGAAAACCCAATACACATTATACACTTACATCCTAAGTGATATTAGGTGTTCAAGAATAGTCTCAAACTGGGGACTATCCAAGATTTACTCGGACGGGTTTCTAGGCCAACAAATATATGTGTTGTCATTCTTATATATAATACATGTGTATAAACTACATGAAACATGGTTAATCCTAACCTATAGAGCATTATTAAATAATAAATCAAGAAATTAATAGTTTCAAACATGCAATAATTCACAATGCAATGTTATAAATTACAAGCAACATGGTTAAGCCCCACACTCTAGTATATAGACTAACCTTAAATATAGTGATGTATAAGAGATTAAGAAAAAAAATTCTTAGGTAAGAGTAAGATGAAGCTCATTGATAATATAGAAAGGGGGGGAGGGGTGGGGCTGACCTTGGTCCCTTAGTTGATATTACATCAATGTACTACTGATTTCCAAGATAGGATAGATGATACTAGATTTCATATTAGATTAGGACAAAGTCCATCACTAAATTCGTAAACTCAACATATATGCACAATTAGCATCAAATATAGGACAAATGGGTAGATTAGAACCCTAATGTACTCAAACATGTATAAAAATTACCCTAATGACAAAAGGGCCTTCCAATGGTGGTTGAGCAAGAGAAGGGTACCTTGAGGGTGGAGGAACAAAGCATTTTTGGTGGTGCCGGTGGAAAATAGGCACATAGGAGTTGTGGTTGGAGCAGCCACCTAGAGAGCAGGGAGCAAGAGAGCTGCGGCCTGGAGAGCAGCGGCCGGAGCACTAGAAAGCGGTGGTGGCAGAGGTGAGCGGAGGAAGCGACGGTGACCAGAGCACCAACAAATGGCGGTAGAGGCAGCGATTAAATGAGCAGTGGGCGGCAGTGAGCAGAGGAATCACCGGACCTAATCCTCAATCGAGAATGAATGAAATAGAGAAAGGGGAAGAGTCTAGCTCGCACAGGTGATGATAAGTTAACAACAGGCGTCGGTTATTAGAACTAACCGACTCATACAACTATAGGCGTCGATTACAAACAAGAAACTGACACTTCTTTTAGTTGATAGTCATCGGTTCCAACTAGAAAAACCAATGTCTATCTATATATGCCGATAAAAATAAATGTTATCGAATTAAGACTATAGTCATCAGTTTCCGTACAAAAACTGACACTAAAGGGAGGTGAAAATTTCCGCGGTTAAGCGTGCAAAAACACATCGACGTCGGTAATTGTAAGACAACTGACGATAAAAATTGGTCAAATTTCTATCTCGCGGAAAACCTTTAGTCGTCAGTTTCTTTGTTAAAAACCGACGACGTATGTTAAATTTTGGAGATAATTTTTTTCACTGGAAAATTAGAATTTGGAAGTCAATTTTAGGTGTCAATTTATTATTATGAAACCATCACTAAATTAAAAGTGATACCCGTGTTTGGTTGCCCTTCACAAATAGAAGTCGGTTATTTTATTTAACCGACGATGTATGGATTAGGCGTCAGTTTTTGTATACAACTGATGCATGTAAATGTGACGTTATAAGTCATTTCTGTAGTAGTGTATATACTATATATGTGGTGATCGAATACAATATATGTATATATATGATATATAAAAAAAACACCTCAACTAAACATACTAAGTCTTAGATGATTTCCATTAGTGGCACACATGAAAAGCTTGATCGACCAAGCATGGGTATCCCAAACATGGGGCACAATCTATGTCATGGAAGTGTGATGGTAATAGTGTGGGCCTGTCAAGTGGGGTGCATTATTACCATGGTAGCTTTTGGGTCAGGCTTAACTGATGATTCTTAATGGGATTAAGCACTAGAGGAATGGAGAAGATTATGGCAATGAGTTGCACATATCATCTACACAAGAATTCCATATGATGCAATTGGAAAATATAGCCTACTTTAATAGTTGATTATGAACGTTGGCATTGTCCAGGTAATAATTGAATCATTTTGGAATTTGTCTCACTAGAAAATTGTTCACAACAATTTTATGAATTGGTAAATGAGAAGTGTAAAAACTAATGGAAGCAGCAATTTGATATCCTATTCTAGCATTCAAAGCAAGGATAAGAGATAATGAATATCATGCACTTGGACAGGTGGTTTAGAGTGGTTCCATGTCCTAAACTTAGGAGCTATGTCAGTCCACTACCTAGAGTTGGTTAGACTCTAGGATTTGCAACTTGGTACGCTTATTTATCACGATAAGATTACAAGAAACATAAACCACACAACCAAGGGCTTAAATACACAAGCTAAGATCTTCAACCTATCCAAGGACTTACCCACAAAGCGAGATTCTTTAGCCTTCTACAAAGGACTTACCCAATCTCACCTTTGTCTTCAGCCTTGCAGGAATTACCTATCTTACTTGAGCTTGCCTTGCACCTCTCCTTCACTTGGAGAGCTTGCCCACATTTTCCCTTCACCAAGGGAGCTGGAGCAACGATCAATCTTCACTCGAGAAGATCAGCAACACATCTTCCCCTTCACTCAGAGAAGAACAACAACAACTCCTCTTTCACTCGGAGAAGAAGCTTTAATCAATCTTCTATTTGATTTGGAGGAGGGAAGAAAGAAGGGAGAGATTTACATAGCACAAAGGATAGATCTCATACAAAGGAACCTATCTCACTCACGAATTTGTCTTGAAGGTAGAGAGAGAAAGGGGCTCAAGGGCTTGGAATACTCTCAACTAAGCTAGAACCAAGTTTGCAATGGAAGAGCAGCTTGGAATGAAGTCCAAGGGGTTCTATTTATAGTTGAGGGTGGCCCTTTATGTTGTGGGACACTTGGGTGAAAAAGTGATCATTTTTCCTTCAAGAAAACGGTCATATTTTTGCCCAAAACAATTTACCAACGGTCATATTACTTTTTCTGCAAATTCCGTACAGTGCATTCGGTTGAGTATCAATGGGTGTAACTCGACCGATCAGGTAGCAGGCAATCCAATATTGAACTGATCGGTCGAGTTTGTTCTGAGGAAACTCGACTGACCATTTCAACTGGAAATGGCCTACTACCCAATCGGTCGAGTTCTATGAGTGCACAACTCGACCGATTGCAATCTTCAGAAAATCGACTCAGGATGATCGGTCGAGTTTCAGGGTGGGAAACTCGACCGACCAAGTTCCTGAAATGGATTTTCTAATTTGCAATAAAAGTGGTTAGCACTTGGTGAATTTTGTCCCAAACAATTTTCTCTTCTAAGTTACAAGCATATACATCGTTCCAAGTGATGACATTTATGTTCTAAGGTGATTTACATGGAAATCCTAAATTGCACACTTGTAGTCAATTTGGCTTGCACTTGGCCCATTCTAGGGCTTGTATATGTGATCCTTTTCATGTACCTAATGTCTGCAAACAATCTTTAACGCACATGTTAGATACATATGAATGGAATGGTTAAGTCATTATCAAAATATAGGTAATGTATAACCTCTAGGTCAACATTCTCCCCCTTTTTGACAATGACAAACCATTCCTCAAACATATTGAAAAGGATAAGAAAATTAAACCTTTGCCTTGTGAATTAGGGGTATTCATGATAAGAACAATTGGAATTTCTCCCCCTCAATCTATGCTTCCTCTCACCTGCATGTTAGGTTTTCTATACATAGCAAAACCAATATCCATGTAATATGTAATCCCTTTCATGTCATATGATCAATCAGCAAATTTACAAGAAAAGGATCACTTAGGCAAGAAAGCAATAGTATTATCACAATAAAAACAATATGATTTAGTTTCAGACCATGAGATATCTCTCCCCCTTTTGACATTATCAAAAAGGAAGGGGGTGTAGAAGAGAAAAATCTAGGTCTTCTCCAAGACTCAACCACACATATATGCAAAAGATGATAAGCAACATTTGTAGAGGCATATAACATACAACCACAGAGGAGAAACATACCATCCAAGTCAGAAAAAAAATATAGCTCATCAAACACCAAGCATAAGTTAACACGGATGAAATAGCCAAAGTGTAGCAATGATATTCCAACTCAGACATATGTTCTCATAAGCGACTACAACCATAAAACCGAGAAAACAAAGAATAAGAAAATAGTACAACTCAGACTAATGTGCCAGGATGTTTCTTATACAAAAGAGTCTAGAAAGATATATATAATAGACATGCTAGACTATAATCTAAGACAACCTCCTAGACATCTAAGCTATCTATGTCAACTGTGTCCTCTTCATTGCCTGGGTTGTAGTCCTCATCACCATATTAAGGTGGGGCAGCGGTGCCAGCACCAGCATCGTCATCCTCAGCAGAAGAACCATCCCCATCAGCATCCTCGTCGGCATCCTCATCGACATCCTCAGCCTGGTCAGGCATGTCCTTGTCAGCATGACCAAAAGAGAGACCAGGCCAGCGGGCATTCTGCTCAGCCCACGACATGCCAAGAGCTAGGAATTCCTGGGCCTGCGGAAAGGATGGAGCAGAGTCCCCTAAGGACGCGAGCAGAGTGGCCAGGGGGCCAACAGGTAGAGGTAGATATGCAGGAGTAGAGCTACTGGAGGGATACTGAGGTGGAGCAGCAGCGGAAGGCTCGGCAACAAAAGGTGGTGGAGCAGGAAAGTAATGCTCATATGCATAGGAGGCATAAGCACTACCCAGATATGGCTGATATGCTGGGTAGGGTGAAGAGTAGGATAGGTTCATGGTAGACATGATCGAACACAAATCCTGATGGAGGTGATCCTGGACCTGGCCATTGTATGCCTGTTCATGCATCATGTATCCAAGAAGGGTTTCATTCGATGCTCTCAACGACGCACGGCTAGGGCGGGGATGTGGCTGCGGGGGTGGAGCCTGGGTGGAGGTAGGAGGGGCACCAGAAGCAGAAGCTGAGACTGAGGCTGAGGCAGAGCCAGAAGCACCAGGGGTAGGGAAAGACTTTAGAAGATTGGTTTCACTAATGCACACTCCCTTTCGAGCAACCGCGTAATGGAAGTCGGAAAAGAGTGATTTGTCAGTGGCGAACTGGAACAGACTACAGATCAAGGCTGGATAGGGAGGATGGGTGCCCTTGGTGTTCTTGCCTTTGTCAAAGCAGGTCATATGATGAAGAATGTAACGAGCCCACTTGACACCTATGTTGTTCAACAAATAATAAATCAAAACCGCTGTGTTTTCCGCAATATCCGTTTGATTTCGCTTCGGATGGATGTTGCAGTTAAGCACAAGGGCTAGGATGCGCTTCCGGAGGTCAAGGGATGAGGAGGGAAGGGTGGATCGCTTCTTATAGGCCACGTCAGGCTTTTTCAAATATCGATGAATATCTGGTAAAGTCAATTCATGATGTTTGTAAAAGGCTTCCGGGTCCAAAAGATCAAAATACTCGTCATAGCCCCGGCACCAAGTAGTGGTTTCTTCGTCTCCGGCAAGATAGAGATTGAAAGCCTCCTCGAAGAGTTGAAACCGACGACCGACGATCATTGATGTTAGGACTATTTCGATATTTGGCGAGGGAACAATCGAATCATAGTTCCAGCGCAGATTAGCATAGAACTCGTGAACTGTTTTTGTACTAGTTAACTGATTGTTGAAGCAGTCACTCTCGATTGCAAGGGCGGAAAGGTTGTGATGTGCAAGAAGCTGTGCGATGGAGTTGATATGGTTTTGAAAATGATTTGGACCAACTAGGGGGCGGAAAGGAAAAGGAGACCTAGGAAGGAGATCCTTATACCTATTGACAGCCTCTAGAGATACAAACGTAGTGTTATCAAAAGGAATCAACCGTTGGGTCGAGGAAGAAGCTGGGGCATTGCTAGGGGCGGGGCGTTTTCTCCTGTGGGAAGCCATGGAAGCAAAAGCAAGAGAAGAAAACACGCACACAAGCAAAACGAACCTCGAAACCCAACAGGAACACACAACAGTCGCCCGGGAAGGTCAGGAGCAAGCTGCTAAGGCACCCTAGGGCTAGGAACGGGGAAGGGTTAGGGCTAGGGTGGAGAGCATGGGCCAAGAGAAGAGGAATCGGTCGACTATTTTCTAGTTGCAAGGGAAAATAGTCGGCCGATCCTAAGTTTTAAGTTGGCTCAGCCCGTCGATCGGTCGAGTTCTGAGATAGGACAAATCGACCGATCGGTCCACTGAAGAACCACTCTCGGCTCCTGATCGGTCGAGTTTTCAGGGGTGAAACTCGACCGAAGGTCAACCTGACCTAGCAATCTAAATCTTAGATTCTAGCCACATACATGCCTATTAAATTTATTTTTCCATTCTATTATGCATAAATAACATACCTAGGCACATTTTGCTCATCATTGGGCACTATTTAGCGATAAAAAGTGAAATTCGATAAAAACCCAAAAAAAGGCAAAAACTAGGCATATTGATTTGCAAATTAAGCATAAGCAAGCATGTATAGGCAACATAAGGTGAAGAATGACATGAGCAAGAATATAGGATAGAGATCACTATCTAGATCACATAGCAATATCATTTAAATCAATAATGAGCAGTTTAGATCGAATAAAGTTAAATTGATCTCTAGCTAGGGGTTTTGTAAAGATGTCCGCCAACTGATTTTCCGTGTCCACATGTGTGATATAGATATCTTTCTTGGCAATGTGGTCACGAAGAAAATGATGGCGAACCTCTATATGCTTAGCTCTACTATGCAATATAGGATTATAAGAGAGGTTAATTGCACTAGTATTGTCACAAAAGATAGGAGAAGCATCAAAAAATATGTTAAAGTCTTGGAGCATTTGCTTCATCCATAGGACCTGTGCACAACAACTCCCGACAGCAATGTATTCAGCTTCGGTAGTTGATAATGCCACTGTGCTTTGTTTCTTGGAGAACCAAGACACTAAGCATGGTCCTAGAAGGAAGCAAGTGCCACTTGTGCACTTTCTATCAATCAAACACCCTGCATAATCCGCATCACTCTATGCCGTAAGAGTAAAATCCCTTGATTTAGGATACCATAGACCAAAATTTTGAGTTTTGGCTAAGTACCTCAAAATTCTCTTAACAGCAGTGAGATGCGACTTCTTAGGGCAAGATTGAAAGCGAGCGCACAATCCAACACTAAACATAATGTCAGGTCTAGAGGCAGTTAAGTAAAGTAAACTTCCTATCATACCTCTATAGAGCTTCACATCTACCTTTTCACCTTCTTCATCTTTATCAAGTTTGGCGGTGTTTGACATGGGTGTATCCATCGGCTTCATGTTCTCCATCCCAAAGCGCTTGAGTAGTTCAGTTGTGTATTTGCCTTGGTTTATGAAGTTTCCTTCCTTTGTTTGCTTGATTTGAAAGCCGAGGAAGAAGGTCAACTCATCCATCATGCTCATTTCCAATTCACTCTGCATAAGAGAACTAAACTCCTTGCAAAGATCAAGATCAGTCCCGCCAAAAATGATATCATCAACATATATTTGTATGATAAGAAAATGGTTAGAAGTGTGTTTTAGAAACAAAGTAGAATCAACTTTTCCCATGACATACCCATTATCTAACAAAAAGTTCTTTAATTTCTCATACCAAGCTCGAGGTGCTTGTTTGAGTCCATAGAGAGCTTTTTGTAGCAAATAAACATGATTGGGTAATTTGTCATTTTCAAAGCCCGGAGGTTGAGAAACAAATACTTCCTCCTCGATTGTACCATTCAAAAACGCACTTTTAACATCCATTTGATAAAGTAAGAAATTTTTATAACTAGCAAAAGCAAGTAGCATACGGATAGATTCTAATCTAGCAACAGGAGCATAAGTTTCATCAAAATCAATACCTTCCTGTTGGTTGTAACCTTGTGCTACTAACCTTGCTTTGTTCCTTACCACTTTTCCTTCCTCATCAAGCTTGTTGTGGTAGACCCATTTGGTTCCAATGATCTTTCTATCATTTGGTCTTGGCACTAGAGTCCACACACGGTTCTTCTCAAATTGCTCAAGCTCTTCTTGCATGGTAAGGATCCACTCATCATCACCAAGGGCCTCTTTGATGTTCTTTGGCTCTAGTTGGGAGATGAAGGCACTATCTGCTTGTTCTTTGTTGTGAGCAGCTCGTGTCCTCACTCTCTCAAACGGATTGCCAATGATCAAATCCTTGGGGTGATTCTTTGCAAAGCGGGGAGTGGGATCCTTCTTTTCTTCTTCTGCAACCTGCTTGCCTTTGTCTTTGATGTTGAGATCTTTTAAGATAGGAATTATTTCATATGCAACATCATCATCACCAATATGCTTTCTACTAACAGGGTTAGTTTCAATAAATTTAACATTTATAGATTCTTCAATTTTAGATAGTTCAATGTTAAATACTCTATATGCCCTACTAGTAGTGCTATAGCCTAGGAAGAAAGCCTTGTATGATTTTGGATCAAACTTGTCGAGAGAATACTTAGTGTTTAAAACAAAACAAGGACATCCGAAAACATGAAAGAAATCAATAGACGGCTTCCTACCACGCCATAGTTCATAGGGGGTTTTCTTGAAAGTCGGATGTGTGAAAACTCAGTTTTGCACAAAACATGACGTGCTAACGGCTTCAGCCCAAAACTTCTTAGGAGTGTCATACTCAAGAAGCATGGTCCTAGCCATCTCGTAGTGATCTATTCTTCCTCTCAACAACTCCATTTTGTTGAGGTGTGCGAGGAGAAGAGAAATTGTGCAAATAACCCGATTTTTCACAAAAACGTTCAAAAAGATCATTTTCAAACTCTCCCCCATGATCACTACGAATGGAAACAACATGGCAAGAAGCTTCATTTTCAACTCGTTTACAAAAGCTCAAGAAAACATCAAGTGTATCGCTTTTAGAAATGAGAAAGAAAGTCCAAGTATATCTAGAAAAATCATCAACAATAACAAGACAATACTTGGAGCCACGAAGTGTTTGTGTTCTCATTGGTCCGAAAAGATCAATATGAAGAAGCTCAAGAACTCTCTTGGTACTCATGACTCCTTTGGATTTGAAGGAGGATTTGGTTTGTTTCCCTTGTGTACAAGGTTGGCATTCCTCATCCTTTTCAAAATTCAATTTAGGAAGTCCTCGAACCAAGTCCTTTTTGTTCAATTTCTTCATTTGATGCAAATTCACATGACCCAAACGACGATGCCAAAACGAAAGATCGTTTTTATCCACAACTAAGCATCTATTTAGTATGAGCTTAAGAGCATCGAGAACAATCACATAGAGATTACCATTTCTAGTTCCCTTATATATAACATTGTAGGACAGAGAATCTAGAAGCAAGCATTCTAAAAAAGTAAATAGCACAAGATAACCATTATCACATAATTGGCTAACACTAATTAAATTGTGATGTAGGCCATCAACAAGCAATACATTTTTAATGCATAATTCATTGCCTACATCACCCTCACCTATAACCTTACCCTTCTTGTTGTCCCCGAAGGTTACCGATCCTCCTTTCTTTTTCACAAATTTGTTGAAATGGCTGATTTCTCCAGTCATATGCTTAGAGCAGCCACTATCAACAATCCATTTCTTTTTAACCTGCAAGAAAAGAGGATGTCGGAACCCAACTCAAACTTTGGGGTCTGGGGTTAGCTTGGGGACCCATTTCATGTTTGGGTTGGTCCCCTTGGGCTTGTAAGGACAATAGGTAGAATAATGGTCATCACATTTGCAATGAATACAAACCATGGGGTTTTTAGAGCTGGAAGACTCTCCATTGAAAATTGGAGGTTCCACACTCTTTTTCTTACCCTTCTTCTTCTTACCTTTTGGAGTAGTCCCATTATATCCTAAACCACTAGTACCAACTTGTTTGGTAGAGTGCTCTAGAACATCATTTAGGGATTTCTTACCCGAAAGAAACATTTGCAAAGTAGATCTTAATTTAGCATTATCATCACTAAGATTTACAACAGTAGTAGATAAACTAGCAAGATCTTCTCTAGTATGCAAAAGGTCGGCCTCAAGATAGAGGGCTTTAGTAAGAAGAGTGTCTTTTTCCAGAGTTAAGCTAGCAACTTCATTTCTAGGCAAAATAGGTCTAGAAGATAAATCATTTGTTTGAGCAAGCAATTTAGCATTTTCAGATTTAAGAACAACAATCTCTCTTTGATAAGAGTAGACTTCATCTCTCCTAGCATCATCAATAAGCTTAAGTTCTACATTTTCAGTTTTTAGAATATCAAGCTCATCTAGGCATTTTTGGTTCTCTATCTTAAGATTTTCAATAGTTTTAAGATGAGTACCATTCTCAACCTCTACTCCATTATATTGAAGTTCAAGGTCAAGAAATTGCCCTTGCAAGGAATCTATTCTATCAAGATGTAATTTCTCATTTTTATCAAGAATGTCAATTTTTGCATAGAGATCATCAACAATTTTTCCTAATATTTTCCTTTTAGATTTACATTTAGCAAAAGAAGATTGGCATTCATTAAGCATATCAATAAGAGTTTCCTTAGATAGCTCATGTAAACTAATATCACTTACTTTGCTTACCTCATTTACCTCAATTACATCTTCACTTGTAGAGGCCATGAGGGCAAGATGACAATCTCCATCTTCGGAGCTTGAGGAGCTTGAAGAAGAGGACTCCCATGCCACATGAGCTGCATCTTTGGACCTTCTCTCCTTCTTGTCTTTTCTTTTGTACTTTGCTTCTCTCTTGTACTTGTCATCCTTCTTGTGGCTGCTCTTATGATGGCTCTTCTTGACCTTTGGGCAGTCACTCTTGTAGTGGCCTTTTTGACCACACTCGTAGCACCTTGGAGTCGAGGAGGAGGTCTTGCTCTAGAAGTGCTTCCCTTTTGAGTAGTTGGCTTCATGATCATTTACACCTTCATCTTCACTTGAGGAAGGGCAGGGAGACTTCATGGCAAGTTGTTGTTGTCAGACCATTTCTTCAATTTGAGCTTTGAAGGCGGGGTCCTTTATCTTCTTTGATTCCTTCTCTTCTCTTTTCTCCTCTTCCTCTTACTTGTCAAGCCTCGGTTCATGGGCTTGAAGGTTGCCAACCAGCTCCTCGGTTGATAACTCAGTTAGCTTGTAGACTTCTTCAATAGAGGTGACCTTTGGCTCCCATCTCTTTGGAAGAGATCTCAAGATCTTAGCATTGATTGTACCTCTATCCATGACACTTCCAAGGGCTGCAAGGCTGTTCAAGATGACATTTAACCTTGTGTACATATCCGCTACCCTCTCATTCTTCCCCCTCTTGAAGTTCTCAAGAAGACCACCAAGCATGTAGACCTTGGCCTCCTTGACTTGCTCAGTCCCTTCATAGGTGACACACAACTTGTGCCATATCTCATGCGCCGTGTCCCACGAAGAGATGCAGTTGAACTCTGATGGTGTAAGGGTGGCGTAGATGATGCTCACGGCTTTAGCATTGAGTTGAGCATGCTTCATCTCCGCTTCCATCCATGTGGTGATGTCGCCTTTTGGATCCTCATACTTGAGATATACAATCTTCCACATTTCGAAACTCACCCCTTGAAGATAGAATTGCATTCTCCTCTTCCAATATAAGAAGTTTGTGCCGTCGAAGACCGGGGGTCTCATGGAGAAGCTTCCTTCAAGGTTGAGTGACCCAAGAGCTGAGTCACCCATCTTCTCCTACTTGTAGAAGTAGCTTGGAGAAGACCTGTTCTGATACCACTTGTTGGATCGATGGGCTCTAGAGGGGGGGTGAATAGAGCTACACACACTTCACAAAATCGATTAGACCACCAATTTAAATGAAGTGTAAAAACTAATGCAAGCAGCAATTTGATATCCTATTCTAGCATACAAAGCAAGGATAAGAGATAACGAATATCATGCACTTGGACATGTGGTTTAGAGTGGTTCCATGTCCTAAACTTAGGAGCTATGTCAGTCCACTACCTAGAGTTGGTTAGACTCTAGGATTTGCAACTTGGTCCTCTTATTTATCACGATAAGATTACAAGAAACATAAACCACACAACCAAGGGCTTAAATACACAATATAAGATCTTCAACCTATCCAAGGACTTACCCACAAAGTGAGATTCTTCAGCCTTCTACAAAGGACTTACCCAATCTCACCTTTGTCTTCAGCCTTGCAGGAATTACCTATCTTACTTGAGCTTGCCTTGCACCTCTCCTTCACTTGGAGAGCTTGCCCACGTTTTCCCTTCACCAAGGGAGCTGGAGCAACGATCAATCTTCACTCTAGAAGATCAGCAACACATCTTCCCCTTCACTCGGAGAAGAACAGCAACAACTCCTCTTTCACTCAGAGAAGAAGCTTCAATCAATCTTCTATTTGATTTGGAGGAGGGAAGAAAGAAGGGAGAGCTTTACATAGCACAAAGGATAGCTCTCATACAAAGGAACCTATCTCACTCACGAATTTGTCTTGAAGATAGAGAGAGAAAGGGGCTCAAGGGCTTGGAATACTCTCAACTAAGCTAGAACCAAGTTTGCAATGGAAGAGCAGCTTGGAATGAAGTCCAAGGGGTTCTATATATAGTTGAGGGTGGCCCTTTATGTTGTGGGACACTTGGGTGCAAAAGTGATCGTCTTTCCTTCAAGAAAACAGTCATATTTTTTCCCAAAACAATTCACCAACGGTCATATTACTTTTTCTGTAAATTACGTACAGTGCATTCGGTCGAGTATCAATGGCTGTAACTCGACCGATCAGGTAGCAGACAATCTGATATTGAACTGATCGGTCGAGTTTGTTCTGAGGAAACTCAACCGACCATTTCAACTGGAAATGGCCTACTACCCAATCGGTCGAGTTTTGTGAGTGCACAACTCGACCGATTGCAATCTTCAGAAAATCGACTCAGGATGATCGGTCGAGTTTTAGGGTGGGAAACTCGACCGACCATGTACCTGAAATGGATTTTCTAATTTGAAATAAAAGTGGTTAGCACTTGGTGAATTTTGTCCCAAACAATTTTCTCTTCTAAGTTACAAGCATATACATCGTTACAAGTGATTACATTTATGTTCTAAGGTGATTTACATGGAAATCCTAAATTGCACACTTGTAGTCAATTTGGCTTGCACTTGGCCCATTCTAGGGCTTGTATATGTGATCCTTTTCATGTACCTAATGTATGCAAACAATCTTTAACGCACATGTTAGATACATATGAATGGAATGGTTAAGTCATTATCAAAATATAGGTAATGTATAACCTCTAGGTCAACAATAATGAGTGTGATAGTTAATTAAAGACCTAATCAATATCATCATATTTTAATCAAATCAAACCAAATAAAATTGATCTTTTTGACAGAAATTGCAAATTCTTTTGTAATATCAAATGGAAATGAACAACAATCACTTTTATCTGTGATCGGACCTTGAGAAGGAAAACCTAAATGGGAACAACTTCTATAATTTGTTCAGGACGTTGAGAATTGTTCTCAAATAGGATAACAAGATATATTGTCCAAGAGATGCCAGAACCAGATGAACTGCTTCCCAATGCACCGAAGGCTGATAGGGATGCTTACAAGAATCATATTGAAGATGTTGTAGATGTCAAGTGTCTGATGATATGCTCCATGAACTATGAGTTGTAGAGACAGCATGAGAGCTTGTATGTGATTCAGATGGCCACACATCTCAAGAACATGTTTTAAGATCAGGCAAGATAGGAGAGATATGATGTCTCCAAGGTGTTGTTTAAGTGCAATATGATGTTAGTTAAGCAACATGCCTTCCACGGCTACAATATTGAAGACCTGATGATGCACATCAACAATTTCATTGAAAGTTGTGACATGGTTAAGATAGATAGAGTGCCAACGACTATGATCTACTTAAACCTTTTTCCGTTGTCAGTGACCATTGGTTCCAGATCATGGTCCTATAATTTGGAAGATGAATCTATTGAGACTTTGAATTAAACTATTGATGCCTTCTTGGAGTGCTATTACCCTCCATAGAAGAGGAATGAGTTGACCAAAAAGATCTACAACTTCAAAAAACAAGTAGAGGAGTCATATTCTGAGGCATGAGAGAGGTTCCATAACATTTTGAGGAAGGTCCCTCACCATGGTATTGACTTGTTAGGCCAAGTGAAGATTTTCTACTATGGGCTACATCAGGGGGAAAGAGTGACATTGGATAGCATAGGGACAGGCTTCTTCCTCAACAATAAGTCATCCAAATGCCATGAGATCTTGAAAAACATAGCTAACAACCAATCTTGGGGAGAAGAGCATGAACGTACAACATCTATTAAAAGTATTGGAGAGTCCAAGGTGATTTTTGCACTGAATGAAAAATTGGACTTGATTGCCAAGAAGTTGTGTCATAAGGATGGAAACTCTTCTATAGGATAAGATGAGTGCAAGTTTGCATGAAAGACAAAACTATAGGGTCAATGACTACTCATGGAGAAAAGACCCCAAGTTCTCCTGTAGGGATCCTGATAATTTCTAGTAGGACCCCTTCAGAGCTCATCAAGGCAAGCCACATCAGGTTGTTCCACAACAGCAATACCAACAAGACATGGGCCCTAACAAGACATACCGCATAGAAGACATGCTTGGTAAACTAGTTAGTCAAAATGAAGTACTCATTGGATAGACTCAGAGGAAACTTCAGAATCAAGGAGCACATTTTCACAACAAAGAGACATAGATTTCTCAGATTGAGGTAGAGGTTGCGTCCTTGAACAAACCTACACAACAGGGGCTCCCAGGAAACACCAACATACCTACTGACAATCAACATGTAAAAGCGGTGATGTCATGTAGTTGGAAGAGGTTTTGAATGAGAAGAAGACAGTTCCAGAGTCAAAACACATAGAATATGATAAAGGGTCACCACTGACTGTTGTTTTAGTTGATTCAGTTGAGCCAGATGTTGTAGTAGAGGACAAGTCAGTTGATGTTAAAATTCATGAACCCAAGGATCCAAGGAAAGAGGCTTATGTCCCACCTCACCATAGGAAGGTGGTGAAGCCAGTGTCATTCCCAAACAGCTTGTAATCTCAGAAGGTTGACAAGAAATTTCAGAAGTTCCTAAACATCTTTAGGAAGCTTCATGTCAACATTCCACTCCTCGATTCAATTGAGCAGATTCCCTCCTATGGAAAATTTCTGAAGGACTTAGTCAACAAGAAGAGAAGGATATATGATTCTAAGGTGGTAGTTATGAAGGAGCAAGTCAATGCTTTTATTCTGGGAACGTTGCCACTAAAAAGGTAGGATTCAGGCTATTTTAACATCTCAGGTTATATCGGGAGGACAAGATTTAGCGAAGCTTTATGCAACTCAGGGGCTAGCATCAATCTCACTCCCTTGAACACTTTCAAGAGGCTAGGTCTAAAGGAGTCCAGGAAGAGTAATATGACCATAAAGTTGACAAACAACTCAGTGGTGAGGCTTATGATATTTGTGAGGACGTTCTTATCAAAGTTGGCAGATTCATCTTTCCAACAGACTTTGTCATCATGGAGATGAAATATGGTAAAGGCAACAAATTTTTACTCTGAAGGCCTTTCCAATCTATATTTGAAATGATTTTGGAGATGGGCAGAGGAAGAATGACATTGGGCAATAGAGAAGAGCATTTTGAAATCTTGATGTCTGAACTTATACAGATTGTCAAAGGGAAGTAATAGTGTTGCATGTTGTAGAAGGTCCAAGAATGAGTGTCATTATTTCTAGGGAATCCATTTCTTGACATGGCTCATGTGATAACACAGGTCCACAAAGGCACACTATCGGTGCACATCTTGGAAAACACAATAGAAATTTCTTTTACAAAGGTAGTTCATTATCTTGATGATGAAGATGAGGACTATTGCCTAGAAATAATTAAGGAGGTGGCCTCTACTGCTCTTGTTTTATAATATCCATAGTTGTCTTTGGAGGCATGTGATATTCATCTGGTAGATGACTATACCCGACATAGTTTGTTGGAGGAGCATGTCTTGTTTCTTAAGACACTACTGTGTTATTACATCAAACATTTTGAGGATCTAGGATCACCACCTCCACCATTGATCCCATCTTTATTGAGTCCCCTGGATCTAGATCTGAAGCCATTATCATCGCACTTGAAATATACTTTCTTCTCAAGAGACAAAAAACTTCCAATCATCATCTTTGCTAAATTGAGAATTTATGAAGAGGAGTAGCTAGGTGGTTCTAAAAAAGAACCACATAGCATTTGGATGGTCGGTTGCAGACATAAAGGGGATCTCTCCAAGTTTCTTCTAGCAAAAGATAAGATTGGAGGAAGGAGCTAACCCAATTGTGCAACCTAAGCAGTGACTCAACCCCATCATGACTGATGTAGAGAAAAAGGAGGTAGTCAACTTTTATTTGCAGGTATCATATATGTTATCTCTGATTCAACCTGGGTTAGTTCAACCCAGTGGGTTTCAATGAATGGGGGAATAATAGTCACAACTAACTCAAATGGTGCATTAATTTCAACTAGGTTAGTGATTGGGTGGCGTGTCTGCATAGATTATCGACGTATGAATTATTCCACACTGAAGGTTCATTTCCCGCTTCCTTTTATAGATCAAATTCTTGAGCGGCTCACCAGCTGCTCTCATTTTTGTTTTCTCGATGGCTATTCGTGATACAATCAGATTTCTATCGAGCCATAAGATTAAGAGAAGTCTACCTTCACTTATCCTTATAGCACTTTTATGTATCGTTGAATGTCGTTCAGTCTTTGTAATGCACTGAATACTTTCCAGTGATACATGCTCACCATCTTCTTAGATACGGTAGACTGATGTTTGGTTGTGTTCATGGATGATTTTTTAGTTTATAGGAAATCATTTAAGGATTGTCTTTTTAATATTTATAAGGTGTTGCAGAGATGTGAGGACACTCACCTAGTTTTGAACTGGAAAAAATGTCACATGATGGTGAGTGTGGGAATTGTTTTGGCACAAGGTGTCCATTAAAGGGATGGAGGTAGACCCGATAAACATAGAGGTCATCTTCAAGATACCTCCACCATCTTTGGTGAAGGAAGTTAGGAGTTTTTGAGGATATGCTGGATTTTATCGAAGATTTATAAAGGATTTTTTGAAAATCGCCAAACCTCTCTATTAATTTTTAGAAAAGGAAATTGATTTTAAATTTGATGAGCGATGTTTTAAGTCATTTGAGGTGTTGAACGAGAAGTTAGTCTATGCACTAGTAGTCTAGGCTCCAGATTGGAGCCAACCTTTTGAGTTGATGTATGACACATCAGATTACACAATGGGGGTTTTTCAAGGCCAACACCTAGATAAGGTCCCCGCGGCCATCTATTATGAGTCTAAAACACTTAATTCTACCATGTTGAATTAAACAACTACAGAAAAAGAGTTATAGGCGGTTGTTTTTTTATTTTGATAATTTTTCCAATATTTGATAGGAGCTAAGGTTATCGTTTGGATAGATCATGCGGCCATCCAGTTTTTGTTGTAGAAAAAGGATGGAAAGCCTAGATTCATTAGATGGATATTGCTATTGCTAGAATTTGATTTTGAAATCAAAGACAAGGAAGGCACTAAGAATGTTGTTGTAACAACCCCGCCACCCGGTAACCCCCAATTAAGGGAGACCAAGAGGTTAGAGTCATTATCCCAATTCCCCGGATCAAAGGTTCAGCAAATAATCAGTAATAATTATTAAATTCTACCATGACTATACTGAAATCTAGAATAAAAATAAAACTTTGCATACCTTTTTAAAAAACTTGGATATCTAACTTTTATCCACCTTTGGACTCTATTCTAACAAATCCTCCTTGGAATTTATTTCTTAACTTCATAGTATGCCACTTTATTGTTTTTCCTTTTCAATTTGTACCTAAACAGCTGACAAACAAAATGTCAGTCAACATAAATGAATATGCTGGTATGTGGGGGAAACAATAATCGTGCAACTATGGTAACAATGTAAGCAACCAAATATCATTTAACAATCAAGGTTACATTTTAAGCAATACTACTCAATCAATACCTATCCCCTTATCTCTGTGTTGTCCCTACAGTGGACTTGGATACTACCTCTCTCATATGGTAGATCCTTACCCCCATGATCCTACCTCAAAGGTAGCCATTACCTAGGGTTGTGGAGTTGCATGGCCCTACCCAAAGGTAACCCAATCTCTGACTCATGGTGACTTGATGGACCTACCCCATAGGTAGCGAGGTATTAAGTCATCTAATGACCTGATGGACCTACCCCATAGGTAGCCATGTACTAGGTCAATCTATCAAGCTACAGAGGGGACTAGGATCTGAGCTAGTAGGCATATATCTTAGGTGATAGTCATATCCACATTATAGTATGCATGAATTAAATTCATCCAACAGTTTAATTCAAGCCACCGATGGAAACTTATGAAATCCTCAAAAAACTAATTCGGGATATTCATAAGCGTAACCACATACATGTGATTGTAGATTTTTGAGATAGAAACAACTAAGTAGAGAAAACCCAACCAAGCAAGTTATTATGCACAGAAATCTTGAAATAAATATATAAACTTCCTTTTATCAAGATTTATCCAAACTCATCTTGCTTCTTAGGATTTCTATTCCAATTTTAGGGTTTCCTTTAAAATTTGGGTTTTGCCTTCACTTTAAGTATTAGGAACCCTAATTCAACAAAACTACATAAACACCTTAAATTTCTCATCTTAATACTCCTAGCAAACTTAAGATCATTATTTAGTAGCATATTTTCATAATTCGATTTAAACAAAGCTTTTATCTTCTTTTACCCTAAATTAGGGTTTCTATATGTATTATCCTTCATACATAGATTAAAACCCTAAATTAGTCAACTTTTCATATAAAATGGATTGAAACTCTACTTTAACATTCAACAGGTTAATACTTCTCAAATTAAGCTATTAAACAACAAAGATTCATCCTTTATACTCAATTAGGGTTTCTAATTAACTTTTAATACCTTTTCTATCAAATTAACATACTTTTGCAAAACTAGATAGAACTAGGTTACTAAACCATTTTTATCTTGTTCCTTGTATTTTCCTAATCAACTTTCATTTATAAAGTTTATTAATCTGAGATCCCTAGCAATTTCTATGAATTTCGCAAGAAAAACCTTTTTTCTGAAATTTCGGTCAGAGAGAGTTATTTACCAAAATATGTCGGCCATTTGATCGCTACTCCGCTGGTCCGCCCCTTGGATCCGACACTCTGCATCACACACCCCCACTCATGAGGTTAGTAAGCCGGTTGGGCCTGGGACCGTTGGATCTCCTCGCGAGACCACAATGGAATTTGATCGAGCGGCTCTTGCTATTCGTCCTCCTCCATTCCTAGTGCGTGACCCGTGGTGGCGTCGTGGTGGTGCTCTCACCGGATAGAAGTCAATCGATGGATAGAGAGGGAGCTAGGGCTTGGAAAGTGGTCGGTTAGCATCATTCTGAAATGGAGAGTCAAGAGGGGGCCTTTTTATAGGGCTAGGAGGGGTCCCCCTTAGGGTTTCTCCAATGGCCGCTACCCTCACCTTCAGGTGAAAAGGGTGTTTTTTTATACGTGACGAAAGCTTGCCAACATAGGGTCGAGAAGGTTTGGAACTCTCTCCCAAATTCAAAGGAACCAAAAACAGGCTTGCACAGGCTCGGGATCGCGACGAAATTGAGGGGAAAGAATCCCTCTATAACTCGACTGGAGTCTGAGTTCCTGTGGAACTGTATGATGAGAGGCTATCGTTGGATCATGATCCAATGGCTCTCGTCTCACGTGATCAACCAAACAGGAAAACATATTCCTATTTTCAAGATAATTCATATATTTGCAGATAATTTGAAAAATTCATAACTCCTAATCCGTAACTCCTTTTTATCTCAAATTTTAAGGGAATCTCATTAATGATTTAATATTTCATCATACCAATGTTAGGCTTATTATCTAAAGAAATCAGGTACTTTTCCTTAGTTGCAAGTCATCACTTAATTATATACATTTTTCACATATTTTCTTTTCCCCTTGCCATTAAATTATCATTTTGGATTCCTTAGACCTCAAGGAACCCTAAAGGAATGAAATCCCATCTTGGGAATATTCCTTAGCTATTTACTTATCATTTATTCATTTTCTTATTTATCCCTTTCTTCACTAGAATTCCTTTTTCTGTTCTTTCTTCTTTTCCTCTCAATTGGGCTCAGTAACCAATAAAGCCCACTAAGAAAACAAACAAGGCTATTATGCACGAAAATCATTCAATTCCAATAAATAATTCAAACATTGATTTCATTTATCAATTAAAATGAGAGTTACAAATCTCATTACATGGTTTAGAAAAATGAGGTTATAACATCCTCCCCTTCTTATAGGAATTTTTCCCTCAAAATTCATCAATCATACAACAATTTAGGATAAGACTTTTCCATGTCCATAATTGGCCCCTATGTGGCTTTACCCTATCCATGGTGCTTCCAAAGAACCTTTATCATCACAAATTCTTTTCTTTGAGTTCTTTCACCTTGGCATTCATAATCCTCACAGGTGACTCAGGACATTTTAGTTTTTTTTCAAAGCTAAATAGGTTCATGGCTTAGCACATGGCTTAGGTACCTCACATAGTGCACTAGATCGGACTTGTGGAACACATCATACATTACGTTATCCTGAGGGGTAAGACTAAACATAACCATCTCCACCAATCCATCTCAAATGGACCCATGCAGCTAGGACTCCGCTTTCTTAGCTTAGAGGGGTCGGATTTCATATCACATATTGTCCCACAGTGAACTGCATGTCAGTCTTCTTTGCATTAACTTACGACTCATGTCGTCCCTGGGCTCTTTTTCAGCCATTGCACGATCAAAGCGACTTCATCTGCACACACAGTGGTCTTTTTCTGACCTTCACGAGATCCCTTCACCAACATCCCTTACAGAGCTTCTTTACATCCCTTACAGAGCTTCTTTAATATTTCATCATGCTAATGTTAGGCTTATTATCCATGGGACACAACCTCCCTTACAGAGCTTCTTTACATCCCGATGTTGGCTATGGTGGTTATCATCACATCTTACATAGGAAAAGAACTGTCTCCATGTATCACCCTGAATGAGCACACATGCCCTCACAAAACCCTCTAGTCTAGATCATACTAACCATTAGTTAGGGGTGATAAACTGTACTAATATCGAGTTCTTTATGTATCTACTTCCACCTCATGGAATTAAACCTTTAGGTTATACTCAAGAACCTTTGAACTCATATCATGGTATAGTTGAACCATATCTCTTACATGTAGTTCAACTAGACCAGTCTCCTGACAGTACTCTCTCTTTACTTAGATTATGACATCTAGGTAAGTCAATCTACCATAACCCATATTGCATCCTGACCTTCCTTGGTCTAGGGAGACTTACCACGACATCCATAGTGATGAACTCCCATTCCCTCTCACGGACTTTTATCAACTCAATGGGTTATTGGTGTTCATCCTTCACCTCCTGACATGCATGATGACAAGCCACATGCAACTCTGTACACTTCTTAGGCATCCAAAGCACTACTACCACTTATTATCTTAGTAGTACCATGGTCTATGGTGAACTTAAAATCATGATATCATGTATGTCATTATTCCTCAAGGTTGATTCGTTAGAAACCCTAAAACACTTTAGTCAGAGTTTCATCACCTTCTTTTCCAAAGAAGTGCATCTGAGGTTCACCATCTTTCTATCACCACAAGCCCTAGGTAGGCTAATCAAGTAACCACTAACTCGATCACCGGATCTTGTTACATCTGAGTGTTAGCCCAAAATATCTCCTTTTCCAAACTTAGGGCTAACCTAACAACCTCTTCTAACCTCTAGCGAAACTAGGTAGCTGCATCTTAACTAGAGCATCCATTACCACCTCACATCCTTATGTATTAGGTAATGTTGAAGACATACACCTCCATGTATTCCACTTATTATCTCATCTTGAACTCTGAGTCTATCTTCATCAAGAAAACTCTGAGCTCGTCATCTTGGTTATCGAATCCTTGTATAACTCATATATTCCACATGGCTCATGATAAAAACATCCTCATAAGATGACTAACTTAGCTCTCTTGATGTTTGTAAACCATCCACATATCATACACTCCACAAGGGTATGTTATTATCTCAATCCTTATAGCAACATTTCAACTCACATCATACTTATCCTTAGTGTATGGCACACGTACTGCCCTATCTCTCACCCCCATAACGAGAGGAAATAAGCATTTGGCGGCCATCCAAACACAAAGTTCTTCCCATTCCAAGAGTAGAGATGGTGCATCCCACATTTCTAGTACACCTTCCAATCTAATTTGAAACGTGCAACACATGTCTCCACATCATGAACATCTCAACATCAGGGTTACTTCCATGGAAAATTGGTCTCGAACCCACTTGGGTCATCATACCATCCTTGGTCATCTCCTCTAGGTCTGTAGGGTTCCGACACTTTTCGTGTCATCCCTCTTCCCTTATGCATCAAAGAATGTCTTCCTCATTTGCCCTTTGGGTTCATGAGTTCATGAAGGTGATCAATCTCCTAACCCATGGACCTCAGACAATGATAGTTGTTACCTCCCGACCCTATGGTCATGTGCAACTAGGGAATTAGGCAACTCCTACTCTCATCAGTCTGATCCCTACCTGACCCTAGGATAGAATTAGGATTCTAACATATTACATGTCCAACTTATAACCTTACCAAAGTCTCCATCAACTCTCTCTACATTTATGGTCTGACTTACATCCTTTCATAGGGATCAGGGCAACCTACCTACCTCAGTCAGGCCCCATATTGGTTACCTCCATGGTAACACATCCACATGCACTTAGTGATGGTTATCTATGGATATACAAGTTCCTTATCATATTATGTACTCTCCACTTAGATTCTCAAGATCCTATGAGACATCTTAAGGTTACCTCAAACCTAACAAAAGTTGATTCATACCCTACAAAAGGGTCCTCTCCCAGGATGGGAGGAAACTATCTCTTCATAGCAATAAAGGTGACAAACGTCCTTATGCCCAATGTTTACATCCACATGAGCATACTTATCCCTAGCAAGATACTAAGGCACGTAGCTAACAAGTAGACCACATACTAAACCATTCTAGGTCTCCATGATAGGTCATACTCGTTCTCATTCCTCAACATTGGACCATCATCATACATACATGTCTATGTCCCAAACTATATGGAGGGGTTCATCAAACATACTCCTTAATCCAAGGGGTTTCCCTTTCCTCTAAACATGAGGAGTTCCATGCTCGAATATATAGAAATTCAAATCTCATCATGGGCATCATGTGCACCAGGTACTACTACTTCCCCTCTTAGGTCTCAGAACCCTAGGTTCACTTTTCTGCAAGAGCTATCCAACCACATGCTCAACATTCTAACCATGAACCAAGAATGTACAAGGTACACCATGCACGTCCTATTATCCTTCCACTTGAACCACACCTCAGAGTTGAGTCTTCCTCAAGGACAAACAACTAGGTATAAGGCCTCACAACTTGTTACTAAACCTCCTCCGGGTCTAAGGAACTCTTCTTTCTATCCTTAGAAGGTAAGCACCTATATCATCTGCACATAGGTACCAGTAGCATCATCCTTCTTCTAGGGTTTAGTTCCTCTAAAGGCAACCAAGAACTACAAGGACTATGTATGAGGCAACCACAACCATCCACTTAGGTTGTAACATACTCAACTTATCAGGGTTCCTCATATTCTAGAGTCTAAGCTTCCATACTTCTTGCTCAGGTCTTGCTCTCTCTCTAGAGCTAACCCTACAAACAACCTTACTACTATAGGTTCTCTCTCTAAGGTGAAACATGCTCATATGCATACACCTACATGGGTGAGACATATGATCAACCTATTTTCTCACAAGGTTACCCATAGCTCTTTATGCTTATCTCATAAGCTATCCATTATGCCCTTTAGGCCTAGGTTTTTAACCTACTTCTAGTACTATTAACGTACTCTAGGTACATACTATGCCATGCTCATATCAGTCCATAGGGTTTTATAGGGTCATCACTAACCTCATCAATGAAGGGGTTATCCTTCACCCTAACTATAACATCCCTAACTTGGGTTATGCTTTAACCCTAGGTGTTTTGCTTAATAAAGTTTATTAGATGCTTTCTCTTATCTCTTGAAAAGTAATTAAGGCTCAAGAGGAAATTATATTTCAATTTTAGTCCTTTTTGAACAATGTTGAAAACAATGTTTTGATTATTGTGGACTAAAGTGCAATTTACCCATGTTGAGGGGTTAATTTGCAAATGTTGCATGATATTATGTTCCTCATGTGTTGAATAATCATGAGAATGAAGATGATGTAGAGGTATGGCTAGTGAAAGCCTGGGTACCAAGAAAGAGTTGATTAAATAATGTTTGTACCTTAAAAACCTAGTTTTGGGGTAATGTGCAATTTACCCAAAACCTAGGGTTCAGTATGCAAATTTTCACTTCAATAAGGTCTATAATAATTCTTGGCATCTTGTAGAGGCAATAAAATGAGAGGGGCATCTCATTCGAGCTATTTTTGAAGGAGAGAGAATCTTAACATTAAAATAATCAAGATTTAAGCATAATTGAAATCCTAATTCAATTTAATGTAAACAAATAAATAAAATAATTGAAGGTCATTCAACCAAAAACGATATGGTTGAATTTTCTCAAGTGTGAACATCATTGTGCCTTTTCTAGGCCACGAAATATCTAATTTGAGTGGAGAGCCCACTCACATTAGTTAATTAAAAGAAATATCCACTAACTTATGGATATTACTATTATATGATTAAGGTGCTTAATTTCTTTTACTTTAATTCATGGATAAGGAGAGGAATTCATAGGTGAGGAAGATATCTTTGCATGCAAGGAATTGAGTAGGATGAGGTGGCACTCATTTTGGAATTAAAAGATTTTTATAAGGCATTTTCTCTCTCATTGATTTTTCTTATAAAAACACCTTTTACAACTCAAATCAAATGCATTTTCGAATCCACTTATTCTATTTTCTTTCAAAACTACCAAGGGAGCTTTGGAGGATCGGGAGGATGACCCCCAACCTGTTGGTAAGCTTCTTGACTTCCTTTCATCTTAATTCCATGGTGGAAATCGAAAATCAATGCATGATTTCTTCTTATCTCGATCTCATCTTCAATTCTAACCATTCCTTTTAACTCAAAGCTCGAGGACAAGCCTTGGGATAGTTAAAGGAGTTGCATCCACCATTTTGGACGTGATCTTGGAGCTTTGAAGCTCAATTGGAGGTGGGTTATATAACTTGAACCCATTACATTGTTATTCAATTATCAATCTTGCAATTATATTGATTCCTTCTTCTACTTGATCAATTGCTTGTTGAAATTGATAATTTTATGAAATCAGTAGCAATATGAAATACAAGAACGAATGTAGATGATGATGACATCATCTTGGGCACTTTTCCCAAAGAAATTCTATTCCAATCGATTTCAACAAATTGTTCAATTGGTTTCAACAAAACTGTTTGAAATCAAACAGTTTCATCAAACCATTAGAAGCCAAATGGTTTCAAACCATTTGGAAGGGTTGACCACAGTTAACCATTTGGATATTATATTCTAGTGTTGATGGTTGATGACCCATTAAATTTAATTGATTGGTTTCATAGGGTTCATCAGTTGAAGGTTCATCAAGTAACAAACCCTAATCGGGTTAAGTGCTCAAATTTCAATTGGTTGATTTAAAACTTTGGGTTGATTAACCCAAATGGTCTCAAGACCGTTTGGAGATCACTGAAATGGTCTCAAGACCGTTTGGAGGTCAACCAATACCATTTGGAGGTCAAGGGTTGAGTATGGTTGAGTAATTGAAGAAAAAGTGATAGCCAATTAAAATGCAATCAATAGTTCAATTGGTGATCAATCTAATGATCTAAACCATAAATGAACTTCAAAAATTTCAATGATGGATGGGGTAAACGTTATCAAGACTATTTTTAGGTCATCCAAATGACCCCAAGACCATTTGGAAGTCATCCAAATGACCTCAATACCGTTTGAGGTCAGGTCATATCATAATTTGATGATTCATTGATTTCAATTGAATCAGTTCCACAATGTTAATCATTGAAGGTTTCTTGATTGCAAATCCTAGTTCAATTGGGTTCAAACCCTAATTGATGGTCCAATTGTAGGATGATTCAATAGTTCAATTGATGAATGAATCAAGGATTCAATTGATATTCAGTTCATTGATTGAAACCTTGAATTGTTTAAGTGTTGGAAAACCTTTTTGGTCCATTCAGTTTTGAGAGGGTTTCGACCAAACGGTCGCAAGACCGTTTGGGTCCAAACGGTTTCAAACTATTTATAGACCCAAGTCCATTCGGTTTCAACACACTTATTACCCAAATGGTTTCAAGGGAAATTTTCCCAAACAGTTTCAAACCGTTTGAATTCTGAGAGACCAAGACCGTTTAGGGTCTAAGTAATCAAAACCATTTGAGGTTCAACATGGTTAATCCATTTGGATATATAATGTAATTGAAGATTCATTTGGTCAATTCATTTGGATACCTCATGTAATTGAAGGTTCAATTTATCAAATCTTTTGGATACCTAATGTATTTAGATGGTTGATACCCTTAGTGGGATTAATCATTGATGCATAATGATGCAATAATTCAATACATCATGCTAACCCTAAATGCATGTATTTGAATAAAGAGAAGGCTCAATCTAATCAAGTATTGAGTAGTGGACATCCTGAATAGGATGAGAGAGAGAGATTAATACATGTAAGGTAATCATGTAGCAATCAAGCCTAACACATTCAAAATAAGTGTGATATACAATTAGGGTATTATCCTTGATTAAGAGATCATGAAATCCTAATTAACTTAATTGATGAAGTCAAACCCTAAATTAGGGAAATTCTGAGTGAAACCCTAATCTAGGGGGATAATGTGATATGAATTTAGTGTAATGACATGAGTAACTCTAATTCACGGTGTTTTGATGATAAACCCTATTTGGGGCAAATAGTAAACCATAATTGTGGGTTATTGAATATAAACCCTAATCTAGGGTGATGTGATGTGAATAGTAAACCATAATTCTAAATAGGGTGAAGGTGTGTGAAGCCCTAATTTTAGGTTATACTATATAACATTAAACCCTAATCTTGGACAATGAAATGTTGAATCATTAGTTCTAATTGAACAAAGGGTATGAGTAACCCTGATTGAAATGAAAATGGAAACCCTAACCCTAGTTAGGGAATAGTGGTGTTACACTTGAATAGTGATGCTATATTTGTTTTGCATGGTGCTGATATGAAATTGATGTAACTGTTATCATTTGTACTAACCATGCATGTATCATGAGATGATGAACATAGCCAGGTATGAGCTATGATGTTTTATTTATTAAAATTATTATTGGGCCTTATGTGCCATAATATGCCTTGTTGCCTAGTAAGAGGTAATAAGAGAATTAATGGGCCTTACGTTCCATGAGAGATGCTTGTAGAACAAGTATCATGTTTACCTTGCTCAGATGACCTGAAGGTGATAGTTACCTGAAAAAGTGGTAACAATGCTCAGCGATGAGTTAAGGGTTTGAATACCCAGAACCATATCATTATGGCATTGAGTTTGTGAAGGGATGAGCATTCGCAATATTGAAATAAGGGACTGAGATCCCAATGTCTTTTAAAGACTGAGAAGTAACCGATGAAAATAGTACATATTTCTTTGTAGCATTTGTCCTAATAAGTTATGTTTGAAAACTTGATTGATGCTAAAAGAATACGATAATGTACTCAATTAATCAATTGAAATCTTCTCATGTAGTGCTCTGACCATAGATCCATCATCATTAGTAGCTAGTGATGGTGAAACAAGTTTTCCTACGGGATCTCCTGGAGTTCGCATATTTTTTAATATGTGGGGGTCGATGGGCGAAAATATTTGTACGTCCTAATGGGGGAATTGATGCAAGGTAAACATTAAACCTCTCAATCTTTCATTATATGTTTCGGGATGGATGTATCACAAATCTCCTAATGTTGTTAATGCCGGATCGATGGAGGTAAACATGAAATCTCTCGATTGTGAAGAGAGTGCAGCCGCCGTTGTAGCTCTATGGAGAAGATGCCACTACACCCTAGCAAGCTATGTAGTAGAGACACAAGATGTCCTACATGTAATCTTGCACTGACCGAGATGTGAGAGGTCATGGAAGTCGGCTCTTCCATTGACTTTGTATGGTACCGATTTCGACTTCACAATGGTCAGTTGGAGTATGAGTGGTATACCTCATCTCCTCAGAGCTTAAGTGTGTTTGTAAAATGTAATCAGCAGTGTAGTGTATTTGCATAAGATTGAAATACGAGAACCACTGGTTGATGTTATCTTGCTTAGCATGTCCTTGATATATATAAATGTTACTTATGTTCTTTAATTTCGTATTGAATAAGAGACATGCTGCCTTATCAAGTTATAGTTGAAATACTTGAATAGGAATGTTGCTCTAATCTGCATAAATATTGATTTATCTGGTTTTGAAATATATGATTCTAATGTTCAGTTTACTTCTATTAAACTGCAATAATAATGTTTTCGGCGGAGAGTTATATCTCTCGCTGGGGAAATTTACAAATTGCTTCACCCCCATGGAATCCAACATTTTTGGGTAGATGCCTACAAAGAGGTAGAAACCCTATAACAGGGGAAGAGCAGCATCAACAATAGGGACAACAGTGATATCAAGGTGGAGATACTGGCTATCATGTGTAGTATATAGATTCCTATGTGTTTTCTCTATACTCTCAGGTCCTAGGAGTTAGTGATTTTAATAATTCGCTCTGAGATTTTGGCATTATGCCATGAGGATTTTGTTACTTGTGCTTTTTAGCAAAGCAATGATGTATATATATATTCCTCGAAAAGAGATATTAAAGTGAATGTACTTGGTGAACTAGTATGTAAATATAATATTGTGGTTCTTATTTAAAAGAGTTTTCCTGAGAATGGATCTCATTGTAAATTGTTTTCATTTGCAGTGATTTTCAGTTATCCGCTGCTAACAAACGCTTCCACTTAGTTAATGACGTTTTGTTTGAACGGTACATCATATTAACATGCATGACTCTACCAGGGTTGGGTCATCCAAAAGGCATTAAGTCAACCAACCTCACATAGCTCATATTCTCATAGGTATCCAAAACCAAGAGCATGTCAACCCACACACTTGGTCGACCATGGCATCTAACTCATCATGCCATCTCTCTCTCTAACAACCACTTAGGGTTAGGGTTAGAATCATCCTCATAAGATGTATTAGATCTCCACCTTTAATGGAGGTTTCTTCCTCCAAGACCAACTCTCTACTTCATCCTCGTGACAAGAAGGTCTAACCTCAAGTCTCTCCTGAGGGCATGACAACACATGTCATATGACCTAAGCATGCAACTATTCTTTAGTTTGTGCTTAAACTATTAAGCTTATATGCATGACCTCTTATTTACATGCTTTTTCATTAATTTGGCGGAGGATTCACTAACCTTATCATACATACCCTGACCTCAAGAGGGTGAGGAAGAGAGAAAAAAACCCTAAACCTTAGAATCTTAACAGAATTATGGTTGACAAGAGATGAAAATAGATGAGAGAGTCCTAAAGGTGTCTTATTTCGAGTCAGATCCTAAGACATTAGCCATGCAGTCACACAGATCTGGGAGTCCTCATATTCTGACTAGTGGTGCGGAGGTAAATCTTGCCAGCCCCTGGATGTGATCCTTTTCTAGACACATCTGTCTTTCAGAAAATCCTCTAATAACTCCCTCGGGTTATACATAGTTTGTAAATTTTAATAATTACTAAGGATTAAATGAGGAACCAAGGCTTTGATACCAAATGTCATGACCCCGCCTCCTGGTAACCCCCAATTAAGGGAGACTGAGAGGTTAGAGCCGTTATCCCAATTTCCCAGATCAATGGTTTGACAAATAATCAGTAATAATTATTAAATTCTACCATGAGTATACTAAAAGCTAGAATAAAAGTAAAACTTTGCATACCATTTTCAAAAACTGGGATATCTAACTTTTATCCACCTCTGGACTCTATTCTAACTAATCCTCCATGGACTTTATTTCTTAATTTCATAGTATGCCATTTTACTGTTTGTCCTTTTCAATTTGTACCTAAAACTCCGACAAACAAAATGTCGGTCAGCATAAATGAATATGCCGGTATGTGGGGGAAACAATAATCATAAAACTATGGTAACAATGTAAGCAACCAAATATCATTTAACAATCAAGGTTACATTTTAATCAATACTACTCAATCCATACCTATCGCCTTATCTCTGTGTTGTCCCTGTAGTGGACTTGGATACTACCTCTCTCATATGGTAGATCCTTACCCCCATGGTCCTACCTCACATGTAGCCATTACTTAGGGTAGTGGAGTCGCATGGCCCTACCCAAAGGTATCCCAATCTCTGACTCATGATGACTTGATGGACCTACCCCATAGGTATCCATGTACTAAGTCATCCAATGACCCGATGGAGCTACCCCATAGGTAGCCAGTACTACGTCAATCTATCAAGCAACAGAGGGGACTAGGATCTGATGTAGTAGGCATATATCTTAGGTGATAATCATATCCACATTATAGTATGCATGAATCAAATTCATCCAAAAGTTTAATTAAAGCCACCAATGGAAACTTCGAAAATCATCGGAAAACTAATTCGGGATATTCATAAGCGTAACCACATACCTGTGATTGCAAATTTTTGAGATAGAAACAACCAAGTAGATAAAACACAACTAAGCAAGCAATTATGCACATAAATCTTGAAATAAATATATAAACTTCCTTTTATCGAGATTTATCCAAACTCATCTTGCTTTCTATTCCAATTTTAGGGTTTCCTTTAAAATTAGGGGTTTTCCTCCACTTTTAGTATTATGAACCCTAATTCAACAAAACTAAATAAACAACTTAAATTTCCCATCTTAATACTCCTAGCATACTTAAGATCATTATTTAGTAGCATATTTTCATAATTCGATTTAATCAAAGCTTTTCTCTTATTTTACCCTAAATTAGGGTTTCTATATGTATTATCCTTCATACATAGATTAACACCCTAAATTAATCAAATTTTCATATAAAACGGATTGAAACTCTACTATAATATTCAACAGGTTAATACTTCTCAAATTAACCTATTAAACCGCAAAGATTCATCCTTTATACTCAATTATTAACGTTTAATACCTTTTCTATCAAATTAGCATACTTTTACAAAACAAGACAGAACTAGGTTACCAAACCATTTTTATCTTTTTCCTTATATTTTTCTGATCAACTTTCATATATAAAGTTTATTAATCTGAGATCCCTAGCAATTTCTATAAATTTCGCAAGAAAAACCCTTTTTCTAAAATTTCAGTCAGAGAGAGCGATTTACAAAAATATGTCGGTCGTTTGATCGCTACTCCATTGGTCCGCCCCTTGGATATGACTCTCCACATCACGCACCTCCACTCACAAGGATAGTAAGCCGATCGGGCATGGGACCGTTGGATCTTCTCGTGAGACCACGGTGGAACTTGATCGAGCGAATCTTGTTGTTCGTCCTCCTCCTTTCCTAGTGCGCGACCCGTGGTGGCTCTGCGATGGTGCTCTCACTAGAGAGAAGTTAATTGATGGATAGAGAGGGAGCTAGGGCTCAGAAAGTGGTTGATTAGTATAATTGTGAGATGTAGAGTCCAGAGGGGGCCTTTTTATAGGGCTAGGTGGGGTTCCCTTTAGGGTTTCTCTAATGGCCACCACCCTCACATTCGGGTGAAAAGGGTGTTTCTTCTAGACATGATGAAATCTTGCCAACATAGGGTTGAGAAGGTTTGAAACTCTCTCCCGAATTCAAAGGAACCAAAAAAAGGCATGCATATGCTCGGGATCGCGAGGAAATTGAGGGGAAAGAATCCCTCTGTAACTCGTCTAGAGTCCGAGTTCTTGTGGAACTAGACGATGAGCAACTATCGTTGGATCAAGATCCAATGGCTCTCATCTCACACGATCAACCAAAAAGGAAAACATATTTCTATTTTCAAGATAATTCATATGTTTGAGGATAATTTGAAAAAGTCCTAACCCCTAATCCATAACTCCTTTTTATCTCAAATTTTAAGGGAATCTCATTAATGATTTAATCTTTCATCATGCCATGTTTAGGCTTATTATCTAAAGAAATCGGATCCTTTTCTTTAGTTGCAAGTCATCACTTAATTATATACATTTTTCACATATTTTCTTTTCCCCTTGACATTAAGTTATCATTTTGAATTCCTTAGACCTCAAGGAACCCTAAAGGAACGAAATCCCATCTTGGGAATATTCCTTACCCTTTTAATTATCATTTATCCATTTTCTTATTTATCCCTTTATTCATTGGAATTCATTTTTCTTTTCTTTCTTCTTTTTCTCTCAATTGGGCTCAATATCCAATAAAGCCCACTAAGAAAACAAACAAGACTATTATGTATGAAAATCATTCAATTCATACACATAATTCAACCATTGATTTCATTTATCAATTAAAAGGAGATTTACAAATCTCATTACATGGTTTAGAAAAATGAGGTTATAACAGTGGCAGATGATCACCTGTTTAGGATTGAAAGGGTGGATGAAAAGGACATAGATATACCTACAATGGAGGAATTCCCATATGAGAAACTCTTTGCCATGAAAAGAAAGATTATTGATTTGCAAACATTGTAAACTACTTAGCATGTTGAGAGATACTAGAGAATTGGGGATATCTAGAGAAGAATTTAAGGTATTGCATCTGGGAGTATTTTGAGAAAATGTGTGTCAGACTGTGACTTTGAGATCATCTTGGCACATTGTCATTCATTACCTATCGGGGGTCATCATGCTAGCTCTAGGATAGCGGCTAAGGTCTTAATAGTGATTTTTATTGGCTGACACTTTTTAAAGATGCATATTTTTTTTAAACAAGCTCAATATCATTAAAAGAAAGCCATATTGTATCTACAAGATAGAGATGTCACATCAAAGTACCAAAAAAAACCTCCTTTAGAGGACAGACATAAAACATGACTCAGATTGGGATGTGATAGGTAAATTCTAGCACCAACCAACTCTTGTAGTGGCTATCTAAAGAAGATATCTGGGTAAGAAGCCATCAATATAAACGAGTCCATAAGCATAAGATGGGAGGATTTAGAAGTACAAAAAACATGGATCACCATCTCATCCATGCACGAGACCACCAGAAATGAGGAACACTTGATCATCACAACAAACAAAAAAGACACCAAAAAACAACACTCGACTAAACTATAGCTAAAAGAAAACAACCAAAATAGGGACAAGGCAGGAAAAGAAGCCAACCAAACCACCAGACACCCACACAGGAAAACACACAAACAACATAGGTGCACCACCCAGGTGACGTTGGGAAGGAGGCCAAACTCCCCATCAGTGCAGGAAAAGAGGAAATAGGGCTTGGGTAGGTGAAAAATGGGGGGTAGAGGGAAACGGGAACCTGACCACCTCCTCCAGCCACCATGGCAGCCCCTTGCAAGCTCAAGTTGAGGCTTGAGGCAGCCAAGGGAAGGTAGGGGGAGGACGCACTGCATGATGCACATACCCCGCTTGACTCCATCCATATCCAGTGTGCCATGGGGAGACCCAACCTCGCCAGCCACCCAGGGGTTAACCCAATGACTAGACCTGCAAAAAGGAAAAGGAATGAAAGGGGAGGGTTAACCGTTAGGAGGCCTCTACACCAGGACCCACCACCTCTTAGTACCTCCCACCAGGACAGATGACCACGCACAGGAGGTGACACCACAAGAGAGCCTTACTCATGTACAAGCCACCAGGCAATACAGGATGGACAAGCACCAACCAGTAGTGTTTCAGATCCCAAGAGGCAAGCACCCCAGAAGAATGAGAGAGGATGGCGTCGAAGAAGCCTAGAGGAAGAAGGAAGTAACCAAGCGGCCAATATTCACCTTCTCCTCAATCACATAGCTTCCACTGAGGGGGAAACCTAAATCACTAGAGCTCTGTGATGCCCTAGCTCCGCGATCTATTTTTTTAAAGATGCATACAATTTTTTTCTTCATTGTGATTTGTGTCAATGTGCAGGTAATATTTCTAAAAGACATGAAATGCCTTTAAATGTTTTTTAAGAAGTTGAGGTGTTTGGTCTATGGGGCATTGATTTCATGGGCACCTTCGGGTCTTTGTACTCTAATTTTTATATATTACTTGTTGTTGACTATGTGTGTGACATCCCCGAATTTTACTAAAACTTAATCTGATGTGAGACGTCTAAATTGAGACCCTCACCTCAGCGAGAATCCCAATTTAAACATTCCACATTAGGCTAAGAAAGAGAAAATCAAGGAAGTCAGAAGGAAACACAGTAGCACATGCACATGAACAATAATAAAACCATACAACACATGTTCACCATTCAACATATAATTACAACATGAATTGTTACAACATTTGATATTACATATTGAACAGAAAACTTATACATGTACATGTACTACCACTAAACTACAAGATCTTAAGACAATAGGTCCACCTGTACATCAGCTCACTATACAACTCTCACTATCCCAGATCTTCAAGAGCATAACCATAACCTATACAAAAGATTACATGCGGTACACATCAGCACAATATTCAAGAATATTGTACCGAGTATGCCTACATGCCTTTTATTTACCTCTCATCATATCTGGGAAATAAGATAAAACTAATACTTGGCAATTATAAAGAAATATAAGAAAATCATATACTTGCACAAAGATGTTCATCAATAAAAGAGAACACATGTTTTAAGCTCATTTTCCATTATATGCTTGTGCATCTTCCTACCAATGGGATAGATGCATTCAGGCCTTATGATCTGCTTACCAAAGAGATAGATCATTGTACATGTGATCTGCTTACCAAAGAGATAGATCACTCACTAGCACTATGCTTACCAAAGAGATATAGTTCTTTCATATAATGGAACATATATATTATGTTTCAAGTGTTCATAGCCATAAGTATAGAAAATCAAACAAGATATCATACGAAAACAATCACTTCATCCAATACCATATGCCAAGTATTCTACTACACATATAAAACAAGCATATTGTATAATAAGACAAGTAAGAGGTAATAGCGTACCTTGATCAAGAGATATTCCTAATCATATTCCTGATGTCATCTATCCTTGGTAAAACCCTGATCAAGACAAGATCATATACTATCATCAGGTTCTCATCTTTTTACATCTCGTCTTAACCCTATTCGTGTTCATTAGGGTTTATCTTACTCATTTGGATATGTGCACCATTACTTGCTTTCTTAGCTTAGATTTATCTTACTGATGTCATTTTCCAGATTATGGTTCATCAACTAAATATACTCATATTTCACATTATTATGTGAACATACTTAACATTATCTCACATTCATTAACCATATTATGGTTACATCATATGTATTAAGGGACATCCTCATGTAACATGAATTATATGCATAATCATGATCTCATAATTAAAACTGAGGTTCCATATACTGATATCAGCTACGCTGTAAACTTTCATCATTTATTGAGCATGTATGTATTAATTGCATTATCTTTAGGGTTATTAGCCCTAATTATCCATATTAATCAAATTATATGTTTTGGTGCATCAACATGACCATATCTGACATCATATGAATTCTAAACACGATTACATACTTATTAACATATTTCCATATTTTTATGTCATCATTTGCTATTTATTATCCCTTAAACAAGCATTTCACATCATACATGATATCACTATTATTAGTGCAACAAAAGACTGATATTATGGTCTCATGTTTTTCTACTTATTTTTCTGAACATTTTGGTACCTTATTTGTCTTTTTCTGACCAGCGGGCTATTTTCTATGAATTTTGGAAGATATGCATATTAACTTAACATTTACCTTTTTCGTCCAATCGCCATGCGCCATGTGGGCAGCAAGGGTGCGGCCTTGTTGGCCTGGGTGTTGGGACCCACCCGGTCTGGCATGGAGCCAGCTGGTCTCGTAACTGAACCGGTCTATTTCTTTCCTGTCTCTTGCATTTCTAACTCCCTCTCTCCTCGTGTAATAGGGACTCCGTCTTCTTGACCTGGGCGTGCGTCCGTTCTCTCTCACGGCCGCCATCGTGGGAGTTGTCTTCGTCATGGGATCTGCTTGGATCTTCGGTGAGAGATCATCACTGCCCCTCATCCTAGCGGGAGTCTCTAAGGACATCCTCCTCCAAGTTGTCTCTGTCGCAGCTCTCTCTCTCTCTCTCCTTCTCAAGGTCCATCACGACCAACAGCTCCGACGACCTTGGCTAGACCCTCACAGGGTCTCAGGTCTCTCCCAACTGTAGTGCTCAATGCCTATATGCGTTCTTTCTCTCAGCACAATGCCTACGTGCTGCAGTCGCTGCCTCCTGGTCCACCTTCGACGAGCGAGCAGACACACCCTTCCAACCAGGGCGCCGCCGCAAAGCAGAGCACGATGAGGACAAAGGCCGAAATCTCCTCAGTGCAGCACCACTCAGCATCTCAGATATCTGGGCTCAGCCCCAGACCTCCTTCTCCATCCTGGGCGCAATGGGTCTTGTGCGCCACCGGTGCAATCCCGTCTACTCCAGCCGCCGCAAGGGTTCGACGCCTGCCGATCTCCCTGGTTGTCCACAACAAGGCCACCGCCACAACTTCTCTCTCAAGCGTCGTCGTGGCTGCTCAAGCCACCGTCGTTGCAAGGTCTACTCCAGCAACAAGATCCACCCTTGGCGCTTGAGCGTGAGTCTGTGGCGCAAGCCACCACCGTGGCCTGGACCTCCAGCAAGAGGTTGATCTGATGTTGTTCTTGTCAACGATCTTCCACTGTCGTCATGGCCACTTCTGTAGAGAAGATCTCTGCTTCCTCCTGTTCTTCCATCGTCCACGAATTGGGTGTTGGCGATGACTGCCCCCGCTGTGAAGTAGAGTCTCCCTTGTGTCAACACCAACTGACTCAAAGGATGGGCCTGCCTATAGGTCTTCGCAAGACCAAGTAATTGTACACTTTGTTTCCTTCACCAGGCCACGACCACGACGTGGTGAAGTGGTTCGTAGTGGTCGTTGTCCCAGGACCTCCATCTTGACCGAAGCTTCCATCCATTAGTTCTATGTATGAGACAACCTCAAATAAGCCTCATCACGTATATATGGCTAGGTGTATGTGTAAACCACCGGCAAGGGAAGCATGAAAGTCACATATCCAAACTTAGCTAAATGTCACACACCTTGGTCAATTACAATTGATAAAGACATGGTTTTATAGCATTTAAAACTAAGTAGCTCTCTCTATGAATCTTCAAACTCCATGGGATTTTATCCATGGATCTATCATACGACAAGATGCAACATGTTCTAATTTGGTACCAAATATTAATTGTTTGACTTATCCAATTTACACCTTGACATGGCATAATTAATATATTTCAGTCACAAAGTCCACATCAACCAACACTCAAAATTACAAATAAAAAGTATTTGGAACTTCTCATAACAACTTAAGATGCATGAATCTACTTATGTCATTGGACATCTAAGGATTCCAAAGTCCACTCCATCATATCCTACATACCTTAAAAGATATTTCATCCTTGAAATTAAGTTAAAAACCAATCTTTCACATCATATAGATCTTATAGGAAATTTCGTCCTCAAAATTAAGCCACTCACCTACTCCAAGGAAAAACCAAAAGGTCTTCATACACGACTAGGGAACTACTCTAGGTGCAACATTCCCATAAACATCATGTCCAAAACATATATGTACCACTCCTAGGAGGCTATTAATGCATCTAGGGTGAACTACCCCTTCAAAAGGGTTTGGAAACTCATGTTCAGTCATGACGTATCTCATTTGTTAGGGTTGCATCCTTATCTTTACCCATGCATTAGGGTTTCCACATCATATTATCATGTTTAAAAGGATTTAACTAAAGTTAACTGATTATATTAAGGTGTCATCAATATTTTATGGAGCTCATTGTTAGAACATGTTGAAGATTAACATATGCCTTTTAGGAGGGAGTTAACTAATGATAACCCACCTTATCCATCTAGATCATATCATAGTGTCATAAACGTTATGTTGTGCTAACTGTCGAACTAGATAGTTCATCTTTATTAAGTGTTGATATTGACACCTCATTTAACATGTTTCATTAATATGATCCTCTTTCATTGCTCATAATAAATTGTAGTTTTTACTAGTGATTTTATCACAAGATGAACCAACAATATCACATTATCATCATTATTCATGTATATGGTTAACCATTTATGCATAAAGATCTATCAAACCACCTCTATGTTTTCCATCATGTCATATCTATATATATATCACGTCTTGAGATCAGATTACATGCTTACATATTATACATCATGGTTGTTCTAAACCAACTTATGCAAGTGGCTCATATATCAAAACTTTACTTAGCCCAAAAGAGGTTCCTCTAACCCATGCCACGAGGGTTGCCATGCTCATTCTCTCTGAGCTAACTCAACTCTATGAGTATCTCACATGCATATACTTTATCTTTCCTCTTTTAGTCTAGGGTTCTCGGATTACCTCATTGGCACTAGTGATAGCTTTACAAGCTCTAGCCACATAACACAAACCAAAACATTCTATGACATACTCTTCATAGATCTCTAACCATGAAACCTCTTACTCAAAGCTCTCTTATATACACCACTAGACTCCCATGTGGGAAACTACCAACCCGAGCATGAGGCTTCACAGAAACTAGCATAGCTACCTCCTCTGGGGTCTTGGGCTCTCTCCCTCACCCAGATGGCAGGCACTCATATTCATGCTCACATATGCACACATATAACGAGCCTCTCTCTATCTCTAGGGTTTGGTCCTCCCAAGGACATCTAGGGTTCAAGATAACTATAGGAATCATGCATAAAGCAACTCATCTCAATCACTCAGGAGTAGTCTAGTTTAGGACATATCACATATCTCATAATTCTCATATCTTGGAGTTTAGGTTCTCTAACCTTCTCCCAATGGGTCTCACTCTCTCTGGAGTTAACCCCAAAACTGGTCCCAACACTAGAGGTCCTCTTTCTTAAAAGACCTTGAGGCTCATGCTGACTCACATCTTATCTTAACTTATTGTATCGTTTCACATAAAAGCCTAGTTACTTGCATCATCAAAGCTTATCTCAAAACCTCAAAAATGAACTTAGGTTCTCGAAGACAAACATAGATCATCATAAGCCATCGTATATCATCTATATAAGAGCTACATCATATCATCAAAACTTATATCATATATTCCATCTATCATATATATCAAAAAGGCCCTAGACATCTACCTATTTTTCTTAAAGATGTGGTGCTGAAAACTGCACATCGACATTCGAGGCAATGGTGGAACTAGGGTTGGTAGGGGCGATCGGGGGCGACCGGGGGGGGGGGTGATCCCGAGGGGGAAGGTGACGATCGAGTATTCGATCCAGGAGCAGATACGTATAAAGAAGATAAGGAGAAGGGGAGTCTGCCCGACGCAAGCGGCGGGGAGGAAACACAGACGCGGAGGAGAAATGTCGGGAAACGCAAAGGAACCACGACTTTATCTATCCCAGAGATCGGTCTCAACTTCTTGGTGGCTGGAATGCATGAACAAGTACATGGTCATATCAATCGGGAGGAACCATCGGGGACTGAGGCACAGGTCATAGACACCAGATCTGGAGGTTCGACGATACAGCCTCAGGTTGTAGGCAGGGCGGACGGAGCCTCCTACGCTTGCATGACGAAAAGGAATGACGTGGGCGCTGGGAAGGAAGTAGCAGGAGAACAGATAGAGTTTTTCTTCCTTGATAATCTCTTTGAAGATAACCTTCCACGGGCCGCGGTTTCTCTCGAGGAAATCGACGGCACCCCGACATTGGAGATCGACCCAGACGTAGAGGAGGATCTCGTGCGCCCTTGGAGGTATGCGGTGGTGGTGAGGATGCTAGGGACTGAGATCGGGTACATGACCCTTAGGGATAAAATTAAACTCCTGTGGAAGATCAATGGCCGTTTTAATATGTTCGAGCTTGAACATGGATATTTTGTGGTGCAACTCTCCTGCAGGGAGGATTTCTACGAGGCTCTGGTAGGGGGACCGTGGAAAATATTTGGTTGCAATGTGCTCGTGTGGGAATGGTATCCTAACTTCAAACCGTCAGAGGATCTGCCAGACTATATGGTCACATGGGTACGGATCATGAACCTGTCGTTGCATCTGTATGTTCCTACCATGTTCGAGTACCTGGGCATGGCCTTGCGTTGCCTGGTGAAAGTGGATGCCCATACGGAGAATAGATCACGCAGTCGCTTTGCGAGGCTGGCGGTCGAGATTGATACATCCAAGGACCTGGCGCCTTCTATCCTAATCAATGGCATCGAGTATGAGGTCATATATGAGGGACTACCATGGGCCTGCGTGAGATGCGGACGAGAGGGCCACATATCCAAGAACTGCAGGGAGCCTATCACGATGGAAGGGACGACGAATGGATAAGCTGTAGAGAACCCATACAGTGAACAGCAGCCCACTGAGACTGAGACAGAAAATGAATGGCAACAACAAAGATCGAAGAAGGCGCATAGGAGACGGCCAAATATGAAAGACAAGCACATTTCTAAACGTCCCACAACAGGGACAAACCGCTTCGCAGGATTGCAACAGGAAGATATAGAAGAACGACTTGAGGAAGCTAGCGAGGAGATGAGCAGGAGGAAAAGCTCTAAAGCTATGGCGAAACCGGGGAAAATCTGGCGCAAGAAGAAATCGATGACCAATGAGGGCAAATCGACGGACGAAGGAGGTGCACTTAAAGATATAACTAATACTCACAAGGAAATGAAGGCCACATCAGATAAAGCTCGGAAAGATAAGCAGATATCTAAGAACAAGCACATAGTTGTAAACCCTGAAGTCGACCAGGTGATTATGGTGGAGGAGGAAGACGAGACTGCAGTTATTGAGGTCATTATGGAGGAGAACGCAGCCCAACAACCCAACAGATAAACCACTGTCTCTTCACGCCTGAAGAAGAACAAGAATAAAAAAGGAGAACGAGAAAAAGAGAAATCCTTGCAACCTCAGAAAGTTGGACTTAGCAGCGGGCATCAAATGAAGAGGAAGGGGAAGACTAAACCCCCTGATCCGACCACAAGAAGGAGAAGCAGTAGAATAACCCAACTGGAGACTAGTGAAGAGTGCTATTCCAACCCGGTTGCTTTGTCAGATGGTAAGTCAGGGATAGTTGAGGTGAGTAAGAAGAATTTGGAGTTTACTCCTACAGGAAAGAGCAGCGAGGGGGAGTGCTAGTACCTGAGTCTTCTGTTTTTTTCTAGTTCTCGGATCAGAGTTACTTGATGCGCCTCTTTTGTTGGAACGTTCGTGGGATCGGCAACAAAGATCGTTGTGCTATGGTTTCTAATTATATGCGGGAACATAAACCAGATGTTGTTGCTTTATTAGAGCCCAGGATTAGCGGAAGAATAGCTACCAAAACCATCAAGAAGCTGGGGTTTAATTTCTCTTTCCGCGTGGAAGTGTGGGGTTTTACAGGAGGCATCTGGATATGCTGGAAGGGAGAAGAGGATCTTGTCCAAACCATTAGTAGCCATAGACAGTTCGTAACCTGCATGATTGAGAATAAGGTGGTAGTTACTTTTGTCTATGCGAATCCTCATATCACAGTGAGGAAGCTCCTGTGGAAGCATATTATTGACACAAGCGAAAGCATCGAAGGCCCATGGATTGTGATGGGGGACTTCAACACTACCTTGTATCCGGCGGAGAAATCGGGTAGCAATAGATATGATTTTACTGAAGCCAGAGTTTTCAAGGAAACTATCATGGAAGCAGGCCTCTCCGATCTCGGTTTCTCCAGCCCACGCTTCACTTACAAACATGGTTGCTTACAGGAAAGGCTGGATCGTGTGCTCACGAACAAAGCCTTTACTAGAGATTTCTCTAGATGGTTTGAGGAACACCTGCCGAGGGTTTCTTCTGACCACTGTCCTTTGCTCCTCAAACCGCGAAGGAAGGAGGCAAGGAAGGAGTGTTTTGTGGCGAAAGCTTCCTGGAATGAAAACAAAGCATTCAAATCCCTGGTTAAGGAGAAGTGGGCTAATTCTTTCGACTTCTACGTGACTCTCCAGACAGCTAGGCAAGATCTGCTTAAGCTTGAAGAGCAAGAGAGAAAATGCCAGTACAAGGAGAAACAAAGGCTCCAGCGCAACATAGTCTCTCTGCAGCATATGCTTGCGGAGCAATACAATTCTATTACTGACCAATTGTGTGTTGATATGCAGGCTGAACTCCAAATCCTTATTAATAAGGAGGAAGAGGATTGGAAACACAAAGCTCACATCCATTGGCTCCAGAATGGGGATAACAATACTAGGTTCTACCAGGCCTGGGTGAACCAAAGAAGGAGGCAAAACACTATCACTACTCTCAAGAATGGAGATGGAAGCTAGGTTTATAATGAAGCAGAGGTTATGGAGATGGTGGTCGCCCATTTCCAGGATATCCTCACCGAGCCATCATGAGGAAACATGACGAACAACTCTAGCGTTCCTGGACAGTTCCAGTCCCTTTCATTGGATGCACTGAAGTCCATTGCTAGAAAACCAACACCGGAGGATGTCTGCGCTACTGTGAAGCGGATGAAACCTTTCAAGGCAGCTGGACCCGATGGGGTCACGGTGGAATTCCTGCAAGGCAACTGGGAAGCGGTGGGTGAATCTGTTACTAACACAGTTCAAAAATTAATAGCAGGAAGGAGCCTAGATGAAGGTATTTGTGATGCCACTATTGTTCTTATTCCCAAGATATCCCGTCCTGAGAGGTGCGAGCAACTCAGGCCGATCTCGCTTAACAATATTATTATGAATATAGCATCCAAATTAATAGTTGAGAGATTGAAACAATTCATACCTACCTGGGTTTCTGTTGAGCAAAGCAGCTTTGTTCCGGGAAGAAGAATCACGGATAACATTGCTCTGGTCCAGGAAGTTATCCATGGCATGAGAAGCCCAAGGGGAGCTGAAACTATGGCCATTAAGATCGATTTGTCCAAAGCGTACGATAGAATGTCTTGGAGGTTCATTGAGGAGACTCTGCAGATGGTGGGCATTCCGGCAAGCATTCGACAATTCACCATGTTCTCAATTACAAAAGGCTCATCTACTATTGTATGGAATGGTAAACAGTCTCGGGCATTCAACGCTAGCCGCGGTTTGCATCAAGGGGATCCGCTATCACCCTATCTGTTTGTCCTATGTATTGAGAGACTATCCCAAATGATTCAGGAGAGGGTTGCCGATGGGAGATGGAAACCTATCAAAATGGGCAGAACTGGTTCGGAGATTGCCCATGTTTGCTTCACAGATGATCTAATTCTTTTTGCTCAGGCAAGCTGTTCCCAGATGAGGACCATTCTGCAGTGCTTCAAGGTGTTTGGAGATGCATCAGGCCAGAAGATTTCAGCCGTAAAATCTCATATTTTCGTTTCTAAGAGTGTGCCTAGAGCAGTGCAAAGGTCTATTAAGACGCTCAGCAGGTTCAACGTTATTGATAATTTGGGCAAGTACCTCGGTGTTCCGATTCTGCATTCCAAATTTAATAAGTAGACGTATTCGGATGTAATCAACAAGGTTGAAGGGAAGGTACAAGCATGGGCAGCTAAGACATTGTCTCTGGCAGGGAGAGTGTGTTTGGCAAAATCCACGCTAACAGCCATTCCTACTTATACGATGCAAACGTCTACTCTTCCTCTCAGCCTGTGTGACCGAATTGATGGCACCATTAGAAGATTCATCTGGGGCGGAAGTTATAAGACGAGACAGGTATCCTTGGTGGCCTGGAACAAGGTTACGAGTGACAAATCCAATGGGGGATTGGGCATGAAGTCAATGAGGGAGTGGAATGAAGCCTTGCTTATGAAGAATTCTTGGGAGGTTGCAGTTGGGAGGGAGGCTAGCTGGTGGAAGGTGATATACTCACGTTTTTCTAATGTTGTCAGGGGGAAGAAGGTCTCGGCATCCAGGCTAGGCCAGGCGACGATTGCGGGGAAGAAATTCATTCTCGACAACTCAATGATGATTCTGGTGGGAGGGGGTACGATCAATGTCTGGAATGACGTTTGGGTGGAGGAGGGAATTAAACTAAAGAATTTCTGTAAGCATGATATCCCCAACGAGCTACAGGACCTGATGGTGAGCAGCCTAGTGTTGGACACGGGTGGATGGGATAAAGATTTCTTGGACTACTAGTTTGACGAGGCTACGGTAAGAACATTCCTGGCCTTAGATGTTCCTGATATCACGAATCACAGAGATTATAGGGCGTGGATTCATACGGAAGACGGAAATTTCTCATCGAAATCAGCCTATCAGTAACTAAGGGAAGGGAAGGAAATGATCTGTCTGGGAGATTGGGGGTCTGTTTGGAAGCTGAAGGTCCCAGCTAGGATTCACACCTTCGCCTGGCTGGTTACTCATGGTGCCCTTTTGACAAATGGCCGTAGGTTGGCGAGGCACATGTCCATGGACGACCTTTGTCCCAGATGTAAGATGGTTGACGAGTTTGCGATCCATGCATTGAGGGATTGCGAGAAAGTTAAGATGGTCTGGTATCATTTCTCCATTTCTGGAAGCCTGACAGAATTCTTTGGGCTGACCACCATTGAGCTCTGGTTGAATAATGCATATGGTAATCCAAACCTCACGAAGGAAGTTTTTTGGATAATTTGTAGTAATGTTTGGGGGTTCAGGAACGCTGAAGTCTTTGATGGCGAAGTTAGCCCGATGGATCACCAGCTCTGTTTTATTCAGAAGGCCATCACGGTTACTACGGAAGCATGGGCGAGACAAAACACAGCCCATCGGCCGGATAGAGAATACTGTTGGAGGAAACCAGAGACGGGAATGATCAAACTGAATGTTGACGTAGCAGTTAAAGGTAACAAAGCAGCGATAGCGGCAGTAGCTAGAGATGTACAAGGGAGGTGGCTCGGGGGATGGTCGAAGAAGATAGGCTGCTCCTCGATTACTGCAGCGGAATTAGCTAGGATTTCCCTAGCTCTAGAGCAAGCTCGAGCTCACGCATGGAGCAATTACATTGTGGAAACTGATTGCAAACTGGCGATGCAACTGTGCGGTGAGGAGGCACATCGTTACCCTAAGTTTGCTTATTGGATGTGTCGAGTGAAGAAGACGATGACGGAGAATATGAGAATACATCACGTTGACCGTGAGAGCAACTTTGTTGCCGATAAAATGGCCAAACGCCAACTCCATTGCGCGTTACAGGACCAAGCCTTTAACAGGTCCCCAAACTGGGTTAGGAACCTATATCTCAAAGAAAGCATGTCTGTAAATTCGGCGAATGGTACGGCAGCCCATCAGACGAGTTTGAGGAGAGGGGCATCATGTAATATTCCATGATTTGTTTAATAAGATTTCTTGTTCCAAAAAAAAGGCCCTAGACATCTAATCTAGAACTACTCTCTCTTCTATACTGATGTCATTCACTTTCACTTAGGTTGCATGAACACCTCCTACTCGTACATGTGTGGGGACACATTTTTGTAATACATATACATAATAAAATGTTATATAGTTTTTCTCCGATAAAACAAGCGTCAGAGAAAACTAACAAGGTTTGACCCGATTGGAATAAAAAACCAAATCTAGAAAACGAGTGTCCCACACATAGTAGAGAGTCCAGTGTCATGAAAACTAATGAAAAGGGTGAGAACATGATGTAGACTGGTGTATCTACCCAAAACATAGATGCATCATATGTCATAGGTTTCTCTTCCCTTGATGTACGCCATTTCCAAATAGTGCAACGTCCCATACCGCTGCACTACAAGGAAAGAACGACATCTAAGGACTTGTTACTCAACAAGCACCAGTCTAGACCTAGTTCTCGGACATCTAGGTGCTAACCTAGAGGCTAGGCCAGATCTAGTCTCTAAAAGATGACTAATCTAACCCTAAAAGATTATTAAGTTCAAAGTTCTTTAGTTTTGAGTTGCATACTGAGAAAATGTCAGGCTTTGCTATTGTTCATGCTCTGATACCACCTGTGATGTCCCCAAATTTTACTAAAACTTAATATGATGTGAGACGTCCAAATTGAGACCCTAACCTCAGTGAGAATCCCAATTTAAACATCCCACATTAGGCTAAGAAATAGAAAATCAAGGGAGTCAGAAGGAAACACAGTAGTACATGCACATGAACAATAATAAAACCATACAACACATGTTCACCATTCAACATATAATTACAACATGAATTGTTACAACATTTGATATTACATATTGAACTACACACTTATACATGTACATGTACTACCACTAAACTACAAGATCTTAAGATAACAGGTCCACCTGTACATCAGCTCACTATACAACTCTCACTATCCCGGATCTTCAAGAGCATAACCATAACCTATACAAAACATTACATGTGGTACACGTCAGCACAATATTCAAGAATATTGTACTGAGTACACCTACGTGTCTTTTATTTACCTCTCATCATATCTTGGTAATAAGATAAAACTAATACTTGGCATTTATAAAGAAATATAAGAAAATCATATACTTGCACAAAGATGTTCATCAACAAAAGAGAACACATGTTTTAAGCTCATTATCCATTGTATGCTCATGCATCTGCTACCAATGGGATAGATGCATTTAGGCCTTATGATCTACTTACCAAAGAGATAGATCATTGTACATGTGATCTGCTTACCAAAGAGATAGATCACTTACTAGCACTATGCTTATCAAAGAGATATAGTGCTTTCATATAATGGAACAGATATATTATGTTTCAAGTGTTCATAGCCATAAGTATAGAAAATCAAGAAAGATATCATACGAGAACAATCACTTCATCCAATACCATATGCCAAGTATTCTACTACACATATAACACAAGCATATTGTATAATAAGACAAGTAAGAGGTAATAACGTACCTCGATCAAGAGATATTCCTAATCATATTCATGATGTCATCTATCCTTGGTAAAACCCTGATCAAGACAAGATCATATACTATCATCAGGTTCTCATCTTTTTACATCTCGTCTTAACCCTATTCATGTTCATTAGGGTTTATCTTACTCATTTGGATATGTGCACCATTACTTACTTTCTTAGCTTAGATTTATCTTACTGATGTCATTTTCGAGATTATGGTTCATCAACTGAATATACTCATATTTCACATTATTATGTGAACATACTTAACATTATGTCACATTCATTAACCATATTAGGGTTACATCATATGTATTAAGGGTCACATCATATGTATTAAGGGGCATCCTCATGTAACATGAATTATATGCATAATCATGATCTCATAATTAAAACTGAGGTTCCATATACTGATATCAGCTACTCTGTAAACTTTCATCATTTATTAGGCATGTATGTATTAATTGCATTATCTTTAGGGTTATTAGCCCTAATTAGCCATATTAATCAAATTATATGTTTTGGTGCATCCACATGACCATATCTAACATCATATGCATTCTAAACATGATTACAGACTTATTAACATATTTCCATAATTTTATGTCATCATTTGCTATTTATTATCCCTTAAACAAGCATTTCACATCTTACATGATATCACTATTATTAGTGCAACAAAAGATGATATTATGGTCTCATGTTTTTCTATTTATTTTCTGAACATTTTGGTACCTTACTTGTATTTTTCTGACAAGCGGGCTATTTTCTATGAATTTTGGAAGATATGCATATTAACTGAACATTTTCCTTTTTTCGTCCAATCGCCATGCCCCATGTGGGCAGCAAGGGTGCGGCCTTGTTGGCCTGGGTGTTGGGACCCACCCGGTCTGGCATGGATCCAACTGGTCTGGCATGTACAATGATCTATCGCTTTGGTAAGCAGATCATAAGGCATGAATGCATCTATCCCATCGGTAGGCAGATGCACGAGCATATAATGGAAAATGAGCTTAAAATATGTGTTCTCTTTTGTTGATGAACATCTTTGTGCAAGTATATGATTTTCTTATATTTCTTTATAATTTCCAAGTATTAGTTTTATCTTATTGCCAAGATATGATGAGAGGTAAATAAAAGACACGTAGGCGTACTCAGTATAATATTCTTGAATATTGTGCTGACGTGTACCGCATGTAATCTTTTGTATAGGTTATGGTTATGCTCTTGAAGATCTGGGATAGTGGGAGTTGAATAGTGAGCTGATGTACAGGTGGACCTGTTGTCTTAAGATCCTGTAGTTTAGTGGTAGTACATGTACATGTATAAGTTTGTTGTTCAATATGTAATATCAAATGGTGTAACAATTCATGTTGTAATTATATGTTGAATGGTGAACATGTGTTGTATGGTTTTATTATTGTTCATGTGCATGTGCTACTATGTTTCCTTATGACTCCCTTGATTTTCTCTTTCTTAGCCTAATGTGGGATGTTTATATTGGGATTCTCGCTGAGGTGAGGGTCTCAATTTGGATGTCTCACATCAGATTAAGTTTTAGTAAAATTCGGGGACGTCACAATGTGTCTAAGTGTATGGAAGTGATTCCAACCTGCACCAATGATGCTCTAGTTATATGTAAGTTTGTTAAGGATCACATTTTCTGTAGGTTTGGGGTGCCCAGATTGATTATTAGTGATGGTGGATCCCATTTCAACAATAATAAATTTGGGGCACTTTTGAGTAAGTATTCTGTGAAACAAAGGATAGGTACTCCATGCCATCTCCAAACCCAAGGGCAAGTTGAGGTGTCTAATAGACAGATCAAGAAAATTTTGTAAAAGACACTCTCAACTAATAGGACTAAGTGGAGCTTGATGCTCTATGGGTGTATAGGAAAGACTATAAGACACCTATAGAAACCACTATGTTTAGGTTGATCTATGGGTGAGCTTGTCACTTACCTGTAGAGTTAGAGCACAAAGCTAGACGGGCATTAAGAAAATAAAACTACAATTTGGATGTTGCCAAGAAATAGGCTGTTGGAATTGAATGAGATAGATGAGCTTAGATTTTATGCTTTTGAAAGATCAAGGATATATAAAGAAACAACCAAAAAGATCCATGATCATCACATCCAACATAGGGTTTTGACTCTGGGATAGAATGTCCTTCTATTCAATTCTAGGTTGAAATTACATCTCAGTAAGTTCAGTTTTAGATGGTGTGGACATTTTGATGTTGTTAAGGTTTCCCCAATGGTGCGGTAGGAACTAGTAATGGTTCTGAGCCATTCCTTGTCAATGGGCAGAAGCTTAAACACCACTTTGGGGGAGTTGTGGTGTGGAAAAAGGAGGAGTTGAAGCTCATTGATCTTCAATAATGGGTTACTTAGGAACGACGATCCTATGACATAAAACAAGGGTGCTTGTTGGGAGGCAACCTAACCATCATTTTTCTTTCTTTACATTCAATTTTGTAGTTTCATAGATTTAATTTTTATTTTATTAGTTTTTATGTAAAAAAAGGTACTTTGATCATTTATGTGTGGTGTGTTGGCTGAGTACCAATCAGTACGAGTGACCATAAGTCAGTATTACTGATGGAGTCACATGGATGAAGACCAACTTTGATTGAACAACTCAGTACTACTGAGAACATCTTTCGGTATTACTGACAACATCACAGTGAACTCGAGCAATTTTGGCAAATTAAATCAGTACTACCGACCCATAAGTCGATAGCACTGACTTTCTATAGAGAAAGAGCCAAGTAACTGATAAGGGTCTGGTACTACTGACCACAAAGTCGATAGAACTGACAAAAGGTGTGCTCTAGTTTCATAATATCGATTTCTCACTCGGAAGCATTGAAAAATTTGAACTAGTCGATACTACTGACCCAAAAGTCGGTACTACCAACCCCTAAAGACATGGGATCCTCAGGAGTGTCAATCCAATGATCGAGACTCTTCACATCATATGGTCGGTTCCACTGATCTGCAGCATATGTTAGTACTACCAAAAGTCCATCGGTACTACCGACACCATGCAATCTACATCTATGACATCAATAAATTAGGACCGTCACTAGCACCAAGACTCATAGATTATAGATGCAAAGTTGGTAGTACCTAATTTAACTTGGTACTACCAATGCAATGGTAGGGTTGCAGCCTCATCTATATAAGGAGGGGTCTAGATTCATTTGTCCCCACACCTTCTCCACTCCTCCTTCAAGCGAGTGTGCGCAAGAAACTCCAAGCATTAAGAGGCGACTTTGAGCACTTCCCTTCTTAATTTCCTTATATCATTAGTGATGGCATCCAGAAGAGAGGCATCTTCATCGGTAGGGATTCCCATTTTGATCCCGAAGCCAAGACGAATCACTCAAGGCAACATCGATGTGCGAAAGGTCTATGAAGACTTGCAAAAGAGGGAGATCCATGCAATGCAGTATGGTGATCATGCATTTATCGACTCCATCGGCTTCACCAATAATCTTCTCCTAGTTTCTGAGTATCATGGGATCAATGGTGATCACCCATTCTTCGATGATTGGCTAACTTTCCCTGACATTGTCTATGAATTCTTGGCATCATTGAATATATGTGTTCTCCTAGAGAATGGGGAGGGGTGGAGAGTAGGCCATGTCAACTTCTACATGTTCAAGACTGACATGCAACTCTCACTACGTGAATTCAATGCCATCTATGGATGGCCAATGGGTGAAGAAGTTTGTGTTCCCACCAAATTCAACTTCAAAGTGGCATGAGAGCTCTTAGCAAAGGTGCCAGAAGGATATCACATTAATTGTCACTCATTTTCCCAAACTGACATCGAGCACCCTTTTTCTCAAATTCTTCATTGTATCCTCACCAACACCATTATTGCTAAATCCAGCCAGGGATAGGGGAAAACACAACAGGTTGGCCTCTATTTCCTCAACAAGCTATTTGAAATGAGACTAAAGAATGTAGACTTTGGTGCCTTCTTACTTTGGCACATGATGGGGGTGACACTCCAGGTGAAGAGGAAAACTCCCATGGATTGCTCACACAACTTGCCATCAATCTCAACCTTGACATCTCCAACTCCATATCTTTGAAGGTTGTGCCAAAGTTAGACGTGAAGCACTTCAAGACATATGGCCTCCTAAACACACATCAAGGTACAGTGTATGCATGTTGTACAATAGGGGACAAGTACAAGGAGAGGGTGCTTCCCGATGCCATCTTTGACTTGAAAGGAATCCATATAATGAGATGGCATGTGGATAGTTGTTCAGAGGAGGACTAGGAAGAAGAGGAAGATGAGGAAGAACAATAAGAGTAAGATAATGAGGAGGAGGAACCAACCTTCCCCATCATGAGAAGATAGGTTCCATGCAAGCATCCACGACAATATGCAGGCTCCAGTTCTTCTGCTCCACTGCCATCATAAGAGGATGATCCATATTCTATGGTGGTAATGTATGGGATGCTGGAGGAGATACAGCAAGAACAGCAACAACATATAACGACTATGGCGGGCATCCATGACATGCAGGGATGGTTGTACCACAACCTATAGGAGATTTTTGAGAATGAGAAACTTCTCTTGGCCAACTGACACGATTTTACCGTGTGTATAATGCAAGTGCATGCGTCAGAGTAATATAGGCCTTCGAGAGGCCCGAGTCAAACACAGGTACACTGAAATGTCGATAGACTACTTACTAACTACTTGCGATCAGCTAGACAAATTAAAAGGTTTTGAGAGTTGATTGAAAAAGAAAATAAAAATAAAAGAAAATAAAGCAATCGATTAAATGTTTACTTTAATCAAGTTAGATGGGAATCTTTAGGATTGCAGTTTCACCACAGGTTCTCGTTGTATTCATTCCTACATAAATAATCAAATCCATCTCTCATTCCGGGTAGTAGCCTATATTCAGAATTGTTCACTGTCGTGATACAATTCACTACCTAAATCTAGGTCAGTTCCACGGTAGTAGTAACATATACCCTAAACTAGGTGCATGAAGACCAAACTCTGGGTTTCCACCATTAACCGTACATTACCTTGTTCAAAGGATTTATTAGTTAATGTGAATTTTGCCTCTTTTCAACCGTTAATTCTTCTCTCAAAGTAATTAAAGGAAATAGATTATCATTAGGGTGATGAATCATAATGATATATTGTAGAAAACAAAATCATACCACGGATATAAGAGACAAAATATGAATTACTATGGAAAAAATGTCATACAACGATTACTCGGGCTACTCCCAGTCCTAAAGATAAAGGGGATTAGCCCCACATGTTCATCTCAACAAAGGACATGATGAGAGAAAGGGAAAACATGGAGAAAAAGTGAATGAAAGTGATGAAAATCCCTGAACGGAGAAAATCCGGGTGCTCCTAGACGTAGAGTGTGTGACTCACAGCCTTCCAGTGGTGGAAATCGTCTTCTGCGGCTCTCCGAACGATCGAGGTGTGATTCTGGGCTCCGTTCTTCTCTCTACCTCACCTCGGGACTTGTGCAACAGCTAATGACGTGATACCTTGCTTAGGGCCTCCGAAATTAGGTATATGGGCCACTTTAGGTCGCCAAAAGATCACCACCGTCCGATTCGGGCCGATCTGAAACAAAAACTGATCTGACGGCGTCGATACCATCGACGTGGGTCGATGGTTTTGACCCGCCATAGTATCAGCTCGTTCTCTTTTTTTTTTCTGACGTTCCGCTTAATGCAGACTCGATACCATCGATGCAGGTCGATGATATCAACACCTTTAGGCGTCACTTTTTTCACCATTCGGACGCTCAAGCTGTGCAATGTCGATAGTATCGACTTTTGTGTCGTTAGTATCGACCGGTTGATTGCTGGCTCACTATAGGTATCTCGCTACCATCGACCTCCCAGTTGATGGTATCGACTCATCTTGGCTCCTTGCGGCTGTCTCACTGTGACTATGCAGATACTATCGACAGATGTCGATGGTATCGACAGCTGTGTATATGCGTTCTTCCTAAAATTGCAAGATAAATCCAAATCAGCTATGCTAAAACATATCAATATGATCATTTATGAATAAAAAGATAAAATATGAGAGATTTGATACGAAATGAGATTATAGACTAAAGAAAATGAATCATGCAATATTAACCACAAATGCGACTAATAAACACATAAAACGCCTATAAAACTAGTCTATAAAAGAAACTCAAAATCCTCGCATCAAACTCCCCTAAGCTTAAACATTGCTCGTCCTCGAGCAGCAAAGCTATAGAATAAAATTGCGAGGGCAACTAAAGAACATATTATCACAACAGACATTGCCATATGATCCCCACCAGACATTCACATACCGACCCTTACTAACCACAGAATGGTAATTACTCTCTAGGCGACAATGATCATCCATAAGAGATATCCACCCCAAGATTGATGAACACTATCAAATAAGACAGTTAATATAATAAAATCCTTCGGTTCAGGCTTGGTGCATCTTTGTGATTTTCTATCTATGTTGCTCGTTTCCTAACTACCATCTAAATGGAAGCAGATCTCCCAATATTAATGAATGAGGAGATAATCACTGGTGGCCTACCAATTAGAGCAACAGGTGGATGGAATAGGTCGCTGTGGAAGAAATGGAAGCACATAACAGTCAATCATGTGCACAAATATTAATGACCTATCATGATGCAAAATGCACGTGAAAATGTCCTAATGCTACATTTTAGGTGGAATGATGCATGCATTATCATTCTATTCCAATGAGAGACAGAATATCTATAGAACTACACATGTGCGTGTTCTTCTTATTCTTCATGTGAACAAATTCCTTTCTCCCTCTGATCTTCATATTTTTTTCCAAGCCCTTATCTTGCTTAATAGAACAAGATGAAATTTTCAATAGATTTTTCTTGGGCTTATTCACATATCTATTATTTTTTTCTTAACTTTTTAGAGAGTATGAAATAAGTCCTTTATTTGCAAGACACATCATTGTACAAGATGATTAAAATTATGCAAAATCCAACTAAAATGACATTGACATGCACTCTAAAATTTTTGAATGCAGGATTATAATGCAACATTTTTTTTCTTAACTTTTCAGAGAGTATGAAATAAGTCCTTTATTTGCAAGACACATCATTGTACAAGATGATAAAAATTATGCAAAATGCAACTAAAATGACATTGACATGCACTCTAAAATTTTTGAATGCGGGATTATAATGCAACATTTTTTTCTTTTTTTTTCTATGCAACAATTGTAAACACTAACTACAATGCAATCCTATCTACATGATATGCAATCAAGAGATGACAAACTGTATAGTGCTCCCAATTCTTATGGTGAAGTGTAGATAAGATGAAGTGGATAGATCACAAGATTAATTATCAGAACCATTAGAAGATATTATATGTCCCTCCTTACTGATATGTGTAAAATCAAGAGGTTTCTCTCTCTTCATTTCAGATTAAAGTCTCATTACCATTTGGTCAGTTTAGGCTCAACATCTAATTCCGTCCACTTTTCTTGAATCATAGGCATGCACAGTTGTGGTTTTATGTTTTAAAGTTGACAAACCCAATTATTTTCTTAAGTCACATGCTCAAGTTCAAACAAAGCAAGCTTGCAATTTCATTAAAATTTTTCAAATTGACCCATGACTCCCATGTGACAAACAAAGAGATGACACATTAAATTAGACATCCACAGATACACTAGATAGCATGTGGATCCTAAAAAGTAAGAAAATTGCTAGAATAAAAGAAAAGGCAATAAATGATAAAAACTAAAAATAAAAGATAGAAAAAGATAAAAACTGTTCCATCTCCCCCCCTATGCTTGAATTTGACTATGGCCTCATAGTCAAAAACAATCTTAACAGGCGAAAGGTCAAACAGAGAAGATACTCTTCCACTACTCTACTCCCGTAGTCGGGGTTTCATCAACTCCTACATCTCTTGGGGTGGAACAGTGATACCATTTATTGTTCAGGTGGTGGGTACTACAAGGCGGTAGGATCCCATGATGGATATTGCCCCTGGAAATTTGGATCATATGGGGGCATGGGCGGAGGTTGCGGATATCCCCCGAAGTAGTTTTGGCACCAGTAATGATCATAGAACGGTTGTTGCTACATTTCCATCGTATGCAACCTATCATGAATATTTTATTGGTTGGCGAGGAGGAGGCGCTCGTTCTCATAGATGGCCTACTAATTTAAGAATAGCCGGTTCATAGTATCTTGAATACCGGTGAAAGAGGAAGTGTGCTGCTGCTGGGTCTGCTGGATCTCCTGCAACATGGAGTACATTCCCTGCATAGAATATACATCCTCTCCTTATTGAGAGGGATGTGGTGGCAGAGGTTGCGAAGATGATGATGCACCTGGGTGGAAGCATGGATGCTTCCGCGGTGCCACTCATGCACGAAGAGGAGTGAAAGCCTCCTCTTCCTCCTCATGCTCATCACCGTCATCATTGTCGTTGTCGTTATCATCGTCTTCTTCGTCGGAGTTGTCGATGGCGATTATGAGCCACCAAAAGTGTTGAGCTCCCTGGATGTGGAAGATGGGATCTGGAAGCGTGCACTCCTGGTTGACATGGCAATGTGCATAGACCACGCCATCACGGAGCGTAAGAAGATTGGAGCGATGTAGGTGATGCAGGTTGAATTTATTCTAGATGACCAATTGAGTGAGTTGGGAAAAATCCAACCCAAGATAGAGAGTGAGCAGTGTGATAAGCCCCCCGAAGTTGATAGGAGCTCATCTAGTACTCCTCCGTATGACCAGCACACGCGCCAAGAAAAACGCGCCCTAGTTGAGCTCTTCTCGTTTCAATAGCTTATAAAGAAAGAACAAGTCTATCTCTTGAAACTTACTGAGAAAACGATCTCCTTGAGCAAAAAGAGTAGTGCACAACATGCGATGCAGAATCTGCACAAATGGATGCTCAAAATCAGCTACGGCTGTGTTATGATAACTGACGGACTTGCCTGGAGGCGCAGTCACCAACTTGGCAAAGATTTCATCATAATCGGTCCAGTTGTCCGGCCTCCTGTGTTGTTCTGAATCATGATTCTAGTTATAGATGGAATTGAACTAGTTGAGAGTGAGGGTGTAGTTATTTTTGTAGAGTCAGAAAGAAACTCGCCCCTTTATCCACTCCCGATCGGTGGCGATAAGGTCATTAGGCATGAAGCATATGTAAAGCGATCCCAGAAACTCTGCCACCAGTTCTTTGTACGTCGGCCACTCGCTGAAAAAGGGGTGGCCTTCAGCGTGGTATTCAACCTCATCTGACATTGTGCCTGTATGAAGCGCTTGCCCCTGGAGAACATAATTGAGGTTGGCCTCAAACCAGAGATCACAGATCATGGTCCGATCAACATATCGGGTTGGCTTAATTTTCCGCTTGAGCATCTCCTCATATATCTTCTTTACTTCCGCCGAGGGATGAACGATCCTCAGACAAGGAATGGAGCTAGGTGGTGGAGGAACGAATGTCACAATCTCCATCGAGACTGCCTGTGAAGAAGAAGCACTACTACAGACACAACCTTTGGCGTCAGTTGTTTAACCCCCTTTGGTGACGGTTTTCAAGCGACGCCTATGTGGGCGCCGCTAAAGGTCGAACTCTTCAGCGTCGGTTTTCTAACTGACGCCTATATGTCATATAGGCGCCGGTTATATATAGTTGGATGACGTCTATAAGGTTCGCGCCACAAAAAAGAGCACCACCTAGGACACTTTCTGCGTCGGTTAACAACTGACGCCATACACCCAGACGACACGGCGAAGCACGGCCGTGCTTCGCTACACGACTGTGTTTAGTACTCTAGGCGTCAGTTTTATACTAATAAGCGACACCTTTTCCACCACGGCTGTGCTTTCCTGCACGGTCGGGTTGTTTGTCCTATTAGGCATCGGTTTTTATCAAATAACTGAAGTTGTAGGCCTTTGATGACGGTGTTCTATAAATAACCGACACGTATAATATAATTTTTTTTTTCTTATTAGTTTGCAGGCCTGCTGTGGCTGGCCAGCACGATGAGAACCTACAGTTCTGTTTTCTAAACTGCAGGTTTACGACATCCATTGATATCAGCCTACAAATAGGCCACAAACCTGCAAAATCAACAAATATTTTTTCACACAAGTAGTTACATTTAGACATCAATTCAATTCTCACATTCACACATGTAGAAACATTGAAATACATCTAGAAACATTCAGACATGTATAAACATTCAGAAATATTCATTTACAAAATATCATTCAACATCGCTATCAGCATCCCAATTATATCTTACAATCGCCACTGCTTGTATGGCTTTAGATCCTTTGACACTATATCCAGACAAATTCCCATATGCTGGAAAGTCATTAATAGTGCAAAAAAACATAGCGTGCAAATGAAATGTCTCTCTTCCTGAAGCATCATAGGTCATCACAACTTCAGCCCAATGTTTCTTTAAGTCATCAATAGGAGGTTCAAGATAAACATCGATATCATTTCTGTGTTGTTTAGGGCCCGATATCAACAACGACAACATAACGTATTTATTTTTCATACACAGCCAGGGAGGAAGATTGTATATAACAAGCATGCCTGGCCAAGTGCTATGTTGGCTGCTCAATGTCCCGTATGGATTCATCCCATCTGTACAAAGCCCAAGTCTTAGATTCCTATCTTCTTCACAAAATTTGGGGTACAATAGATCAATCTTCTTCCACTATGGGGAACCAGACGCATGTCTTAGGATCCCATAATTATTTTTCTTAACATCTGCATGCCACCTCAAATTTTTCGCATCTTTTGGATTTGCAAACAAGCGTTGAACCGTGATATTATAGGTAGATACCACAACACCTTGGCAAGAGAACCAGTTTTGGACTCCCCCGAAGTCGTCAATTTATACGGTGACACACCACATTTTGGACAATCTTTCAAATATACATAGTCCTTTTGAAATAATACACAATCATTCGGGCATGCGTGTATCTTCTTGGCCTCCATTCCCATTGGGCACAACATTTTCTTTACCCGGTATGTTGATATTGGCAGCTCGTTTCCTTCAGGAAGCACTTTTTTCAACAAAGTCAACAATTCAGTGAAGCTTTTGTCGCTCCATCTATTGTTAGCTTTCAACTTATACAATCTCAACACAGCGCTAAGCTTCGTAAACTTAGCACAGCCTGTGTATAATGGTATCTCAACATCATTCACAATGTTTCTAAAGATAGGAGGTGGATCGGTGTGCTCTACCCTACAACTATCCAGCATCGCATCAAAGATGTCTACTGGAACTGGTTCGTTCACATCTACATCATCAGAGGCAATTTCTTCTTCCACTCAAGCACTGCTATCGACATCTACTGGTTTTGAGTTTGAAATCTCTCCATGCCAGTGCCATTCTGTATAGCCTTGTACAATCCCGTTGCACATGACATGACTTTTGATTTCCTCACCAGTGTTGACTTTCAAATTGTTACTGCAATGCCTACATGGACAGTAGAACCTATATGTAGGTTTTTTCCTATGTTCCTTGGCAAATCTAATAAACTGATCAAGACCAGATATAAACTCTGGGGTGCAGCGATTGCAAATGGACATCCATGATCTATCCATTCTATGATCAAAGAGAAAACAAGTATATATTAGGACAAGATTAGGGTATATACTTACATCCTATCCAAGATTTACTCCTATTATCTACAATGAAGCCAGACTCCATACAAACAGTATATAATTTAGTGATTGTTCATTCTAATTTATACCAATGTACAAGTAATATAAATAACAATGATTGTTCACTTTCTAGGCCAACAAACACATGTGAAGTTATTCTTATATATAATAAATGTGTACCACCTATCCCATCCTTGAACACCTAATCTCACTAGTAAGTGTATAATGTGTATTGGGTTTTCGAGAAAATTTCGGCAGCATTTCCCCGTTGTTCTCTAAGTACATATGTACTTAGAGAACAAATGGGGAAATGCTACTGAAATTTTCTCGAAAACCCAATACACATTATACACTTACATCCTAAGTGAGATTAGGTGTTCAAGAATAGTCCCAAACTGGGGACTATCCAAGATTTACTCCTAATGAGTAAATCTTGGACGGGTTTCTAGGCCAACAAACACATGTGATGTCATTCTTATATATAATAAATGTGTACCACCTATCCCATCCTTGAACACCTAATCTCACTAGTAAGTGTATAATGTGTATTGGGTTTTCAAGAAAATTTCAGCAGCATTTCCCCGCTATTCTCTAAGTACATATCTACTTAGAGAACAAATGGGGAAATGCTATCGAAATTTTCTCGAAAACCCAATACACATTATACACTTACATCCTAACTGAGATTAGGTGTTCAAGAACAGTCCCAAACCGGGGACTATCCAAGATTTACTCCTAATGAGTAAATCTTGGATGGGTTTCTAGGCCAACAAACACAATAATAGATATGTACATGTTAGTGTTTCATCACAATTAATGTTAGTGTTTCATCAATGTTAGGTTTAATCAAATCAAATTAGGATGCTAGAATTGACAAGTTTAAATCTTATTTCAACATGCATCAAAATTTACTGAATTAAGTCAAACATTAGGATTAGAAGCACAAATATATGCAAGCAAAAAATTTGTTCATATCCTAGGATTTACATAAAGCATTACATAAAAATTTGTTCATATCCTTACCAACAGCAAGCACAGCCGTGGCTGTGTTGGCCTACCACAGCTGTGCTAGACAGCACGGCCGTGGTAACGGTTGTGGCTGTGTTGCACTACCACAGACGTGTTGTCCAACACGGCCCTGGTTGGGAAACACAGCCACGGTCGTGCTGTCCAGCACGGCCGTGCTGTCCAGCACGGCCGTGGTAGGCCAACACAGCCATGGCCATTCTTGCATGTTGGTAAATAGCTAGGGAGAAGGAAGCAAAGAGGTAGCACTACCTGGACCTAGCGTGGAAAGCGCGGTGGCGAGCGGCGGCAGTAGTGGTGGTGGAAGAAGAGAGAGCAGAGCGGCGGGCGGTGAACCAGCAGCAGCGGTGCCGGGAATGAGCAGAGCAGCAGCGGCAGCGACAGCGGTGAGTAGAGGTGCACCAGCAGCAGCGGCGCACCAGCAGCAGTGGCGGCGGTGAGCGGAGAAGCACCAGCAGTAGCGGCGGCGAGTAGCAGCGGGGTCGTCGGGCTATTTCAGGAGAGCGGCGGCAGCAGCACAGCAATATCGTGATGAAACAGGAAGAAAGCGGTAAGAGCCTGGTGATCGGGATTATTAAGTTGGTCAACGACATCGATTATCTATAAAACCGACGCCTATTATGATTTAGCGTCGGTTGATAGTAAAACACCGACGCCCAACTAGACGACCTTTACCCTAAATTATTTGGCGGGAACCATTATCAGTGTCGGTTATCGAAGGATAACTGACACTGAAAGTGGGACTTTTCACACAAATTTTCATTTTAAATAGGCGTCGGTGAATTGTTAAAAGACCGACGCTGTAGGTAACATAAAATGTTTTCGCTCGAAAATTGGATTTCGCGGGCAATTTTAGGCGTCGGCCTGTTATAACCAGCCGACGTTGAATACAAAGCGGTACCCATGTCTGGCTGGTCTTTGAATATAGACGTCGGTTTGCATAAATAATTGACGTCTAATATAATAGGCGTCGGTTTTCCTAAATAACTGACGCCCAGAAAAGTGACACTGAACGTTGTTTCTATAGTAGTGAAGCTCTTGTCGTCCTCACGATCGTGAACAAAGAGGAAGGGGAAATAAGAGATAGAGCTCGATGAAGGTCGGAGAAGACGATCTCCACTTGGTGCAAAGCTCGGTGAAGATATCTCGATCCTTTGATGCTCGATGAAGGCCTTCGGTCGCCCAGCAATGCTCAAAGCACAAGTTGAAGGAAGAAGCTCTGAAGGTGTGAAGTGAGTTGTGAAACAACCCTTCCTTTTATAACTAATCCCATCGCTACCGCTGCCCCGTCGATACCATAGACGGGGGTGTCGATGGTATCGACACCTGGAGGCGCGATCCGCTCTTCACGACTATCGATGGTTGTCGATTGCTGGATTTGGGGGCCCGGATCGGTGACGCGTTGATACTATCGACGCGGGTCAATGGTATCAACCCATCCCACGGATCGACTTCCGAAAATGGCGAGCTCCATTGATTTCTTCTTGCGGATCGGTGATGTGTCGCATCGATACTATCGACTTGTGTGTCGATGGTATCGACTCTTCATGGTTCGATTACCCTCGTGAGGCCCAGATGCCACTTCCTTACTGTTGTCGTGTCGATACCATCGATAGGGTTGTCCATGGTATCGAGATCGTTGAGACGAATTCTTCTATAAATCTTCAGGGATCTCACGAGTATCGACTTCGTAGTCGATACTATCGACTCGGAGCTATCTTTTTCTTCAAAGTTGTTGATGGTATGTCAATACCATCGATGAGGCCGTCGATGGTATTGACTCAGAAAATTTTCTTTAGTCGCTTCCCTGTACCTATGTCGCTACCATCGACCCTGTGGTCGATGGTATCGACTCTATCTCAGTACTGTACACTGAACAACATGATTAAGATATCATTTTTACACTAAAACCGAAATTAAACAAAATTAACTTGCAAATGTAGAAGAAAATGAAGAAACTAAAATTAAAACTACCGATGGTTGGGTTGCCTCCCAACAAGCGCCCTTGTTTATTGTCTTAGGCTAGACAAAATCAAGCTCTTCATTCATCCTTAAGTTCCATGAGTTTAACCTCATGCACTTTTCTTGTGTAGTCCTCGCCAAAGTAAAGATTCAACCTTTGACCATTAACTAGAAACGTCATCTCTCCATCATGCACCATGATGGCACCATGTGGTCGTACCTCCTCCACAACAAAAGGTCCACTCCACCGATATTTCAATTTCCTGGGATGCAGCTTCAACCTCGAGTTAAACAGTAACATATGATCTCCTTTTTGAAAACATACTGTTGAATGTGACGATCGTGAATTTATTTTGTTCTCTCTTTGTAAATCCTTGAGTTCTCATAAGCGTTCATCCGCAGCTCATCTAACTCATTGAGCTCTAGCATTTGCTTCTTCCCTACCTCATCATAACTCAAATCAAGCCTCCATAGCGCCCAATGCGCCTTGTGTTCCAGCTCTACCGGTAAATGGTAGGCCCACCCATAAACCAACCTAAAAGGAGTAGTTCCTATATGTGTCTTAAATGTGGTCCTATATGCCCATAATGCATCCGATAGAAAAGTACTCCAATTCTTTCTCGTCGAAGCCACTGTGCGCTCCAAAATTTTCTTAATTTCTCTATTTGACACTTCGACCTGCCCTTGTGTCTGTGGGTGGTACGGGGTACCAACATTGTGCTTCACCCCGTACTTTCTCAATAACGCAGCAAGCTTTTGATTCTTGAAGTGGGTGCCTCCATCACTAATAATCATCCTTGGCACACCAAATCTGCAGAAAATGTGATCTTTTACAAACATGCACACTACAACAGCGTCGTCAGTCCTTTTGGGTATTGCCTCTACCCACTTTGATACATAATCAACAGCAAGTAAAATGTATAAATTAGAATTCGAGGACACAAAGGGTCCCATAAAATTGATGCCCCACAGATCAAATACTTCAACTTCTTGAAACATGTTGAGGGGCATCTTTTGCCTCTTGGAAATATTACCTTCCCTTTGGCAAGAATCACATCTTCTCACATATTTGTAGACGTCCCAGAAGAGTGTAGGCCAATACAGACCACTCTCTAGCACCTTGGCCACCGTTCTTGAACACGCATGATGACCACCGGTTGGCAGTGTATGACAGTGACTAAGTACACTGTCATATTCTATCTCTGGTACGCACCTGCGCAAAACGACGTTCCTACATTGATTCAACAAGATGGGATCATCCCAGAAATAATATCTCAAAGAATGGAAATTTTTCTTTTTCTCTTGATAAGTCCAATCATCTGGGATTATTTTACATGCAAGATAATTAACAATATATGAAAACCATGGATCCTTGGATTTTAAAGAAAGGATTTGCTCATCAGGAAATGTCTCAGTAATGGGTATATTAATATCCTTCTTATCTACCCGCTCTAACCTAGACAAGTGGTCTGTAACCACATTCTCAATTCCTGCCTTATCCTTGATTTCAATGTCAAATTCTTGTAACAATAACATCCACCTAATCAATCTAGGTTTGGCATCTTTCTTTTCCATCAAGTATTTTATGGCGGCCTGGTCCGTCCACACCACAACTTTTGACCATAATAGATATTGCCGAAATTTTTCAAATGCAAAAACCACGGCGAGAAGTTACTTTTCAGTTGTGGTGTAGTTAAGTTGTGCCTCGTTTAAGGTCTTTAATGCATAGAAAATCACCGCGGGTTTGTTCTCAAAACGCTACCCAAGAACAACCCCTACTGCAAAATCCGAAGCATCGCACATGAGCTCGAAAGGCTTAGTCCAATCTGGCATTTGAACAACCGGTGCAGAAATTAACTTTTCCTTAAGTACATTAAAAGAATGCAAGCATTTTTCATTGAAATCAAACATCGCATCTTTCTCTAGAAATTCAGACAATGGTTTAGCAATTTTTGAGAAATCTTTGATAAAGTGGCGATAAAATCCTTCATGACCGAGAAAATTCCTTACCCCTTTAATCGAATTAGGTGGGGGTAATTTTGAAATCACCTCAATCTTGACTGGATCCACCTCCAGCCCCTTGCTAGACACCTTGTGTCCAAGCACAATTCCTTCACTAACCATCATATGACACTTTTCCCAGTTGAGAACTAAATGTGTGTCCTCCCATCTTTGTAAGACTTTATCCAAACTGTATAGGCACTCATCAAATGATGCACCATAGATGGAAAAATCGTCCATGAAAACCTCTAAATAGTGCTCAACCATATCAGAAAAAATAGCGAGCATGCAACGCTGAAAGGTTGCTGGTGCGTTGCACAAGCCAAAAGGCATATGGCGATATGTGAATGTTCCGTAAGGACAAGTGAAGGTAGACTTCTCTCGGTCCTTAGGATCAATGGAGATCTAATTATAGCTAGAGTAGCCATCTAAAAAACAAAAATGAGATCGACCAGCTAGTCGCTCTAAAATTTGATCGATGAATGGAAGAAGAAAATGATCTTTTAACATAGCAGAGTTCAATCGACGGTAGTCAATGCACACACGCCACCCGGTTACCAATCGGGTCATGACCGTTTCATTTAACAGGTTATGAGTGACAATGATTCCCCCCCCCCTTTTAGGGACTACCTATGTGAGGCTTACCCATGTCGAATATGAGATAGCATAAATGATGTCTGCAGAAAGGAGCTTGATCACCTCCTTCTTAACAACCTCCATCATGCTCGGGTTGAGTCGACATTGTGGCTAAATCACAGACTTGGCTCCTTCCTCGAGCCGGATCTTGTGCTGGCAAAGTGTAGGGGAGATCCCCTTAATATCAGCAAATGACCACCCGAATGCGCCACAGTTGTTCTTCAACACAATCATCAACTGCTCCTCTTCCTCGGCACTCAGATATGCTGAAATAATCACTGGTAGCCTTTCACCATCGGCTAAGAATGCATACTTCGAATGAGGAGGTAGTGGCTTCAGTTCTAACTCTGGTGGATTGATCAATGATGATTGAAGCAGTGGAGGGAGGGGCCCAAGATCTTCATAATGCTTGGAATAATAGCACGGAAGCACTTGAAGCATCTTGACACATTCTTGTAACGACTTGCTTCTCACCCAGTCATGCATTATGTTAACAAGGCAAGCTTCAAGGGGCAGTTCTGGATATGCGTCAAGGAGAGAACTTGCTATTTCATCATTTTCAGTAGAAAAAAGAATTTCCTCCTCTTCATCATTTGGATAATCCACAGCTCTACAAAGAGAAACAACTTTGGTTTGTTCCATAATTTCTACATCCAGTGTCCCCTTATCTACCTTGGTCATCACATGGGCCATATCTAGAAATGGCTTCCCTAAACAAAGAGAAATGTTTTGATCAAAATGTTTCACCATGCAGCATTTCTCCTTTACATGTGATTGTGTTGTACTTGTGGGCATAACCATTTCAAATATGTCATCCGCTATTCCCAATGTCAGACGACCTCTTCCCATTTCGAGTATCATATCTGCAGTAGCTTGGAAGGGTCTTCCAAGGAGTAGCTCATTCCCTTGGTCATCTTGCATTTCCATTACCACAAAATCTGTTGGAAATACAAACATGTCAACTTTAACCAGTACATCCTCACAAATACCATATGACTTAACCACAGAATTATCCGCTAGATGAATCATCATGTTGCTATGTCTTGATTCTTTAATTCCCAACTTCTTGAAAGTAGAAAGAGGCATCAAATTAATACTTGCCCCAGAGTCACACAATGCTTCGCCGAATTTCACCTTGCCGATATAGCATGAAATATTGAAGCAGCCCAGAACTTGTCTTTTTGGTGGCAATGTGCCAAAAATGAAGGCGCTCACTTGCTCCTTAAGAACCACCACCTCAGTATCAGGAATCTTCCTCTTCTTTGTAATTATATCTTTTAGAAACTTGCCATAAGAGTGTATCTGCTCTATTGCTTCTAACAACGGAATGTTGACAGAAAGTTTCCTAAAACTATCTAGGAACTTTTTGAACTAAGCGTCCACTTTATTAGCCTTCAAACTATTTGGATATGGGACTTGGACAGTCTGTGCCCTCTGATGTGGCGACACATATGATGTCCTCTTTTGAGTCTCTTCCTCAGCAATGGGTTCTGGTGTGGCATCCTCTACCACATCCTCCATCGACTCTGTGATTGTAACCTCCTCTATGGTCTCACATGTGGTTTCTAGCTGGGGTATGCTCGGTTCATCGGCCCTGGGGTTTAAAATCTTCTTTACACTCCGCAACAGAATTGCCTTGGCTTGTTGATTCCCTCCTGGAATGTTTTTACTTCTGGGAAAACCTTGATGCACTGGATTCTTCAAGATTGAAATCTCTACCGCCATCTGCACTAAAGATGTTTCGAGTGACCTCAGTTGAGCTCCATGGCTTTGTAAAGTTTGCCCAAATTGATTCATAAATTCTCCTTGTTTCTTAATATGTTGGCCAATCGTGCTCTTGAGTTCTTGATTCTGCTTGATTACTTGATTGAGCAACTTATTGTTCTTGTCCTCTGTCGTTGATTGTGGTTTGGCATTAGGGTCCTATAGGAAATTGTTTGGGTCCTTCCATGAAATTTTTTATCTTTCCTCCAAGAATAATCATTTCTTTTGTACCCCTATTGCTGGTGCATAAATTTCACTTGCGCCTCATCATCAGATTCTCTGTCTTCCTTTGCTAGCAATTTCTTGGCTAATAAGTCCATCTTCTCATTCAGCTCCTTGATAGCCTTTGACTCACCTGCGACTCGAACCTTCTCTGGTGTGTCTTTGTTGCCCCATGATTGCTTTCTAGTCATATTCTTTAGGATTTCCCAACACCTAGTGCTAGTGTTGTTCAAGAAGAACCCAGAACCTGCTGAGTCTAGATTGCTCATGTCGTGCTCATTTAAAGCAAAGTAGAAGATCTTCACTTGTTTTTCTTTATCTAGCCTGTGATGTGGACACTTCTGCAACATTATCTGGAAGTGCTCCCACGTCTCAGAATATGTCTCGCCAGCCCTTTGACAGAAATTGTGGATCTTCCGTACTAGGTCATTGGTTTTCTCTAGTGGAAAGTATCTCACGAAGAAAACCTCAATAATTTGATCCCAAGTCTCGACGGTCTCATCATCTAGGTTATGTAGCCATTCACGTGCATTACCTGCAAGAGAGCTGGGAAACAACTTCAGATACAGTGTCTCCTGTGGAAACCTATCTATCTTGATCATATCACAATTTTCCACGAAAGTGCTGATGTATGCAACTGGGTCTTCATTCTTCAGCCTATGAAATGCTTGAGACTTGACCAAGTTTATCAGTGTCAGATCAATCTTATAGGTTGGAATGTTAACTGCCTATTTTTTTATTGGCCCCTTTGATGCTGACAAGGAAGAAGCCTTTATCTTCTCCCATATTGTCCATTCCTCAGCCATGGCTTCTGGTTCAGGGTCTGAATCTATATCCTCAAGTTGATCATGAATATTATTCTCCTCGTCGTTTGATCCCAACGGTTGAACCTCTGGTGATGGTAGTGCGTAGTTTGTGCTATGCATCTTCACCATGCACTGGTACCTGCAAGGTAATAAATTTGATTTAGTACAGTGCTAGACGATTGCTAAATATGAAAAAGAAACGATGAATTTAAAAAAATCAATAATAAAATAAAATGTTTCCTAGAGTGGCCGCTTGCAGCACTCGTAGTGCCGACAGTTTCTGTGTCCCCGACAACGACGCTAAAAACTTGACACGATTTTATCGTGTGTATAACGCAAGGGCACCCGTCAGAGTAATATAGGCCTTTGAGAGGCCCGAGTCGAACACAGGGACACTGAAATGTCGGTAGACTACTTACTAACTGCTCACAATCAGCTAGACCAATTAAAAGGTTTTGAGAGTTGATTGAAAAAGAAAATAAAAATAAAAGAAAACAAAGCAATCGAGTAAATGTTTAGCTTAATCAATTTAGATGGGAATCTTTAGGATTGCAGTTTCACCGTAGGTTCTCGTTGTATTCATTCCTACATAATTAATCAAATATGTCTCTAATTCTGGGTAGTGGCCTGTATTCATAATTGTTCACTGTCGTGATACAATTCACTACCTAAATCTAGGTCCGTTCCATGGTAGTAGTAACCTATAACCTAAACTAGGTGCATGAAGACTAAACTCTGGGTTTCCACCATTAACCCTACATCACCTTGTTCAAAATATTTATTATTTAATGTCAATTTTGCCTCTTTTCAACCGTTAATTCTTCTTTCAAAGTAACTAAAGGCATTAGATTATCATTAGGGTGATCAATCATAATGATATATTGGAGAAAATGAAATCATACCACGGATTTAAGAGACAAAATATGAATTACTATGGTAAAAATGTCATACAACGATTACCCGGGCTACTCCCGGTCCTAAAGACAAAGGGGATTAGCCCTGCATGTTCATCTCAACGAAGGACATGATGAGAGAAAGGGAAAACATGGAGAAAACATGAATGAAAGTGGTGTAAACCCCTGAACGGAGAAGATCTGGGTGTTCCTGGACATAGAGTGCACGACTAATAGCCTTCCGGTGGTGGAAATCATCTTCTGCGGCTCTCGGAACGATCGAGGCATGATTCTGGGCTCCATTCTTCTCTCTACCTCTCCTCAGGACTTGTGCAACGGCTAATGATGTGATACCCAACTTAGGGCTGCCGAAATTAGGAATATGGACCACTTTAGGTCGCCAAAATATCACCACCGTCCGATTCGGGCCGATCTGAAACAAAAACTGATCTTACGACGTCGTTACCATCGACGCGGGTCGATGGTATCGACCCGCCATAGTATCGGCTCGTTCTCTTTTTTCTCTGACATTTCGCCTGATGCAGACTCGATACCATCGACGCGGGTTGATGGTATCGACACCTTTAGGTGTCAGTTTTGTCACCATTCCAACACTGAAGCTGGGCAATGTTGATAGTATCGACTTTTGTGTCGATAGTATCGACCGGTTGATTGTTGGCTCGCTATAGGTATCTCGCTACCATCGACCTCCCAGTCGATGGTATCGACTCACCTTGGCTCCTTGCGGCTGTCTCATTGTGACTGTGTCGATACTATCAACGGATGTCAATGGTATCGACAGCTGTGTATATGTGTTCTTCCTAAAATTGCAAGATAAATCCAAATCAGCTATGCTAGAACATATCAATATGATCATTTATGACCAAAAAGATAAAATATGAGAGATTTGATACAAAATGAGATTATAGACTAAAGCAAATGAATCATGTGATATTAACCACAAATGCAACTAATAAACACATAAAATGCATGTAAAACTAGTCTATAAAAGCAACTCAAAATCCTCGCATCACCAACCAAGAGAACATGCACATGCACCTGCAAAGGATGGAGGGATACCAATATCCGTTCTTTGATCATTATTGAATCCAAGGATGCTTTGGTGGTTATCCACAACCTCCACCAATGCCAAAACAGTCGTCAAGTTTTCAAGGGACATTCTACCCCTTTGATCCAACCATGAAACATCCTCCACCGCCACCCATGTGATCTGGTACTATTGTTCCACCTCTTAAATTAGAATTTGAACTATGTGGACATAGTCAAGTTCAATCATAGGGGGGGTAGTTGGAACAATTTCTATGCTTAGTTTTCAATTTTTATTTGCTTCAATTATTGATTAGTTTTATGCTTTCAAGTTGTAGTATCCATGATCTATGTAGTGTAAAAGTGGAGATTAATTCATGGTTCATGTCAATGTCATATGCTCTGGTTTGTTTGCAATGAAAAAAAAATTAAGAAAATGAAAATTTGGCTTAGTTGCAAGTTTCTAGAGTTGCACCACTTCGAGGAAGTGTATGGGCTACTCAGCTTAAGGACATTTAATATGATGGACATCTTACTTATTCATGAAATGTGGATGAATATGAGGTTTGAGCCTAAATTTATCAAATTACTAATGAGGTCTTAAATTGAAATTAAGAAAGAAACCCTAAGGTTACCCAATTCACAGGTCATTAGGGTGGGACATATTATAATTTTATGAAAGGCATTGTCTCTTAGTTATTTGATTCCATCCATTTTTTCATTCATTCTGACTCACAACCTTAATATGATCAAGTAAGTCCGAATTTATTTCCACTTGTTTACATTACATGGCATGATAGGTTACATAATAGCTAGTTCCTCTTTGATTGCATTAGTTAGAAAATAATGAAAAGAAAAAAATGTTAGTATACATAGACAATTTTTGTGCATATAATTTTAGTTGCATAAACAATTACATGTAGATAGTATGCATTCATCATTCTTTTTCATATCATGTGGGTATGAGTTTCCTTCAAATTTGAGTGTAGGGATATGTTGGATCTAAGGGCTCCAGAGGGGGTGGGGTGAATAGAGCTACACAAATTCTCACAAAATAGATTAGACCTTCAAATTATATCAAATTAGAGCAATAGCTTAATGGCAATTTGAAGTCATATCTAAACAAGCATAGCAAGGATTAGAGAGATTGATAGCTAGCACTTGACAAAGGGATGTAGAGTGGTTCCACACTTCAAACTAGAAGTGAATCAGTACACTACCTAGCAAGTGCTTTTCTCTATTATATCACCACAGATATTTACAACAATAGAGCACCAAAGGACTTACCCATCCAATCACAAGGAGATATCCACCTTACCAAAGAACTTACCCACTTAGCTTGAGTCTTCAGCCTACACCTAGGTCTTACCCACTCAAGCTCAAGTCTTCTGTCTTGAATGACTTTGCTTCTCCTCTTAGATCTTCATCCTTTGCCTTCTCCTTCAGTTGGAGAAGATCATCACCTCTTCATTAACCTTGAAGAGGACCAGCTACAACTCCTTCTTCACTTTATGGAGCTTGCTTCATATTTTCTTCATGAGGGAAGGGGATAGGAAAGTAGTGGAGGATTGAGAGCTTTACATGCACAAAGGTGGAGCTCTCTTACAATAATCCTAACTCACTCACAAATCAAAAAATGATGTGTAAAATAGAGAGAGAAATGGGTTCATGGAGTAATATCACACTCAACTATGGTAAGGACCTTGAATGTATGAATGAGCAAACTTGGAATGAACTCCAAGGGGTCCTATTTATAGGATGGGGTGCTCCCTTGAGTTGGGGAACACTTAGGGCCAAAATATAGCCATTTTTGCATAAGGCAATAGATCTATTTTCGTCCAAACAAGTCACCAATGGTTAGAATCACTTTTTCTGCATTTTCTATACAATGCATTAGGTCGAGTTTCAATAAAGGAAACTTGACCGATTGGCTAAAAGACAAACCCAATTTCAAACTATTGGTCGAGTTTGTCCTAGGAAACTCGACTGATTAGACAAAATCATATTTGGTCAGTAATCTGTTCGGCCGAGTTCTCTAAATGCACAACTCAACTTATGCATATCATCATAAAATCAATCCATGGGGTCGGTCGAGATTGAAACTCGACCGATCAACAGCCTGTGATCAATTTTTTAATTTGACTAAAAAGTGATTAAAACTTGGTACTAAGTGTCCCACGCATTTTTCTCATTTTAGTTACAAGTCATATTATCAATATAAGTGATTACAAGATTCTTCTAAGGTCATTTGAAGTGATTTCTTTATTAGAACACTTGCATTGCATTTGACTTGAACTTTGACAAGATAGGGCTAGTGTAAATTGATCCTTTTCATGTACCTAAAACCTGAGATCAGTATTGAATACACATATTAGATACATATGTATGGAATGGTTGAGTCATTATTAAAATATGGACAATGTATAACCTCTATGTCAACATTCTCCCCCTTTTTGATAATGACAAACCATTCCTCAAACATATTGAAAAATGATATTGAAATTATACCTTTGCCTTGTGAATTGGGGGATTCAAGATTTGAACAATGTGAATTGCTCCCCCTCAATATATGCTTACTTTAACCTGCATAGTTACTCTATCTACACAAAGCAATAAAGCATGCATGTACTATATGGTCCTTTAGCAAGTCACACAAAAAAGCATATAATGAATAAGAAAAGGATCACATAGGCAATTAATAGCAATGTGACAATGAATTGCAATATGATTGAGTTTTAAGACATTGAAATTCTCTCTCCCCCTTTGATATTATCAAAAACTGAGGGGGTAGAAGAGCATAAAAGAAAGTCTTCTCCAAAACACAATCAAGCATATATACAAACATGCAATTTCATAACATACATCAAACAGAGACAAGAGAAACACATAAGCTAGATCATAACCAAAATATGGTAAAATAAGGCACCAACTCATAGAATATAAAATATTAAAGAGTAAGAGTGTTGATAACATAGATTACAACTCAGAATGCATGTTCTTGTCAAAACAGCTACAAGCGAGAAGTGATGAAAGGTAAAGATAAAATAGTGCACCTCATATCATGTGCCCAGATGTGTTTATTAGAAAATAACCTAGAAAGATATATATGATCAGCAAACTAGACTAAAAACTAAGAACATCTAGATGTCTAAGCTATATATATCCACAACATCATCATCGCCATGATCATCAGGCTCGTAGTTATCGACTTCGTCTGAAGGTCCAGCAGTAGCGCCTTCATCACCGGAGTCACCAGCGGAGCCATCAGAGCCATCACCATCACCAGCATCCTCATCAGCATCAGATGTCTCGTCATGAGCTTGGTCTGACATCTCCTCATCCACAGAAGGTTTGAAGTGATGACTAGGCTAATGAGCATTCTACTCATCCCAAGTCATACCAAGAGCATAGAGCTCATTGGCATGAGGGAAGGAAGGAGCAGAATTGCCAAGACTAGCAAGAAGAGTGGCCAAGGGGCCATCATGTTGTGGTAGGATGACTGGAGAAGGTCCACCAGCAGCAGAGGGTGTGGGAGCAATAGCAAAAGGCTCAGGTGTAGGTGGAGGGGCAGGGTAGAAGTGATTGTATGCATATGATGCATAATCACTACCAGCGTATGGCTAGTAGGGGGAATGGGTGAGCACATGAAAGTTCATGTTTTTTTAAACTAAAAGATAATTATCTATTCAATATCCAAATCTGTGATTACAAGAAGACCATTGTCATAGGGACCCTGACAAAGCCATCTTATGTTTCAATTACATGTATCTTTTGCTAGATAATCAGCAGCCCTACTACATCTCCTAGGCCTAAAGGTGAGGCTGACGTCTTCCATGCCCTCCAGAAGATAGCATATGTCCTGGATTAGAAGCTCCACATGAACTCGACCCCTTCCTCCATCTTTGATAGCCTAGATTAATTCCTTGCAGTGAGACTCCAATAGTACAATTTTGAAGCCCAGTGTGCGGCATAGGATTAGGTCATCCCTGATCACTTCCCCTTCTCCCATGAATGCAGACTAGATACCATCATTCTTCTCTTGGAGTGTCGCCTGAATCTTACCTCTATGGTCCCTGATAATGGTTCTAATACCTCCTGGTCCCTCCCTCTTCCACGAACAATTAGTGTTGAGGTTCATTGTTCCCTCTGATGGCATCATCCATTGCTCCTAGATTTGCATTGTTTGATCAGCTACAACCACTCATGATTTGATTGATACTTTTTGAGTAATGATTAAGCCCTATTTTAGGGCCTCATCTTGTGTCATATTGCATTTCAATCACATCTATACTTGTAAGATTACATGTTATTTCCCACAATATGCTTATTTCTATCAAATGCACTTATGGAGGCTTTTTGCATGTTTTATAGGTACTTTGTCCACTACTTAATGGCATGGAAAGAAGATGGTCCAATCTAGGGTTTCCTCAGGCTTGGAGGAGCCCAAAATGAGGCCAAAACCACTCCCAACCTACCCCAAGTGGTGAAATAATGTTTTGAAGCAATACCCTCCATGGATGATCAAGTTCAATGCTCAAGTGCATGGGAGGGACACCAAAACCGTGGTACTCCACCACGGCCGTGGTGGACATACCCCAATCACAAAAAATCACTGTAACTTCCATAATTGGATTAATATGGCCAAAACGGTCGTGGTGAGTGTTATGCCCGTGGTAAAAGGTCCCCACCACGGTAGTGGTGACTCCCCACGACCGTGGCCATCCATGTACATCTCCCTGTGATCTCCACCATTTTAATTGACATGACTGTTGTACACCACCATTGCCATGCTCTCCCCTACCCACCACGGTCTTGCTACTCGTGAAACCTACCCTTTTTAACTACTTTACCTATTTTGCCCCTACTTTACCTAGTACTTCCCCCACACCTATATATATCTAGATGGAGGCTGGGGAATGAGGTGGCCACCCTCAGCTACCTTCCACCACCTCCTAGCTCCCCATTTTCGACCCTTAGCCATTCCACTCCATTTCCACCTCCATTCCACTCCATTTCACCATTTCCACCACCAAAACACTAGTTTATACTAGTTCCTACCCATAATCCCCTTCATTCCACACCCTTACACCTTGGATGAGAGAGGAGGTCATCTTACAGTAGCTGGAGAGGAAGATTCCTTCATCTACACCGAGCTCCATGGCTTCTCCTACCTCTTTCTCCTTTCTTTTTGTATTTTCCATTTCTATGAGTAGCTAGACCCCCTTGGGTGGGCTGTTTTGGGGAAATTATGTTACTTTGATACCATGTTGGGGGGAAATGACATGTAAACATTATAATTTCATTTTTTAATGGTTATTTTCTATTTACATCTTATTCTCCATGAATTTCTTATTGGTTTGTGTGTGAAATCACCAAGGATTTTAGTGAAATTGACTATTTGTGGCAATTTTGGGATTTGCCCCTAGGTCCGATTCTTAGATCCCTAGGTCGCCTCTCATCTTCCTACATCTTAATCAATCTCCCTAAGCCTAAGTGAGAGATCTAAGTAGCTAGATTAGCTAATCCTGCAATTAGTATGGAGCATTGTCAAGGCTAGAATGTGGGGGAATTGGGGTCCAAAACCTTAATTTCACCTCCCTATTACTACCCTTCGCCCCTAATTTCCCTAGGAATGTCTAACCTAGAAACCTAGACTTGATTAGACTCTAATTGAATTGAACCTAATCCCTAACCCAATTAAGCCTCATAAGGGTAATGGGAGTTGTTAGGGAGTAGTTCCCCTATACATATCCCATCTCATCCATGGCTAGTTAGTAGCTTAGGTTAGTTCATTAGACTCTAACTAGTTGTTTGGTTTGGATAATCTAAATAGATGAGTAATTCTTACATGTTATCACCCCCAACCTCATTGACAAGTTCATACCCCTAAACAGCCCACACCTCTCTTTCCTTCTTAAAACCCTAGTTTTGTGCTTGCTTAGCTTAATTAGTTCTTTTCTTGCTTAGTTAGCTTCTTGCCTTACTCTTTCCTTGTTCATGCTAGCTCATCTCTTTAATTGCTTTTTTCTCTTCTGTTGCTTTCCTTAGTGTAGTTTGCACTTTCATACCTAGCTTAACCATTTCTTGCATGTTTAGCCTTAATCTAGTCTAGGGTTAACATAGATTTCATTCTTTCCTTTAATTCCTCATTTGTTCATAATAGTTTAACAATGAAAACAACTTTCAAAACCTTAACCCTAGTCTCCGCAGTAGGAACCCAGAGAAACTAAACCTAGCTCTAGTGCCCCCTCTTTTCCTTATGGATCGACCCTATACATGCCACCTTCCTATACTACGACACGACCCCGTGCGCTTGCGGGAGTAGTTGTTTTAGTGTGAGTAGGTGTTAAGTTAGGTTTTATAAATAGTGAAAGTGAATCCAATATGTACTTTCGTCTGCGGGGTTGCATCTATTCAAAACTGCAATTGAGTAGTGTGTAACACCATTGGTGGGAGCACACAAAGCTTTCTGGCGTCGTTGCCAGGGATTAGAGGTGCTCGGCCTAGCTAGTTAGTTTTGGTTTGACTTTTCCTACTTCCCTCATCATTGCTATTCTTTATTCATTATTCTTTGCATTCTTTGTGTATATTGGTTTACTAACTTGTTTGTTTGGTTGTGCTTTGTGCATGTGACAAGCCATTCAGGAGGAAACAATATGGAAGGCCAAAATGCACTTCACAAGCCACTTCAAGACTACTTCATGCCTAGTAACTACAAATCGCCAATTTGTAGCAGGGTTGATTAGATGCCAAGGGAGCAATTCTCCATCCCTCCAGGTCTTCTTGGGATCCTGCCCATCTTCTACGGCTTGGAGAGTGAGAACCCCTATAAGCACTTGGACTCCTTTCTTGAAGTATGCTCCACCTTCAGGACACCGACACCAAGTGATGATACAATCATGTTGACTTTGTTTTCCTTCTCCCTCAAAGACAAAGCCAAAGAGTGGTATGATTCAAGATTAGACATCATGAGTTGGTGAGAGATGAAAAATGCCTTCTTGAGGAAATTCTACTCTATAGCGAAGTTGACACAGATGTGGCGTACCATAGCAAGTTTCAGCCAACTAGATAATGAGCAATTTCACGAGGCCTGGGAGAGATTTCAAAACATGTTGAGAGAATGTCCACATCATGAGATCCCTTTGTGGAAGCTAGTTCACTCCTTCTACTCCGGTTTATCTCATGCAAGTAAAGCTATAGTGGATTCTTCTTGTGGGGGAGTTTTTATGGCTAAACCACCTGAAGAGACATGGCCATTGTTTGAGAGTTTGGAAGAAATGTCAAGGATAAAAGCTTCTAGTATGGCTAGTAGCAATGACCTATATTTTGGTGTGACATCTCCAACTCATGATGATTCAAGCCCACAATTGATGAAAATGTTTGGTGAAATGGTGAGCTTCATGAGAAACCAAGTGACCAAACCTCCTTGTCATTCAGTCAATGCTATTGAGTTCTATGGGGAAGAAAAGAATACACCTCACTCCTATAGCTACTAGGAACCACAAAGTCCCACATATAGCTCAATGTTTGAGGAAGAGGTTCTCTCTAGATTGAAAGTATTTGATGATGTTCAAAGAGATGTTGCAAGGCTAGAAGAGAGAATAGAGAAGCTATCTTCCATAATCGCTCTCCAAGAAGACAAATTGTCTTCAAAACCCAACATGAGCCACCATGAAGCAAGTGGACCCATGCCTTCTTCCCACATTTTCTATAGTCCACACCCCATGCAAGTACATCCAATTCACTCCTTCCAAGGTTATTCCAAGACTTACACTCCTCCACCACCTCCCTCACCTCAAATTTCCCAAAACTTCACTTTCCAACCCCAATTCTCTCCTCCACCTCAATTCTCTTCTCCACCTCAATTTCAACCCCAAGTGTCACCTCCACCTCCTCCACAGCCACAACGTGCTCCCCCTCTTAACCATGAGTAAGGTAGTGCAGTGACAATTCTAAGGAGTGGGAAAACTCTTGAGCAGCCCGCAAGTCAAAGAAAGGTTGATAAAGAAAAGAAAAGGAAGCAAACTGGTGATATTGTGATTGATATTGCTGAAGATGAAGTTGTGATACCACATGTTGAGTTTGGGATTCCATGTGATCCACCACATATCCCCTTTGCAGGTCCTATCATCCTGATTGTTCCTCCTCATGTTCATGCATGTACAGCAAAAACTAGTGATCCTCCATTTGTAGAAGTAATAGATGAGCCACCGGAATTGAATAGGAGGCAAAAGAACAATGTTGATATTCTTGAGGTGTTTTGCCAACTAAAGGTGAACATTCCACTTTTGGATGTTATTAAGCAAATCCCATCTTATGCCAAGTTCCTCAAGAACCTATGCATTGTGAAACGAAGGTCACCGAGGAGGATTCCAAAGAAGGTGAAATTAATTGAACAAGTGAGCTCCATCATACAACACTCACTTCCAGTGAAGAGAAAGGACCCAGGAGCCCCACTCATACCTAGTTACATAGGGGGACATTGCATAGACATGTCCTTACTTGATTTGGGATCTAGTGTGAATTTGATGTCGTACAATGTCTATGTTGAGATGGGCTTAGGCAAGATGAAGTCAACACATTGCACTATCCGGTTGGTAGATAGATCCATAAAAGTGCCTAGGGGTAGAGTGGATGATGTCTTGGTGATGATAGACAAAGAGAAATGCACAGTGTTCCTGACAGATTTCATTGTACTTGATATGGAGCCGGAGGATAGGAAGATTCACATTATCTTGGGAAGGTCGTTCTTGTCTACAGCTGATGCTGACATTCATGTGCGCAATGGCTCTATGATAGTCTCATTCATGGGCATGAAGATCAACATCAACATGTACAAGACCCCAACCCAGCGAGTCTGAGATAGGGATATTGGACATGATCACTTCACAAGTCCAAAGGGGCATTTGAGAGGACACCAAGGTGAAGAAATTGGTGATGATTATTGTGATGAAAGGGATGAGGAAAATGGAATGAGTGCAAATGAGGGATGCATGTTTTGCAAGAATGGACACATGAGAATTCCAAATGGATGAATGAATGAAGAATCACCAAGAAGCCTAGCTGAAGGCAAGAAACTCAATGCTTGTGGGAGGCAACCCACATAGGTTTGGGAATTTTTGACCCAACCTTACATTTTTTATACTTTTGCTTTGTTTTTAGACTTTCCAAGAAAACACACACATACACACACTTGTGTTTAATAGTTTTTGTCTATTTTTAAGATGTGCAGGTGATAAAAGGGTGAAATGAAGGAAATTTGAGTACAATTGAGAGAAGGATTGAAAGAAAAATCAATTTGGGTCAAGTTTTTGAGTGTTTGATGTTCCTCATTTTGAGAGTTGCAGCTATAGGGACCACCACAGTCGTGGCACATCAATATGACTACGGTCATTTGCATGAAAAACACACCAAGTCCCTGGATTCAGAAGAAAATTTGAGAAAAACTGCCAAAGGACTGCACCACGGTCGTGCCATGTAGCACGGTCGTGCAACCTGAAGCCGCCACAGCCGTGTTGTGCAGCACGGTCATGTTGTAGACCAATTTCAGCCACTTAAGGAAGATTAATGGGGCAGCTACTATGCATATCCTCCACCACAAGGAGGAACACCGTTGGAGCCTCAAGAGATCCATGATCGTCTATCCTATCATCCTAAACTCCAGGATCATGTTAAGGGCATCATGATTCAAAAGTTTGGGGTGGTAGGATAGGTATGCCCTAGTTTCACTTTGCATTTCACCAACCACATCCAATTTTGTTTTCTTGTTATTTCTATCTACCTTATTCATCTTTACTGCTTTGCATCCTTGCATGCCATGTCATTTACATTCCTGCCATTTTTGCGTAATTTTCAAAAATATTGCTCTTCTTTCCATGCATTGCATATCATGCAGATTTTTGGTAATTTTTGCATGTTTTAGCTAGGACTTGCCTGCTTTACTGCTTTAAGTTCAATAATGTAGGTTTAGATGTGATTGAAGGCAAATTGGCACCATTATGGCCAATTGTGCCCAAATTTGAGATTTCTTGCCTAGAAAGTGTGTTTTGACCCAATCTCTACTATTTTGAGTAAAAATGATGACCTTTGACAAATGCTAGTGAAATGTTATACTTCATTGCTAAGTAGTATCAATGTTTGACTTTTTACATGTGCATCACATCTCTTATGATGGTGATTGATTTGGTTGAGTTGTGAAGTTGTGCAAGCTTTGAACGCTTAGTGTTTGTGGAATCACTTGACTGAAATATCAATTTCATCTTGTTCATTCATGTGGTGTGATATCTAGGATGAAGTATTGGATTAATTTTCGTGCATGATGTCTTATCTGGAGAACCATACCTATGACCCCTCTTTGACCCAAGTTTTCACTCACCATCTTCTTATCCCTCCACCTCATGAAGGGATGCCAAAGTGCACATATCAGTCGTGGCCACCTCCAAAAGTTTGGGGTGGCCACATCTCCATCTCCCCACATCACTCTATTCACCATATGCCCTACATACTCCAAGGGCAAAGAAAAGAAAAGAAAAAAAGAGAAAATTGTAAAAAGAAAATAAAAGGATGCTCCTATTTAAGAGCAATGAAATAAAGTAAAGACAATTTCTCTATGTAATAGCACTCCAAAAATCTTACCGCAATCCTTTCTTCCACTTTCATACCCATTGAGCTAGGAAACATCAAACCTAGCTCATTTTGCCCCTTTCTGTAGCCATGTGGATCATTTGGTGTGATTTGAAACAAAAGATTAAATGCATGAATGTGAAACAATACTCCTAGTCGTCCTTGATTAACACCATCATGAAACGGTTTACCCAAAACTTTATGGAAGAAATATGGATAACTTGTGTATTCTATGTGCTATATTTGAAGTTCATATGCTTTGTGCTTTTTTCATGATTGGATTGTGAAAGTAGGAGAGGAGAGAGGTGAAATGTATGTACTCAGTCATCTTTGATCCCCTTGAACAATAATTACCCGTTTCATTACATTTGTCATGTTGATAACCTCCCATTTTGTGATGTTATCTTACTATTTTTTCTTAGTTTTCCACACTCTTTCTTAGATAAATTAGATAGAATACTTAGCTTTCCCATTTATTGTTAATTAATATACCGATAGACTAACATTTCTCCCTTTTCTTCTTACAGAAAAACACAAAAAATTGCAAAAGAACTCAACTGGTCCCAAGACCGTGAATAACCCCAAATGGTTTCCAAACCATGAAGAGCTCAAATGGTCTCCAAACTGTTAAGGACACAATTGGTCCCAAGACAGTATGAAGACCAACCGGTCCCAAGACCAAATAAAATCCAAACGGTCCCAAGACCGTATGAAGACCAACCGGTCCCAAGACCAAATGAAAGCCAAATGGTCCCAAGACCGACCAAGCTCCAAACGATCTCAAGACCGACCAAACCTCAAATGGACTCTGGACCGAACGAGTCTCATCAGCCCCAAGATCAAGCAAGGATCCAAATGGTCTACAAACCGTTCAGGATCCAAACGGTCTCCAAACCGTTCAGGATCCAAACGGTCTCCAAACCATTCGAGGATCAAAATGGTCTCCAAACCATTCAGGATCCAAACGGTCTCCAAACCGTTGAGGAACCAAACAGTCTCCAAACCGTTCTGGATCCAGAACGGTCCCAAGACCATTCAAGACTCCTTGGAAGCCAATAAATAGGACCAAAGGGGTCCCCATTTGGCATCAGATCTTCAGATGCCCAAAGGCTGCCCCAACTGTTCCAGATCTATTTCAACCTTCATCCATCGCCCCAAGGCTGCCGGTCTAAGATCCACACTCCATCCTCAAGTTGCTTTCTCTATCATCGACATAGAAGGTGGGAAGTCAAGGATGCATCACAAAGGCAACCACATGGTGTGAAGATAGTTGCTCTCTACTTCAATGGGTCGATCTTCCTCCCTCCTACGTGGAGATGATGCTTTCCTTCTTTCTTCCCACCTCCTTCTTTGTCCTTGCCATGAGCGAGTAGTTCCATACACTAGGGTGCGGGGAGTAGCCCTGCTACCCATGTTTTCATTCTATGCATTGTAATTCATGAGTTTGCAATAGAGAAATACTATCTTTTCAGTTCAACATCAATTGTTTAATGAATGCTAGTTTCTTGATCACCAACTTGTGTTATCAATTATCTACTAGTGTGAATTGTCTACGTTTGTACTTTTAGATTTGAATATTGACTACATGTTGGTTCCTGATGTATGTAGTCATCATACATTTGTTTGGTATCTAGGAATGTTTCTGAAGGAGTGGAGTAAACTCACCTCCATCGTTATACTTTCATACTATGAAATGGAATCAGTTGACTTATGAAAGTATCACCTTGACAGGTCAAGGAACACACTTTGCGAGGGGAGTGATGCAAAGTAAGTGACCATTCATTTGGGGATGGCTTGCATTGCAACACTTCCATGTTTCTTGTAGTTAGTTATCCGAATGGAAGCTAAGTCTACAAAGATACTAAGTAGATAAATCATTCAATCAACTTTATGATCTAGATATCAACTCTTAAGTATATAAATAGAATTATAACGTTTTCCATCTTGTTAAATCCTTAACAAGAATGTTGTCTCGTGGATTCGACCCTCAACTGTACTATGATAAGACTTTCGCATACCTTAGTGTACGTCGGTGGAGATCTTATTATAGAACATGCAAGGTTAAACTTAGAGACTTAATATCTTTAGGATTTTTAGTGGTGCACGCAACTCCACGTGAGTGGAGGCTCCATCAAAAATTGGCGACGTTGTCGGGGACAACGGAACGTTTTAATTCCATTTGTCAACTTGCTAGGTTATTTGGATTTTATACTTTACCTTGATAATTACTTCATATATGTTTTTGATCTCATCATTTTTTTTCACATCATCTAAAGTGTGATTTTTCTTCAACTCAGGTAGAAAATGTGTATGCAATCTTCTCATAACATCAGATTCTCTCCTGAACCAGAGTATGACTCTGAGGTAGAATGAAGCTTCCACTGACGCATCAGACTCAAATGCCAACGAGCCAGATAGATGGTTGAAGAACAACGCCAGACCACTTTGGTGTTGGAAAGAGTCAACACAGCCATAGTAGCTCAGAGAGCACAACTCATCGCTAATACACGTGCTCAAATTCAAGCTGAAGTTCGTGTTGAAGAGCAAGCCCGTATCCAGGCCAAAAATGAAGCAGCCACAGCAGTTTCTCAACTTTTGATAAGGAACAAGCAACTTTGAGATTACGTTGTTCCTAAGAACTCTGAAGACAATCACCCAGTCCAACCACCTCTCATCAACGCTCCTAACTTTGAGATCCGAACACAATGGATCCAAATCATGCAATGCATCTCATTCTCTAGGAACACTGGAGAGGATTGCACAGATCATCTGAAGCGATTCAAGACACTCTGTCGATTGGTACCACAGGCCGGAACTACTAATGATGCAATCATGCTTCGAATTTTCAACTTCACTCTGTCTAGTAGGGCATTGAGTTGGTATAACTCATTAGATGGAGAGTCAATCGCCACCTGGGCTCCCTTGAAAGAAAAGTTTTTGAAAAAATTCTTTCGTCCCTCATTGACCTACCAGATAAGGGGACAAATCAACCAGTTCGCCCAACTTCCTGGAGAATCATTAGCAGAATCCTGGGAAAGATTTAAGGAATTACTGAGGAAATGTCCACATCACAGAATCTCACAACATCAACTCATAGAAACATTCTATAGAGGAGTAAGTGATGACATTAAGAAGTTTTTGGATTCCACACCTGGGGGGAATTTCATGTGAAAGAATTATGAAGATGCCTGGAAGATTGTCACACTCGGAGCCAAGAACCAATATAATTGGGGAAGGCCATCTACCGAAGGAGTTCTAAAGGTTTGTAAAGCTGAGGAATCTGTAGAGTTGAAAGCCATCGTCGAAGCTCTAAAAACCATTGCTCATAAGCAACAAGTTCTTGAAAAATAATTTGGGGAATATGATAGAAAGAAGAACTCCCAGGTTCAACAAGTCAAAGAAACCACCAAAACTTATGAAGCTTGTCATGCATCTAATCACCCCACATTATCATGTGGTCTTTTATACAATGTAATGATGGATCTACAACCACCGCAACTACAATATGAACCAATTATTGAACATCCTGAGGATCAACTACCAGAGCAAGTGAATTCTATCCACTCCATACCAGGTCAAGTATATTAGAATCTGGATCAACTGAGAAACCATCCTAGTTTTCAGTATGGGAATCATGCGGGAACTGCCAACCCACAGCACCAGACGCAAGGTGGGTCTTCTGATAGACTACTACCTAGATTTCAAAGCAATTATAATCGAAACTAAGGAAACTATAGGGGTGGACCTCAAAGACTTGTCTACCCAATAAATTCTTCTACATACTACCCTCTATTGCATCCACAATTGCAACAAACTCAGCTACAACAACCACAACAACCTCAAATACCAGCACCTCAACAACAACAACCACAAGGGCAACATCAAGTTACACAATATCAATAAAAGAATGCTCCGCCTCTACCAATAGATGAGTTATCCATGATTAGGAAAATGCTGCAATCTCAGCAGACCATGCTTGCCAACCAGCAAGCCCAACAAAAGGCTGTAGAAACTCAATTGGCATAGATCGCAGCCCAGCTAAAACCCCGAGTAGGTACTTTTCCTAATCATCCATAAATAAACCCGAGACACAATCAACGCAGACCAGAACAACTAAATGCAATCACCACAAAATCTGGATGTGTTCTTCCTGATGTCACCAATGTTATTCGAGAAGACAAAGATATAACTGAAGTCAACCCAATTGCAGGCACAAATCAAGAAACTACAAAATCTACAGAGGCTGGGAAGGAAAAGGAAAAAGAGCAAGTTACCAAGGAACCAGAAGTCCCTCCGTATAAGCCTAGGATACCCTACCCAGGTAGATTGAGAGAAACTAAACTAGACACTAGATTCCAGAAATTCAAGGAAGCTATGAAGAAGCTATATGTTGATATCCCATTCTTTGATGCTCTTTCTGAAATCCCAGCTTGGTCCAAATACCTAAAGACTTTACTATCAAAGAAATATATGACTGAAGAACATGAGACTGTCAAATTAGCTCAGACTACTTCTAACATCATTCTTAATAAAATGCCAAAGAAGGTGAAGGACCTTGGCTCCTTTGGCATCCAATGTTCCATCAGAAATACCTCTTACAAGAAAGGATTAGCCGATTTGGGGGCCAGCATATCCATTATGCCATTTTCCATGTGTAAAAGATTGGGTTTTACTGATTTTCTACCCACAACAATGATAATTCAATTGGCTAATTCTACCATCACTACACCTTTGGGAATTATTGAAGATATCCCAGTAACAGTAGGGAAAGACTCGTATGTTCCATGTGACTTTGTTATCATGGACATAAAAGAAGATCTAAGGTATCCAATAATATTCGACATACCCTTCCTTGCTACATCCAGATCACTAATTGATGTTGAAGCCGACACAATTACCTTAAGACTGGGAAAGGAAGCCATTCAATTCAGAGTCTTTGATAGCTTAAAAGGTCCTAGCATCCACGAAGAAGTCTTTTTTCTCGAAGAAATTGATAAAATGTCTCTATTAAAGCAAGAACCTTCCAAACCATCCGATGATTTGGAAAACATCTTAAAAAATCCAGAAGTTGAATTCTCAACTGACGAACTAGTTCAGCAATGTCTGCAATACCTTGAACAAGCCGAAGAAACCCCTGAAGCTACCTTTGAGGAGTTGAAATCTTTCATCGTTTTGGAAACCGTAGAAGTACCCAAGACACCTGAAATGAAAGCTCTACCAGTTGGGCTCAAGCATGTCTTCCTTGACGAAGAAAAATTATGTCCGGTCATTATCAGTTCCACTTTAATAGATGACCAAGAAGAAAGACTACTTATTGAGTTAAGAAAGTACAAGAAAGTCATTGGATACAAGATGACTGATGTAACAGGAATAAATCTAGCTTTGTGCATGCACAAATTACCCATGGTAGAAGCGTTTAAACCTTCATGGGAACACCAGAGGAAATTACACCCAAATCTCAAAGAGGTGGTTCGCCTTGTGGTTCTTAAACTCCTAAAAGCTGGTATCATTTATCCAAATTCTGATTCTCAATGGGTTAGTCCGGTCCAAGTGGTCCCTAAAAAGGGGGGAACCACTGTCATTTTGAATGATAAAAATGAACTGGTACCCACAAGGATTGTCATTGGATGGAGGATATGTATCGATTATAGGAATCTGAACAAGGAAACAAGGAAAGATCACTTACCTCTACCTTTCCTTGATGAAGTCCTTGAACGTCTAGCCCACCAAAAATTCTTTTTCTATCTTGACGGATATTTAGGGTTTTGTCAAATTTCGATACATCCTGAAGATCAAGAAAAGATGACTTTTACTTGCCCTTTCGGAACTTACACCTTTAGAAGGATGCCTTTTGGACTATGTAATGCACCCGCAACATTTCAGAGGTGTATGTCTACCATATTCACAGGATTAACTGAGCCCATCATGGAAGTTTTCATGGATGACTTTTTAGTTTATGGGGACTCTTTTGACAACTGTCTGCTTAACCTCAGTAGAGTGCTACAAAGATGCGAGGAAACAAATCTGATCCTTAATTGGGAAAAGTGTCATTTTATGGTGATAGAAGGAGTTGTCCTCGGGCATTGAGTGAGCGAAAGAGGGATTGAAGTGGACAAAGCAAAGATAGATGTTATTTCTAAATCGACACCACCAAAAGACATCAGGGGAGTACGAGCCTTTTTGGGCCATGCCAGATTTTATCGAAGATTCATCAAAGATTTTTCAAAAATATCAAAACCCATGTCTCACTTATTGACTAAAGATGTAGATTTCATTTTTGATCATGAATGCTTACGCAGCTTCATGACTCTAAAGAATGCCCTGACCTCGGTGCCCATACTAAGAGCCCCTGACTGGTCACAACCCTTCGAGATAATGTGTGATGCCAGTGACTACGCTATAGGGGCAGTACTAGGGCAGAGAATAGATATGAAACCCTATGTGATATAGTATGCATCAAAAACACTTGATGAAGCTCAAAAGAACTATACAACTACAGAAAAAGAGTTATTGACATTCATCTACACTTTTGAAAAATTTTGTTCTTATCTGATTGGATCAAAAGTCATAGTATACACAGATCACTCTGCACTAAAATATCTGATTCAAAAATAAGATGCAAAACCCATACTTATTCGTTGGGTGTTGATGCTTTAAGAATTCGATTTGGAAATAAAAGATAAGAGTGGGGTAGAAAATGTTGTCCCTAACCACTTAAGTCACATTGAGCCTTAGGATGATGACAACATACCTATTTGAGACTCTCTACCCGATGATCAACTCATGAAAGTCGCCACTAAATTTCCTTGGTACGCCGATATAGTAAACTATCTGGCTACAGGAATTGTCCACCCTGTAGCTTCCTACCATGACAGAAAGAAATTTCTTCATGACGTCTAGCAATACTTTCGGGATGAACCATACCTTTTCTGCTTATGCGTAGATGGATTATTCGACCGTTGTCTCCCTGAATAAGAAATTATCCCAATCTTAGAAAACTATCATTTTGGCCCCACTGGGGGGGCACATGTGTTTGAAGAAGATCGCCCTTAAAGTCCTACAGTCAGGATTCTTCTAGCCAACAATATCAAAGGATGCCCATAAATTTGTGCAATCTTGCAATAAATGTCAACTATCTGGAGGGATATCAAAATGAAATGAAATGCCAATAACTCTGTAGCAGGAGATCAAACTTTTTGACGTATGGGGAGTGGACTATATGGGTCCATTTCCCCCATCAAATGGATTCTCCTATATTTTGGCTGATGTGGATTATGTATCCAAATGGGTAGAATCTATACCCATTGTATCTTATGACTCTAAGTCAGTTATTAAGTTGTTCAAGGATATCATCTTTTCTAGATTCGGAGTCCCTAGAATAGTTATATCTGATGGAGGGTCACATTTCTTGGAAAGAAGCTTCAAAGCTCTTCTGCGAAGATACGGAGTAAAATATAAGGTCGCTATGCCTTATCATCCACAGACTAGCGGCCAAGTTGAAGTCTCAAACAGACAATTGAATGCTATCTTAGAGAAAAATGTCAACAAAAATGGCACAGATTGGTCCACCAAACTTCCTGATGCTCTCTGGGAAAATCGTATTGCTTACATAACACCAATAGGAGCAACACCATTTCGTTTGATGTATGGGAAGTTGTGCCATCTCCCAGTTGAATTAGAACACAAAGCATGGTGGGTTATCAAACAATTGAATTTCGATTTCAAAAGTTCTGGTGAATACAAACAACTCCAATTACAAGAGTTGGAGGAACTAAGAGTGACTGCCTACCAGAATGCCTAGATCTACAAAGAGCAAACTAAGATGTGGCATGACGACCACCTTAAAAGGAAAGATATCATTGTCGGAGACCAGGTCCTTCTTTTCAACTCCAAACTCAGAATTTTTATCGGGAAACTCTACACAAAATGGTCTGGTCCCTTCACTATCAAGCATATCTGTCCGACTAGAGCTATCATCATCTTTGATGACAATGGAGGAGAAAGGATTGTTAATGGCCATAGATTGAAAAAATACTATACTCCAGTGGATAAAACTCCAAGACAAACTATCAAAATTTAGGACCCCATAGTATTAAACTAATCAAGTCAGAATTTTGTCTAGCCAGCGACATAAAACCAAAGTGCTACTTGGGAGGCAACTTAAGAACTGAGTATCACCTTTCTTTTTCATTTTTCTTAGCTTTTAATATTTTTCTAGCTCTCATTGTTCAAAAAATATAAAAATTTATATAAGAAACCAAAAATAATATAAAAATACAAAAATCATTGACCAAAACATAGTCTTGTCCTGACCATTTGGACCCAAACGGTCTTGAAACTGTTTGGTCCTCATGGTCTTGAAATTGTTTGATCCTCACGGTCTCAAAACTGTTTGGACCCAAATAGTCTTGAAATTGTTTGGTCCTCACGGTCTCGAAACCGTTTGGACCCAAATAGTTTCAAGACAGTTTGGTCCTCACGGTCTCGAAAATTTTTGGAACCAAATGGTCTTGAAACTATTTGGTCCTCACAGTCTTGAAACTGTTTGGATCCAAACGGTCTTGAAACTGTTTGGTCTCAATGGTCTCAAAACCGTTCAGACCCAAACGGTCCCAAGATCATTTGACCTAAGGAGAATTTGTACAGTCGCCTCTAGTTTTTCTATAAATACTCCTCAACCCCCCCCCCCTTTCATTCCTTCGACTCATGCGACTCCTCTCACGTGAACCATGTTCCATTCCTCACAACTTCTCTGCTCCCGTGCGACCATCATCTTCATCCATGTCGACGCTTCTGATGTTGTTGTCGTCGTGCCGTCCTCTCTTCCGCCATTTCTGCTCACACACCATCACCTCATCCTCTCCTTCTATCATCTGCGCTCATCGCAACAAGATAGAGGATGCTCACAACCATCACCACCATCAACACCATTGTCGTTGCTACCACCGTCGATGCTGCCGCTCTCCACCACAAACAACGCCTTTGATTGATGTCGCTACTTCGCCATCATCACTTTTTCCTCGACATCATCGCCTTTGCTTCGCTCATTGCCATCACCGCTTCGTCTCCCTAGCGGTTTCGAAACCTACAAGTTCCAAATGGTCTTGAAATTGTTTGACAACAAACGGTCTTGGAACCGTGACAACAAACGATCTTGAAACCGTTTGGACATAAAATGGTCTTGGAACCGTTTGGACAACAAACGGTCTTGAAACTGTTCGGACATCAAACAGTCTTGGAACCATTTGGACAACAAACGGTCTTGGAACCGTTTGGACAAAAAATGGTCTTGGAACCATTTGGACATCAAACGGTTTTAAAACCATTCAGACAACAAATGGTCTTGAAACCGTTTGAACAACAAACAGTCTTCAAACCGTTCGGACAACAAAAGGTCTTGAAACCATTTGGACAACAAACAGTCTTGAAACTGTTTGAATACCAAACAATCTTGACTACTGCATCATTTTTTTTAACAGTTTTTGTTTCAAAACAATGAAGCTTATACAATGTTGCAATCCTTTCAATTCCATTTTACTAAAATTTCACTCTTTTCTAAATAATTTCTTGTTCAATTTTCATAATGGCATCACATGTGAAAGAAGTTGTTTCCTCCCACATCTGGATGGGGGAGCAGTTTTTGGAGCACCGGAATATGCTCCAGCGCATCCTTGACTTTTGCAACAAAATGGGAAAAACTCCTGCTGGCTTGCCCAAGGTCATCCACGACCTTGAGCAAGTCAACAAATTTTTAGCAGAAGATCCAAATAATGAATTGGAAGATCCTTCCTCCACTAATGAAGGTTCAGACTACACACCAAATTTTGAGGAGGAATATCCACCTACAAAGTCAAAGGGCAAAAGGAAGGCCCAGGAGGACACTGAAGAAAGACCCACCAAAAGGCGGGCATGGAAGCAAGTCCGACCCTCAACTGCAAGAGAACAAATCTTGGTAGAACATGCCACTCATGCTTCCACCACCACAGAACCAACATCATCTAATTTGTATATCGAAAACCTATAGGCTAGTGACAGTGTTGCGCCTAACAAAGAATATCTGCTCGAACATACTAAAATGGATGGGAATCTATGATAGAGTTCTTACCCTGCTCGATGAGGTGAACCTTTCGAAACTATGCTTCGTGGCAAAGAATTCCTATGTTGAGCCCACGCTGGAGTTCTTCACTTACCTAACCAAATAACCCATGGACACAAAAGATAAACTAAAAGACGGAGGTGACCGCAGGCTAGTAACCTCTCTCTTTGGAAAGAAAGTCATCTTAATCGAGAATCTACTAAATGAAATCTTCATCGACAATCAAGATCAGCTAAAGAAAGCTAAGGAGGTAGGCCTAGACCATCCCCAGTTCAATAGGCATACCTTCTGGAAGTCTTTGATGGGGATTCCAAGATATGAACCAAAGACTTGCAAAGCCTCCAACATACATTTCGGCCTAGTGAGCACTCTACACAAAATCATAACAGGCGCTCTATTCCACAAGACAGAGAGTGGGAATGTTATCATTTCTGACCTCTTTATTCTATGGTCCATCCTAAAAGGGTTTCCAGTCAACATTGGACGACATTTGATACACAAACACACATCTTATGCCCTCGAGAAGGAAATCTACGTAAGTGGTCATGTAACATCAATTCTAAAGTATCTTAAGATGGACAAACCACTTTCAAGGTGTACTGTGATAAATGGCGACATCCTAACAAATGAGAAGACTTTAAAGAATACATATATCATAAAGGAGAAAGACGCCAAACTCCATTATGTCTTCTGCCCAACTGTCAAAGAATCCAAGATGTTTCTACCACTCCCTGAGCTAGCTGATTACGATAAAGGCAAGCTCCTTTTCACCGAAGAGGAGCTTGCTAACCTTCTCACCTCGGTACAAGAAAAGGAGAAACAAGTAAAAACAGGGAACACAGAGCATAGCATCACTGCCCCAACGACAAGGCCAAAGAAAATTCCATTTACACGGTCATCCAAACTACGTGCACAGAAACAACAACATTCGGGGATGCCCACATCAAAGATCAACCCAGAAACAAAACACCCCCACAGTGCAGAAAACATAGTAAATCCAACACCAGAACCCTTCATCTTGGATCAAGATGTCGGGTTCACCTCTACAACCACCCCACCATGCTCTCACCTTCCACTATTCCACCATCTACCACTCTCCCACCTTTTTCCACAATCATATCCACCACAATCCCTTTCTCCACAACCAAAACTTCACCCACATCTTCCGCCTCAGCTATTTTCTCCTTGAGTGTCCCACCCTTCACCACGATGCCCGATCTCACCTTCACTTCCACTACTTTCCCCGCACCATTCTTGGTTCCACCTTTTTCACCCGAGCTGTCACCACCTTTCTCATTCGCCACCACCTTGATACCGCTGGTGACTCCCTCTACAGTCACCACACAATTCGCGGGCCCATCAATAGTGTCTCTTTCGCAAGGCACTAACTCCATTCTTCCTACACCCCAGCCATCTCACCCATACATCTCTGTGGTCCCTTTTTCACAAGTCGATGAGGAATTTGGATGGAAATTTGACACTATTCGAAACCTCCTCACCGACCCTTATAACATCTTGCAATCAATTTTTTCTTGTGTGTAGGGACTTGCTACACAGGTATCCAAGCTCGACGAGCAGACTCACGCCTTACCCGACATCCTCACAACCATTTAACAATGGCAGGAAACATCATATCAGCAAGTCGACCGCGTACAAAACTTGCCAAAGTTGATACTTGGGATGAAAGGTCAACAAGAAGCATTGGCCCAGCAAGTCGAAAGGGTCTCTAAGCAAACTCAACCCTTGCCAGAGACCCATCGCGAGCTTCAGCAACAACAGACTGCACTAAGCACGTGCTTGGATAGCATCGATAGCACCCTCACACAACTCATCTGCCACGAGGAGGAGCATGTGAACAACGCTTTAGACCAGCTACAAGCCTAAGTGACTGATCTAACAGCATGACTCCTCTCCGCCGAAGGTAGATATGCAGATCTCAAGGAAAGTCACGACACACTACTCGAAACCCACGAGGACGTGCAGGTGGCACTTGAAGAACTACAAGCTATTCATAAGCGATGCAAGAAAGCATCGATCAAAAAGATCAAAGACAAGGTGGCAGATGACGAGAACAATGAATACGACGAAGATAATGATGATAATTCTGACTCCTCAGCGGACTCAAACACTGACAGCTCCTCCTCAGATGACCAACCTGACGACCCAGGCAATGCTGGGGAGGGCACCAGCCGTGGGGCTGATAATACATAGAGGGGAGATGGTGGAGATCACAAGGAGGGTAAAACCAATGACCACCACTCCCCCAAAAATAATGACAACGTCACAATGTCATATGGGGATCAATTTTTTAATTTCACAGCCATGGGATCCCTGGGGACACTGCAAAAGATGCAACTTTTCCTGAGTTTCAACAATGTATCATGGAACTAGCATCAATCCTATCATAGCAGCCATCACTCTTCAAAATTCTGTTCTGGAACAAGATGCACCCCTCCCCCCAGAGCATGAGGATTCTGAAGACAGAGTGAGTCTCAACACTGAAGATAGACTCGACTCTAATTCTGACAAAGATGAAGATTTGCCACAATATGTGGACGGCAACGAGCAGACTTCACTTTCTCCACCACTAGACCTTCCCACACTACCACCTCTCCCTCATAAGATGCATGACTTAGACGGGGCGGACATCTCTACTTTAGATGTTCAGGACATCTTCATCCTAAACACAATTGTAGATGATGCTAAGGACGTGGGGTGGAAATCATCTATAACAATACAGATACGAAGCGCAAGTTGACACGCAAAGATTTCTGTATTCTCCTACGACCAAAATCGGTGGTGAAGATTGCTATGTTCCGTGTCCTCCTTGCTAATACTATAGAAGAATTCTGGAGCCTGATGAAACTGCAGCCAGTTTTCAATGCTTCACCTGCTCTGGCTTTAAGCTTATTAAACAAGGACTTGCAGGCAAAGTCCATCGAGCGACTGCAAACGTGTATCACGAAGAAGGCACGTTACATCACAGTGCCTTTTAAAGTCTCCGACCACTGGCTACTAATGACCGTCGACACCAAGGCCCGTGATGTCAAGGTGTACAATTTCAGCGTCAGTGAGCTCAAGGCTAGAAAAATAAAATTTGCTGCTTCAGAAGCCAGAGAAGCAAGATGCATTCCTTTCCAGCTTCTCAAAATAATATGGGTTGTATGCACATCTCTTCAACATGGTTGGAACCAACCTTGGTTCCAAATCATCAACCCAGCAGTCCAAACGCTGGAAGGTTCAAGGGACTGCGCTTTCTATACAAAAAGATTCATAGAAGCACTCAACAGACACATCCCATTTACCGGGATAACTACAGAAGACATGCATTCTCTACAGGGATGTTACACCATGGAACTTATCTGTGACAGACGGTTCTTCAAGGACCCCACTATGGTGCAAGATGACGTACCTCTCTACTTATTCTCTACTATCCAACATCCACAAAAGTGACCTTTCAAAAAAATAGTAAAGGAGTTAGAGAAACAACAACAACAAACCGCCAAGGTCCCAGACAAACGCAAATGGGACACTTATACTTTCGATATGGCGGATGACAAGGGGGACATCGATTTGTTAATAGGGGTTACCATCAACATGTCATCCAAAGATATGGTGCCCCTATCTTCTATACAACCAATGTTCCCAAACTTTGACCTTGTTGCATGCAAGACTCTTTCTGACAATGAACTCAGACTCATCATGTCTCAGCTTTACGCAGAGAACGATGAGCTTGTTTTCCTCGACGGGAACATTCTCATAATGGCAGATTCACTTCGTGAAACCATAAAAATAAAAGGTTCATTATTCGTGAGCGTAATGACTACCTACCAATTTCTTCTAGCACGGGACCTACCTACAATTTACATGGTGTCCACATACATGAAAGATGATTTACTCGAGTCAAAGAACTTTGTCACCACTGAAGCCATTATCTCATATCTTCAACGTATGACTCTGAAGTTCGTTATGTTTCGTTTCCTTCACTTTGAGCATTGGATGTTGCTGGCAACAAACTTACACAATGGCACTACAGTGATCTACAATAGTTTCGATAGCTAGTTTGATCCAATCCAGAGAGAGTATGTTGTTACAGCAAAGATTCCCATGGAAGAAGTGGCGAAGGATTGTGCTAAATGACTAAATGATCTTCTCGGCAAGCACACAAAGGCATATAACAAAGAACATTTCCATCGCCCAGCCTTCTACCACCGATGTCCCCAGTAAATCCGAGAATCAAACGACTGTGGTTTCCACGTCCTTTACTGGATGTATACACTCACTGTTGTTGGTAAACATGTGGAGGACATGAAGGACGTGGATTATCACACTTTACGTGGAAAGTTTGCAGCAAATCTCCTCCGTTCCTATGGAGACAACAAAGGATTAATAGAACCTTGACACCCTTGCCCATGTACTTCTCAACCTATCACCTTGACACTCTGCAGACAGAGTGAGTGATAAGTTGGGGAGGTACACTAGGTAAGGGTGAGGTATTATATTCAAACCTTCTACTCTCCATTCTTTCATACAATTAGTTCTTCTGATAATTTCTTTGATAGAATAATTGTTGTACATAAGAAAACATTCATTTTGGAAAAGGGACACCCCTAGATAAATTAGAGATAGAGTAGTCCACATAAGCAATTACATAAGTAGCATTTAGGCATGTAATGGTGAATTAATAAATCACTTTCATACTCAATTCTCATACTTTTTCTTCAATCCTATGTTAGACTCTCCACAGGTTAACATCGTGGCCAAAACAAGCCAAACGCTCTCAAGGACGAGAGGGAACCGGGAGAAATCCAAGTCAAGGAACCTCGTAGGTGGACCACCAAGTACAAAAATCGAAACAAGTGCAGGTTGGGAAACTCTAAGGAACAATTTTCTTCTTTTCAAAAAGAGGCTTGGCATCCCAAATAAAATCCCTAAAATATCCAATTCCTCAACTGTTGAGTATATGAATAAAATCCAGAGTGTTGAATAAAAACACAAGAGTTGTGTCGTGCATGAGGACCTATATGAAGAACCAATAAAGGTCTTACCCGGCCGGTACATTCATCTACCCTCACAAAGGTAGATGTGTCGCGCTTGGTAGTGAGATCTTAAGGTCTCCAAATATATGAAAGTTGATAAAGGTCTCGCCCGAACGTTACATTCAACTACCCTCAGAAAGGCAGATGTGTCGCGCTCGGTAGTGAGGTCCTAAAAGTTTAGATAAACCCTCCCCCTTCAAAGGGGGAGTTACACAACAAGCCTTCATCCAACCCTCGTACCCATCTTAGCTTCTGGTAAGACATGCACAAAATACGATACAGGAAAAGGTGGTCCCAATGCAAGTTACGCGACACGGAAGAAACCTGAGATCCACGCAACTCCCGATACCTGAAAGAGTTAGTGCAAATAGAAGCCCCGATAAGACTCTGGGAGATCTCTGGTTTAGAATTGAAGCAAGAGTATGGAAATCTTCACTAAATAAAATCGCCTCACCACTACGTGCCTTAGCTCTATCCAGCTTGAGGACAATCCAGCTAGACTCTAAGTTAGTGGGTGATAACCTCCCATTTTGTGATATTATCTTACTAATTTTTCTTATTTTTCCACACTCTTTCTTAGATAAATTAGATAGAATACTTAACTTTCCACTTTATTGATAATATACCAATAGACTAACATTTCTCCCTTTTCTTCTTACAGAAAAACACAAAACAATTGTAAAAGAACTCAACTGGTCCCAAGACCGTGAAGAACCCCAAACAGTTTCCAAACCATGAAGAGCTCAAATGGTCTCCAAACCATTAAGGACACAACCGGTCCCAAGACCGTATGAAGAACAACCAGTCCCAAGACCGAATAAAATCCAAATGGTCCCAAGACTGTATGAAGACCAACCGGTCCCAAGACCAAATGAAAACCAAACGGTCCCAAGACCGACCAAGCTTCAAACGGTCTCAAGATTGACCAAGCTCCAAATGATCACAAGACCGAGAAAACCTCAAACGGTTTCTAAACCAAACGAGTCTCATCAGCCCCAAGATCAAGCGAGGATCCAACAGTCTCCAAACCATTCAGGATCCAAACGGTCTCCAAACCATTCGAGGATCCAAATGGTCTCCAAACCGCTCAGGATCCAAATGGTCTCGAAACCGTTCGAGGATCCAAATGGTCTCCAAACCGTTCAGGATCCAAATGGTCTCCAAACCATTCGAGGATCCAAACAGTCTCCAAACCGTTCGAGGATCCAAATGGTTTCCAAACCGTTCAGGATCCAGAATGGTCCCAAGACCGTTCAAGACTCCTTGGAAGCCTATAAATAGGACCAAAGGGGTCCCCATTTTGCATCAGATCTTCAGACACCCAAAGGTTGTCCCAACTGTTCTAGAGCTATTTCAACATTCATCCATCACCTCAAGGTTGTCGGTCTGAGATCCACACTCCATCCTCAAGCTGCTTTCTCTCTCATCGACATAGAAGGTGGGAAGTCGAGGATCCATCACCAAGGCAACCACATGGTGTGAAGATAGTTGCTCTCTACTTCAAGGGGTCAACCTTCCTCCCTCCTATGTGGAGATGATGCTTTCCTCCTCTCTTCCCGCCTCCCTTCTTTGTCCTTGCCATGAGCGAGTAGTTCCATACACTAGGGTGCGAGGAGCAGCCCAGCTACCCATGTTTTCATTCCATGCATTGTAATTCATGAGTTTGCAATTGAGAAATACTATCTTCTCAGTTCAACATCAATCGTTTATTGAATGCTAGTTGCTTGATCACCAACTTGTGTTATCTATTATCTACTAGTGTGAATTGTCTATGTTTGTACTTTTAGATTTGAATATCGACTTCATGTTGGTTCCTGATGTATGTAATCACCATACATTTGTTCAGTATCTAGAACGTTTCTCAAGGAGTGGAGTAAACTCACCTCCATCATTGTACTTTCATACTATGAAATGGAATCAGTTGACATATGAAAGTACCACCTTGATAGGTTGAGGAACATACTCTGCAAGGGGAGTGATGAAATGTAAGTGACCATTCATTTGGGGATGGCTGGCATTGCAACACTTCTATGTTTCTCATAGTTAGTTATCCAAAAGGAAGCTAAGTCTACAAAGATACTAACTATTTAGACTCTTTTCTTTGCAAACCATGTTTTTATGATGTATGTTTTGATCCATGTGTAGCGGTGGTGAAACTCGATCACATCCTAATGGTTTCCAAAATATTGTCTTCAACCTTAATTTTACTTAATTTCCAGTCATTTACATTAACTTGCATCTTAAGATTAATCATGCAATCAACTTTTTGATCTAGATATCAACTCTTAAGTAGATAAATAGAATTATAACGTTTTCCATCTTGTTAAATCCTTAACAAGACTGTTGTCTCGTGGATTCAACCCTCAATTGTACTACGATAAGACTTCTGCATACCTTAGCGTACATGAGTGGAGATCTTATTATAGCACACACAACGTTCACTTAGAGACTTACTATCTCTAGGATTTTTAGTGGTGCACGCAAGTGGACGCTCCATCACATGTCTTGATTGTGAAAAGTTTGTAGAGAGATTGAGTTGGAGCATACTTGAGGACAAGTATGTTTCAAGTTTGGGGTGGTGATTCAGCCCTATTTTAGGGCTTCATCTTGTGTCATATTGGATTTCAATCACATCTATAGTTGTTAGATTACATGTTATTTCCCCCAATATGCTTATTTCTATCAAATGTACTTATGGAGGCTTTTTTCATGTTTTATAGGTTCTTGGTCTACTTGATGGAATGGAAAGAATATGGTCCAATCTAGGGTTTCCTCAAACTTGGAGGAGCCCAAAATGAGGCCAAAACCACTCCCAACCTACCCCAAGATGTCAAATAATGTTTTGAAGCAATAACCTCCATGGATGGTCAAGTTTAATGCTCAAGTGCATGGGAAGGACACCAAAATGGTTGTGGTACTCCACCACAGCCGTGGTGGACATGTCCCAATCACAAAAAATCACTGTAATCCAGAATTTGATGAATATGGCCAAAACAGTCATGGTGTGTGTTATGCCCATGGTAAAAGATCCCTACCATGGTCGTAGTGACCCCCCATAGTCATGGCCATCCATGTACGTCTCCCTGTGATCTCCACCATTTTAATTGACATGACCGTTGTACACCGCCATGGTCGTATCGGGTTTTATGGGAGGCAGAGAAGGCAGCGGAAACAAAAACTTTCTCCCCAAAACCCGGAACAAGGAAACGCGTCAATGTCTATACAATAGAAAAAGATGGTTTGTGGAATCATACCTTGTCCCGAGGCTTGCTCGGCGACAATACCTCGTGCCTTGCGCGGTCTTCACCTCCTATCTTGGACGGTGTCTGTGCAGCTCCTAGTTGCACCAGGACTGACGGGAATGAAGGTTGTCCTCCTAGCGGCAGAAACCTCCCGCCTCTGAAGTAGTCCACATGGACCACCTGGAACTCCAATCTCCTTGTCCCACAAGGAATTGGAAGGAGTCTCACCCTCCTATCAGTGTACTAGTCGCCGACACACTCTCCTGCCACCAGTCACAACTATAGTTGTCTTTCCCTTGATGTGCCTCCCTTATCGGGTAGCACTTGCTCGGGCTCTCTCTTGGTTACCAAAACCAGAGAGAACGACAACTTCACTGAGCAACTGGTTGCACTGGGTTGTACTTAGAGAAGCCCCCAATACCCCTATATATATAGGAGGGTCATAGGACATGGTTCTCCATCCCGGGCAATATGGGACTAAAGGCAGGAGTAGAAGGGTTCAAGATTTTCCACAAAAACAATCAACTCGCAACTTGAACCAATCATTTCATTTCTGAAACAGTCTGTTGGGGACCTGAGCCGGTCGGATGACACCTCAAACGATCGGTTGGGACACCTCAACCGGTCGGTTCACTTCTGAATCGATCGGTTCGTGGTCCTGGTCAGTTCCTAATTGACTTTCCTTCTTTTGTTTCTAATTGGTATTGAATACCAATCCTTTTTCCCAATCAAATTGGGCAAATGAAACGAAAGGAAAATCCTCACCAATCATACTTTCCCAACTGGCTCGGTTGCACCAGTTGAACCGATCGTTTCAACACTTGAAGCAATCGTTTCACCTTGTCCATGAGCCGATCGACTCAACACTTGAGCTGACCGGTTCACCAAGATCAGTCGATCAGTTCATCACATGAGACGATCGGTTGGGAGTGCAGATTGTGCAGAATCAGTAAATAGCGGTTTCAATCAATCTGATACTCTAATCAATCAGTCCAACACCTTGAACATTATGATATTGAGCTATCAATTAATTGAGTGTTTAATTGAACTACTAAACTCCTTTAGTAATCAATCTAAACATTTTTTGTGGACAAAACTCCTCTTCCAGGTTAAATGCTATGTGTGTGACCCTACAGGTCCTTTTCACGTTGGCAGTGAAAGTCCATAACACTTATGACTTCACAAGCAAAGAGCGGTGCCTAGTCACAAATAAGTGCTACCCAAGTGAAATAGAAAGTTGGAGAACAACTTTTAATCCTACAATCTGTGAATGGTGTTATAGTGAATGTATAATTACTTTGTCATTGATATCCCGAATGAACTCGAGGCATGGAACAGTCATCCTATCAACGTTCATTCACTTTCTTGATCTTAGAGTAGATTGGAAGAGATATGTATGACATCAATATCACATACTGATTCACACATGCGTGCGCACGCCTATTTCATTCCTACTCTTCAAGTGGCCTTGGATATCAAACTCCCTCAGGAGGGACAAATCCCATATCTATCACTCACCCCTCAAAAGCCCCATGTGTCAAAGCCACCCAATCATCACCTTTATAACAACCCATGTTTCAGGACTGCGTTTGATGATGTCAAAGTGTGCCCAATGGCATGTGTTGAGTGTAGTGATTTCAGGTCAAAGAATCACACTCACCACCATCACTGTGAGTATTGATTGTGACTACCATTTCATGGTTCCATGTGTCAAACTCACCGTGGGTCTGTTCGGTACACTTGTTCTCTAACAAGTACCTATGTGTTTGGTTTAATATCTCTATATCATGACTAATGAGATTCTGTCATCAACCAACACCACAATCTAGTCTTGTGTGTCATTGTTGTCTATCTACCTTCCATAATGACATCTGACTAGGGACATAACAAGAATGTACAAACTCTTAGCATCTGTATGATCTCATCATTCAGGTCCTTAACTTGAAAGCATACGTCATTGAGTATTGTCATTCTCTAGAAATTCAATCTGTTCTATCACTGTCTCATATGACTGAACCAGAAAGAATTGGAAGCTTGCCTTTGATGTTTATCAAATCAATCTTAATGTATCCCACCAATCATCCCATGATTGGCTCTCAGGGCATACATACCAATAGGTCGTGCTCACCCCTACCCACCACGACCGTGCTACTCACAAAACCTACCCTTTTTCACTACTTTACCTATTTTCCCCCTACTTGACCTAGTACTTCCCCCACACCTATATATACCTAGATGGTGGTTGCGGCACAAGGTGGCCACCCTCAGCTACCTTCCACCACCTCCTAGCTCCCCATTTTTCCCCTTAGCCATTCCACTCCATTTCCACCTCCATTTACACCACCAAAACACTAGTTTATACTAGTTCCTACCCATAATCCCCTTCATTCCACACCTTTACACCTTGGAGGAGAGAGGAGGTCATCTTGTAGCAGCTAGAGAGGAAGATTCCTTCATGTACACTGAGCTAGGCTGTTTGGGGGAAATTATGTTACTTTGATTCCATGTTGGGGGAAAATGACATGTAAACATTATAATTTCATTTTTTAATGGTTATGTTCTATTTACATCTTATTCTCCATGAATTTCTTGTTGGTTTGTGTGTGAAATCACCTAGCATTTTAGTGAAGTTGACTATTTGGGGCAATTTTTGGATTTGCCCCCAGGTCCAATTCTTAGATCCCTAGGTCACCTATCATCTTCCTACATCTTAATCAATCTCCCTAAGCCTAACTGAGAGATCTAAGTAGCTAGATTAAGTGATCCTAGTGCAATTATCATGGAGCCTTCTCAAGGCTAGAATGTGGGGGTATTGGGGTCCAAAACCCTAATTTCACCTCCCATTACTACCCTTGGCCCCTAATTTCCCTAGGAATGTCTAATCTAGAAACCTAGACTTGATTAGACTCTAATTGAATTGAACCTAATCCCTAACCCAATTGAGCTTTGTAAGGGTAATGGGAGTTGTTAGGGACTAGTTCCCCAATACATATCCCATCTCATCCATGGCCAGTCAGTAGCTTAGATTAATTCATTAGACTCTAACTAGATGTTTGGTTTGGATAATCTAAGTGGATGAGAAATGCTTGCTTGTCATCACCCCGACCTCGTTGACAAGTTCATACCCCTAAACAATCCACACCTCTCTTCACTGCTTAAAACCCTAGTTTTGTGCTTGCTTAGATTAATTAGTTCTTTTCTTGCCTAGTTATCTTCTTGCCTTGCTCTTGCCTTGTTCATGCTAGCTCATCTCTTTAATTGATCTCTTGCTCTTCTCTTTCTTGTCATAGTGTAGTTTGCACTTTCATACCTAGCTTAATCCTTTCTTGCATGTTTAGCCTTAATCAAGTCTAGGATTAACGTATATTTCATTCTTACCTTTAATTCCTCATTTGTTCATAATAGTTTAACAATCAAAACAACTTTCAAACCCTTAACCCTAGTCTCCACAGTAGGTACCTAGAGAAACTAAACCTATCTCTAGTGCGCCCTCTTTTCCCTATGGATCGACCCTATACTTGCCACCTTCATATACTACGATACGACCCTGTGTGCTTGCAGGTGTAGTTGTTTTAGTGTGAGTAGGTGTTAAATTAGGTTTTGTAAATATCAAAAGTGAATCCAATATGTGCTTCCATCCGTGGGGTTGCATCTATTCAAAATTGCAATTGAGTAGTATGTAACACCATTGGCAGGAGCGCACCAAGTAACTGGGACTGAAGCCCACCTTTGCATCTAATATGTGCCCTCATTTCATATACTTTAATCTTAGGACCTTGAAGACCATAGTGTCGGTATTATTCATTACTCACCACCCTTATTTATCCAGAAGAGCCCAATTGAACAATTTCAAATCACAGAATCCCATACCCCCATGGGTGTTGTGAGCACACATTGCATGCCAATTCACCCAGTGTGTCTTTCTTTCACCATCCTTGGACCCCCACCAGAATCAAGCAACCATACCATTTATATCATTTATGAATCCATCAGGTAATTTGAAGATGCTCATGTAATAAGTGGATATAGCCTGTACCACCGCTTTGATCAAGACTTCTTTCCCTAGTTTGGAAAGTAGCTTCTCCTTCCAGCCTTGTAATTTTTTCCAGATCATGTCCTTTAGGGCAGAAAACACCAACTTTTTAGACCTTCCCATGGAGGTGGGAAGTCCTAAATATTTGGCATGGCGATCCACATCATTCACATTCAACATGGTTTTTATTTCCTCCCTCCTTTATGCTCTCACATTGGTACTGAAAGCCACCTCTGATTTCACATAATTTATATTTTGACTCGAGGCTCTCTCATATTGGCTGACAATCACAGCTACATACAAGCTCTCTTCAGTAGTGACTCTAGTGAACACAATGTTGTCATCTACAAAAAAGAGATGGGATACACATGGCCCATGCTTGCTAGTACGTTCACTGTGTATTTTTCCTTCTTGGGCTACCTGTAAGAGAGAAGTAGAAAAAGCTTCTACGTAGAAAAGAAAAAGATAAGGAGAGAGAGGATCACCTTAGCATAAACCTCGAGTTGGTGTTATAGTACCTCTCCTAGCCCCATTGATGATGACTGAATGTGAGACACACAAGACACACTCACTGACTTTAGATCTCCACTTCACTGGTATCCCCATCCGACCCATAGCCCTGTCTAAAAAATTCCATTCAATCCTGTCATAGGCCTTTCTCATATCTAATTTCAAGGCCATGAAACCCTCTTTCCCAATTTTCCTTTTTTCTCATCATGTGGAACAACTCATAAGAGACTAAGTCATTGTCGGTGATCAACCTCCCTTTTATGAATGCTCTTTGATTCTCAGAAGTCATCTTTTCTAAAAGGGGTTGTACCCCGTTCACCATCACTTTGGTGATTATTTTGTATGAAACATTGCACGGGATGATAGGACGGAAATCTAAAACTCTTTTTGGATTCTAAATTTTTGGGATCATGACTATATTTGTCTTATTAATCTCCTTCAAAGAGGCCCTCCTCGCCTGCCATTCTGAGAAGAACGTTCATGTTAGACATGATTGAACATAAATCCTGGTGCAGATGCTCCTAGACCTGGAGGTTGTATGTCTGTTGGTGTATCATGTAACCCATGAGGGCTTCATTTGACACATGGAATGAGGAACAACTACGTCAGGTAGGTTGAGGAGGTGGAGGAGCTCGGGTTGAGGTAGAGGTAGGTGCAGTTGAGGCAGAGGTAGAGGGTGAAGCACCGGGTGTGGTGGAAAAAAAGGATAGGCATGGATTTCTGAATAGTGGTCTCACTAATACACACTCCCTTCCTGGCAGGTCTGTAGTGGAAGTTAGAGAAGAGTGATTTCTCAGTGGTGAACTGGAAAAGACCACATATTAGGGCAGGATATGGGGGATGGGTGCCACGGGTGTTCTTGCCAGAGTCAAAGTAAGTCATGTGCTGGAGGATATATCTAGACCACTTGATTCTGACATTCTCTAAGATACATTACATTATCACCGTAGTGTTCTCTGCAATATCTATTTGATTTTTCTTTGGGTGGATGTTGCAGTTAACCAGTACGACTAATATACGCTTCTTGGGATATAAGGAGGACGAGGGTAGGGTGCTCTTATTCTTATAGAGAACTTCAGGTTTCTTCAAGTAACGGTGGATATCGGGTAGAGTGATCTCATTTTTCTTGTAGAAACCTTCAGGATCTAGTAAGTCGAAATACTCACCATACTCCTTACACCAAGTATCATTTCTAGCCATTTGAATGCTAATTAAAATTATTTTTCAAATCCATTATGTATATTAAACATACTTAGGTACATATCACTCATCATTGGGTGCTATTTTGTGATAAAACAAACATTTGCGAAAAACACCCAAAAATAAGAGAAAAACAAGGCAAAATGAACATGAAAAACCAATTTTAAGCGTATTATCAAGAAAAGATGATCAAGATAGATGAAAAACATATAAGATAGATGACTACTATCTAGAAGGCATATCAAATTCATTAAAAGCAGTTATAAGCAATTTTGATCATATAAAATTAAATTTCTCTCTAGCTAAAGGTTTAGTGAAAATGTCTGCCAACTGATTTTCTGTGTCCACATGTGTGATATGAATATCCTTCTTTCGATGTGATCACGAATAAAGTGACGGTGAACCTCTATATGTTTAGATCTACTATGCAATATAGGATTGTAAGACAAGTTAATTGTACTTGTATTATCACAATAGATAGGAGAAGCATCAAAATGAATGTTAAAGTCTTGGAGCATCTACTTCATCCATAGGACTTGGGCACAACAGCTCCTGACTGCAATGTACTCAACCTCGGTAGTTGATAATGCCACATTGCTCTATTTATTAGAAAACCAAGACACCAAACATGGTCCTAGGAGGAAACAAGTGCCACTTGTGCACTTTCTATCAATCAAGCAGCTTGCATAATTGTCATCACTATAGGTAGTAAGAGTAAAGTCCCTTGACTTGGGATACCATAGCCCAAAATTTTGGGTTTTGGAGAAGTACCTTAGAATCCTCTTAAAAACTATAAGATGAGATTTCTTAGGATTTGATTGAAATATAGCACACAAGCCAACACTAAACATTATGTCAGGTCTAGAGGCAGTTAAGTAAAGTAAACTTCCAATCATGCCTCTATAGAGATTCTCATCTACCTTTTCACCTTCTGCATCTTTATCAATTTTTGTGGTGTTTGACATGGGTGTGTCCATCGGCTTGGTATTCTCCATCCTAAAGCACTTAAGTAGTTCATTGGTGTACTTGCCCTGGTTGATGAAGTTCCCCTATTTTGTTTGTTTGATTTGAAAGTCGAGGAAGAATGTGAGTTCACCCATCATACTCATTTCAAATTCACTTTGCATGAGATCACTAAATTCTTTGCAAAGATCAAGGTTAGTTCTGCCAAAAATGATATCATCATCATATATTTGAATGATAAGAAAATTGTTAGAAATTTTTTTTAGAAACAAGGTAGAATCCACTTCGCCCATGATATAACCAAGATCTAACAAAAAGTTCTTTAATTTCTCATAACAAGCCAATGGTTCTTGTTTGAGTTCATCGAGAGATTTTTGTAACAAATAAACATGGTTAGGTAGACTATCATGTTCAAAGCCTGGAGGTTGTGCAACATATACTTCCTCCTCAATTGTACCATTCAAAGCACTTTTAACATCCATTTGATACAGAAGAAAATTTTTATGACTAGAAAAAGAAACCAACGTATGAATGGACTCAAGTCTAGCTATAGGTGCATATGTTTCATCAAAGTCAATACCTTCCTATTGATTGTAGCCTTGAGCCACTAACCTTTCTTTGTTTCTTACCACTTTGTCTCTTTCATCTAGCTTGTTGCAGTAGACCCATTTGGTGCCAATGATCTTTCTATCACTTGGTCTTGGCACAAGGGTCCAAACCATATTCTTCTCTAATTGTTCTAGCTTCTCTTGCATAGCTAGGATCCATTCTTAATCCCTAAGAGATTCCTTGACATCTTTAGGCTCCAGTTGTGAGATGAAAACTTTGTTTGCTTGTTCTTTTTTAAATGTAGCCTACATCATCACTCTCTCAAATGGATCACCTAAAATCAGTTCCTTAGGATGATTCTTTGCAAACCGGGGAGTTGGATCCTTCTTTTCATCATTTTTGTCTTCTTCTTGAGCAGCCACCTCTTTTCCCTTTTGGGTGATGTTGAGTTCTTTAAGGATAGGAATTACTTCATCTGCAACATCATCATTTGAAACAATATCTTTGGGAATATAGGGGTTATTCTCAATAAACTTTACATTAATAGGTTCTTCTACCTTAGCAAGATCAACATTATAAACTCTATATGCCTTGCTAGTAGTGCTATAGCCAAGAAAGAAAGCCTTATATGATTTCGGATCAAACTTTTCAAGAGAATCTTTCATATTCAAAACAAAACAAGGACATCTGAAAACATAAGAAATACTAAATAGAAGGCTTACTATCATGCCATAGCTCATAGGGGGTTTTCTTAAGTGAAGGATGAGTGAAAACACAGTTTTGCACAAAACATGAGGTACTAACAGCTTCAGCCCAAAACTTCTTAGGAGTATCATACTCAAGAAGCATGGTTCTAGCCATCTCTTGTAAAGACCTATTCTTTCTCTCTACAACCCCATTTTGTTGAGGTGTTTGAGGTGAGGAAAGGTTGTGTGCATAACCCGATTCTTGGCAAAAATGCTCAAAAAGCTCATTTTCAAATTCTCCCCCATGGTCACTACAGATGGAAACAATCCAGCAAGAAGCTTCGTTATCAACTCATTTGCAAAAACTAGAGAAAACATCAAGTGTACCACTCTTAGAAACAAAAAAGAAAGTCCAAGTATATCTAGATAAATCATCGACAATAAAAAGGCAATACTTGGAACCATGAAGCGATTGTGTTCTCATTGGTCCAAATAGATCAATATGAAGAATCTCAAGAGCTCTCTTAGTGCTAAGGACTCCTTTGGATTTGAAGGAGGACTTGGTTTGCTTTCCTTGTGTACAAGATTGGCATTCCATATCCTTTTCAAAATCCAATTTTAGAAGTCCCTTAACTAAGTCCTTTTTGCTTAACTTCTTTAATTGATGCTATTTACATGACCAAGCCGGCGGTGAAAAAGAGAAATATCATTCGAGTTGGCTATAAGGCATCTACCAACCACAGCCTTAATAGAGTTAAGAATAATTACATAAAGATTACCACTTCTAGTTCCTTTATATATAACTTGGTAGGTGAGGGAATATAGAATCAAACATTCAAGAGAAGTAAATAGCACAAGGTAGCCATTATCACAAAGTTGACTAACACTGATTAAGTTGTGATGTAGGCCATCCAAAAAAAGAACATTCTTGATGCATAAGGATTCACCTACATCACCCTCACCATTGAATTTACCTTTCTTGTTGTCCCCAAAGGTGAGGGGCCATCCTTTATTCTTTGTGAAATTGTTGAAATGACTTATGTCACCAATCATGTGCTTTGTACAGCCACTGTCAACAATCCATCTATCTTTTCCTTGTAAGAAAGGAGAATGTTGGTTCCCAACTCAAACGTTGGGATCCAGAGTTAGCTTGGGGACCCATTTCATCTTTGGGTTGGTCCCCTTAGGCTTGTATGGACAATAAGTGGAATAATGATCATCACATTTGCAATAAGAGCAAACCATAGAATTCTTAGTGCCTGAAGATTATCCTATAAATAGAGATATCCTTTCTCTTTTTCTTACCTTTGTCCTTACTCTTGCCATTTGAGGCTCCCTCTACAAATCCAAAACCACTTGTACCACTTTGTTTAGTAGAGTGATCAATAATTTCATTTAGGGAGCTCTTCCTTTTGAGGAATTTTTGTAGGTATGCTCTCAATATATAGTTATCATCATTCAAAGAAACAATAGTAGAGGATAAAATAGATATGTAATCCCTAGCACGCACAAGATCATCCTCAAGACATAAAGCTTTAGTAAGATATGAATCCTTTTCAAGAGAGATAGAAGCAACATTAACACTAGGAAACAAAGATCTAGAAGATAGATTATTTACTTGACTAAGAAACCTAGCATTTTCAGATTTTAGCATTTGAATCTCTTTGAGATAGACATCTCTCTTTTCTCTACGAGAATCAATAAGCAACTTGAAATCAACATTTTTAGTTTTAAGCAAATCAAGTTCTTTTAGGCAATTTTGGTTCTCTGCCTTAAGATTCTCAATGTTCTTAAGGTAGATACCATTCTCAACTTCAACCCCATTGTAGTGGAGTTCAAGATCACGATATTTCCCTTGCAAATCATCAATACTCTTAAGTTTGGTTTTCTCATTCAATTCTAAAATCTCAAGCTTAGCATAAAGATCATCAATAATTTTTCCTAACCATTTTCTCTTAGATTTACATTTAGTAAAAGTAGAACATGTAGTAATAAGCATGTCAATAATAGCTTCTTTAGGCAATTCATGAAAACTTACCTCACTTACCTCGCCAATGTCTTCATTTGTATAGTCCAGTGCAAGGTGGCACTCTCCATCTTCTTTGGAGCTAGAGCTGCTTGAAGATGAAGCTTCCCAAGCTGCATGAGCTAAATTCTTGTGTCTTTTCTCCTTCTTGTCCTTCCTCTTGTACTTGATCTCCTTCTTGTAATCCTCTTATTTCTTTGAGCTTCTCTTTTGGTGAGACTTTCTTGACTTTGGGCATTCAATCTTGTAGTGTCCCTTTTGGCCACACTTGTAGCATCTCAGAGTAGAGGATGAAGAAGCTTGCTTTCCCTTGAAGTGCTTTCCCTTGATATAGTACCTCATGCTCACTAGGACCTTCATATTCACTAGAGGAGGAGGGAAAAGTTTGACAAGAAAGTTGTTGTTGAAGGATGAAAGCCTCTACTTTTTCTTTGAAAGCACTATCTTTGATCTTCTTGGCTTCCTTCTCTTCTTTCTTTGCTTCTTCTTCTTGCTTGTCAAGTCTAGGCTCATGGGCTTGAAGATTGCCAATGAGTTCTTCAGTTGGGATGTCACCAAGGCTCCTCACTTCTTCAATGGAGGCAACCTTTGACTCCCATCTCTTTGAAAGAGTTCTCAAGATCTTTGAGTTGATGACGCCTGTATCCAAAGTGTTACCCAATACAACCAGCCCATTGATGATGACATTGAGTCTTGAGTACATCTCTGCAATGCCTTTTTTCTTTCCCATCTTGAAGTTCTCTAGGAAGTAGTTCAACATGTAGGTCTTTGCCTCCTTGACTTGCTTTGTGCCTTCATATGTGATGCACAATTTGTCCCAAATCTCATAGGTGGTGTCCCATGATGAGATCCGGTTGAACTCTATGGGGGTGAGGGTTGCGTAAAGGATGCTAATGGCCTTGGCATTGAGTTGAGCCTCCTCGAACCTCTTTCTCTCTCATCAAGTGACTTATACTCAATTGAATATCAATTTCATAGTGTGAGTGTGGTTATACTTCCTTTTAGTCACACCAGTGATCAGTTGAGATCGTTGACATTAATTTTCCTTTTTGAACTAAGTTCCACACTTCCATGTCACCATCTTAATATATATGTTGGACCTCATTTCAATAAATTATTTCCAATATAATTCATGTTGTAGAGTTTTTAATAACGAGTCCAATGGTGCAAATTTCACCCTATTTGGACATTTGTAGCGCAAGTTGTGCCTTTTAAAAAAATGACTAGTTTCTCACTTGAATTAGTTATTTTTGCTTGAATTTGACCCTTAGTGGGCCCCAAATATACAATCAGGGCCCAGTTGCTTGCCCTCCTCCCCTCTTCTATTTTGGGAAGGATCACAGGACTGGGAAGAACACCCGCCGCCTTGAGCCAAATCGGGAAACAAGGAAAGCTCTTAACTGCTTGGAATCTAAACCCTAGTGCTCTTGATCTTTTTATCAACCCCCTTCCTCGTATAACCCTAGACCCCCTTCTCCCTTCTCGTTCCTCCTTGCACCGGTTTTCCCAGGTGGCAGGTTGGATAAAGCCGATGGCTAAGGCAGCCAGCCAGCCCCCTTTGCACGCCAGAACAATGGCGATCACGACTGGAAAAACCCAGCTGCCGGCGTGCCTTACATATCTACCCACTGACATGCTTCTTTTAGGGCTTTTGCGGGTGCAGCAGCCATAGGAGGTGATGGGGCGCAGGACCCTTCTTTCTCCCCTGTCCCTACGCGAGAAACAGAGGATGTGCGACCGGGCTAGCTTAGTGGGGAGCTGAGGTAGTCAGACGTTGGGAGCGTAGGGTGGGTGAACTAACAAACATCTTGGCAAAAGATCTGGGGCCCAGACTTGAGAACCAGCGGCCACGAGAGGTTGACCATCACCCAGGTTGGCAGGAAGGCTGATACGTCTTGGGAACAGAGTATGTAGACTGCTCCATGGAGTCGCCCATTGATCAGGTGGGGACGGTTGAGATTGACCACATGATATTAGGTAATGCCTCCAAAACCCTATAGTTTTCATTCAAGAACTTCTAAAATGCATAACTCCCTCACCCATTGGACAAAACTAATGAACCAATATCCCATTTTGATTGGCTTGGCGAGTCCTACATTATGAATACACTTTTAGACCTTAATTATTCTTATAGTTCTCCTGATTAGCTGAGATATGAAGTTTTACCTTGTTGACCAATATAATACATCTTCATGACAAATCTTGAATCTTTAGTATACTTATACCCCCTTGCTCATCAAACCAGTAAATGTTGTGCACCTATGAACTACATGGGATCCCTAATTACCCCTATTGATCTTTTTTTTAAAACCCCAATTGCCCATATGTTACTCATTTTGTTTGTTTTCCTAGCTTGTTCCCTAATATTCACATGGATCTTAATCTTACTTTTTAACCTCTCAAATCATAGGTGGTTTATCCTGTATGATTCCCTTGATATGGGTGTTCCATCTATCCATATGTTGTCCCTATCGCCATATGTGAACTATGTTGATGCATGTATGTATGTAAGATATGTTGATACCAATGTTGGACTTCAATGCCTTGAACTTTGGGGGCATCTATCTATATTTGATCATGATATATATATGTCTATATCTTTCGTATCTAAACCAAATTCTTACGATTGGACCCCTTGGCTTGATGATCCTTCATTCATCCCATCACCTGGGTTTGAACTCATGACCTGTCAGTCTTACATCATCACTTTTACCACTGGAGTGCCACTTCATTGGCCTTGACTTGATGATCCTTAACCGTGCATGCCCTATTGTGACTCTTTTGACCTTAAAATGCATGTAAGTGACCTAAATCTTGATATGATCATTGAAAGTGCATGGAACGTCATAATGGCACGAAACTCGACCCATACCATCATGATGATCTCTAGATCAGTACAATATTATATAATGAACCAATAAGCAACTTGGAACCCCTCTTGGCCAAAACCCTAAAATGCATCTAATTAGGGTTAATGATGAGAATCTAATGCATATATGTAATCTTGTTTTGAATCAGGTTTAGATTATGATCTAGATGGTAATGGATGTGTTAAGTTAAGAATCTCTGAATCAGGTATGGGCCTTATCTAGTTATATGACTACCGCTTTCTTGCTTGAAAAGACATATATTGCATGGTTGTTTGTCTATTTTCTCAAATATTGCCATGTAGTAATGCTATGTCTTACTCGATGTTTGCCTCGTCAGTTTTATAACTTGAACACATATATATATCGAACTCCATTATAATATTGTTGATAAAGGGTTAACTCTTTGTTGCGTCCATGAGGTCCCTCTCGTATAAAAGGGTTAGCTAAGCTTGAGCACCCTTACGGACCCTTCTGATGGGAAGATGGTCAAAGGCCTTAAACATGTTTGATATTGTTGGTATAATGGAGTGAAATGACATAAAATATGGTTTCGCATTTGTTAAACAATTAAATGTTTCTTCTTGTTCATTTAGTCTTGAAATCTTTTCAAAATTATGCAAAGATTATATATATATATATATATATATATATGTGTGTGTGTGTGTGTGTGTGTGTGTGTGTGTGTGTGTGTGTGTGTATCTTTTTGCCCCATACTCAACACCTCGTGTGTTGAGCCATTTCTCGTATGTTGTTTTTAGGTTCAGAGATGGCTAGAAGGTTGATGGCCTTAGTGAGCTATGCTATGTGTACTTGTTGTAAGATCTAGTTTTAGTGCACATGAATGACTTGTACCTTGACTGTGGAAATATGTAATTGAATTCATGATTATAAAACATTTCGTATAGTTTATACTTGTTGAATGTTGAGACTATGTTGGTGCCTTTATCTTGTTATATGTTCATGTGTGCTAAGCTTTACGCTTCCGCATGTCGCCTTTGGTATACGTTTGGTTCATGGGACTGGGATTCCGGTTCCGTGACACTTCACTCCACGTTGCAACAGCTCCAGTTGGGTCCTTGTAAGGTGTGACCATCACCTTCCACATATCAAAATTCATCCCTTGAATGTAGAACTACATCTGCCTCTTCCAATAGAGGAATTTGGTGTCGTCAAAGACCGGAGGATGAATGGAGAAGACTCCCTCTAGGTTGAGTGAACCAAGTAGGTTGTCACCCATCTTCTCATCTCATGAGAAATTGTTAGAGAAGATCCTTATCTCTGATACCACCTGTTGGATCTAAGTTCTCTAGGGGGGGTAAATAGAGCTCCACAAATTCTCACAAAACAGATTAGACCTTCAAATTATATCAAATTGGATCAATAGCTTAATGGCAATTTGAAGTCCTATCTAAACAAGCATAGTAAGTATGAGAGAGATTGATAACAAGCACTAGACAAAGGGATGTAGAGTGGTTCCACACTTCAAACTAGAAGTGAGTCATTCCACTACCTAGAGAGGTCAACATCTAGGACTTTGAAGTGCTTTTCTCTATTATATCACCATAGAGATTTACAGCAATAGAACACCAAAGGACTTACCCATCCAATCACAAGGAGATCTCCACCTTTCCAAGGAACTTACCCACTTAGATTGAGTCTTCAGCCTTCACCTAGGTCTTACCCACTCAAGCTCAAGTCTTCTGTCTTGAATGACTTTGTTTCTCCTCTTGGATCTTCAACCTTTTCCTGCTCCTTCACTTGAAGAAGATCACCACCTCTTCATCAACCTTGAAGAGGACCAACTACAACTCCTTCTTTACTCTATGGAGCTTGCTTCATCTTTTCTTCATGAGGGAAGGGGATAGGAAAGTAGTGGAAGGTTGAGAGCTTTACATGCACAAAGGTGGAGCTCTCTTACAATAATCCTAACTCACTTACAAATCACAAAATGATGTGTAAACTAGAGAGAGAAAGGGGCCCAAGGAGTAGTAGCACACTCAACTATAGCAAGGACATTGAATGTAGTGAATGAGCAAACTTGGAATGAACTCCAAGCGGTCCTATTTACAGCTGTGGCTGCTCCCGTGAGTTGGGGAACACTTAGGGCCGAAATATAGTCAGTTTTACACAAGGCAAAGGATATATTTTCATCCAAACAAGTCACCAACGATTACAATCACTTTTTCTATGTTTTCCATTTAGTGCTTCGGTGGAGTTTCAATAAAGGTAACTCGACCGATCGGCTGAAAGACAAACCCAATTTTCAAACTATCGATCGAGTTTGTCTTGAGAAACTCGACCAATTAACCAAAATCATATTTGGTCAGTAAGCCATTTGGTTGAGTTCTGTGAATGCACAACTCGATCGATGCATATCATCAGAAAATCAATCCATGGGATCGGTCGATATCGAAACTTGACCGATCAACAACATGTGATCAATTTTTTAATTTGACTAAAAAGTGATTAAAACTTGGTATTCAGTGTCCCACATATTTTTCTCATCTTAGTTACAAGTCATATCATCAATACAAGTGATTACAAGGTTCTTCTAAGGTCATTTGAAGTGATTTCCTTATTAGCACACTTTTATTGCATTTGACTTGAACTTTAACAAGCTAGGGCTTCTGTAAATTGATCCTTTTCTTGTACCTAAAACCTGATATCAATCTTCAATACACATATTAGATACATATGAATGGAATGGTTGAGTCATTATCAAAATATGGACAATGTATAACCTCTAGGTCAACAAGATACACATCCATACCCTTAAAAAAAAGGAAAAAAAAGAAGTTGAATGATATGTTAGTATAGCCCAAGCATAACGTTCCATCATGCTAGAATAATGGGCCAACAAAGAAGAAGAAAGAAAAAAAGGGTTTTTAATGTTTTAAAGTTAAGAAGGATAAAGGATGCCCTTAACTCTTCATAAAAATATGGAAACATTCATGTAGTGCATTTCCCTCCTTAGTTCATTCTCATTTATTTGATGGTATTGTTTGATACACGCATCATTTCACCCACAATATTATGCATTAGAATTCATGCATTTTTCATTCTTTTCATCATATAGGTACATCATGTTTTATTTTTTTATAAATAATTCTGATGATACTTGTGAATCTCACGGCCGCCTATTTCATACCATCCATTGCTATTATCACTAGGCCACTTAAATGATTATTCTCCTCATTCATTCTTCTAATGAGAATTGCTTCCAAGTAGTTGGTAATTAGGAAACAACCAATGTAGAATAGGGAATCTCATAATGCACCAAGTCAATTCTTGATTGATTATGATATTTACTACTCTCTTTATAATGTTCATTGAACTAAGGGTGTACATCTTTTATGGATATGTTGGGTCGCTTTAGAGTAGTGATTGATAAGTGATCAGTGGAGGCCCGTTTGGGACTGCCAGGTGAGGATGGTTGAGAAATGAAATTCATAGTTTGTATCCTTTTGCAAACTTGTCTCAAATAGATATGAGGGTGTGTTGCTCGTGGATGAGCAACATTTAAGCTTAGGGGAGTTTGATGCACGAGATATTGGTCATTTTCACAAGCTATTTTATATTGATTTTTGTGCACTAATTGTTAACTTTCATATTAATTGTGCATAATTTATTCTCATGAGCCTGTGATACTTAATTGCATCAAATAGATGTAATCTTAATGTTACCAAATGATTTATTATAGTTTAAGATCTTATGTTCAGATTTTATGAATTTCAAAAAAAAAATACAAGAATCTACACAGCTTGGTACTACCAACTTTGGAGTCAGTAGTACTGACACATGCTTAGTTTGGAGCAGAGAAGAATCAAGAAGTCTTAGTAGTATTGACTCTACATGTCAATACTACCAACAACATCATGTCATTTTGATCAAGATTTATCGAAGCAACTCAGTACTATCAAAATCCCAGTCGGTAGTACCGACAACTTGTCAGGTGGCTGCAACAATTAAAGGAGTCGGTAGTTCCAACACCTAGTTGATAGTATTGACATGTCTGGATTAGGAAGATTTGAAGATGGTATCTAATCTGACAGTTGAGAGATTATTTTGCCCTAGGTCACTTCTATAGCTTTGGGGGAATTTGTCCAACCCTATCTATCACGTTCTTTTGCATTGGATGGCAACCGATAGAAAGGAGAGGAGAAAGTGGAGAAGAAGACTACGTTCTGGATGATCTGGGACTTCTAGTGAATGAATTTACAGCTGGAAGGTAGAAAATTGGCATGTGGATGAGAAGAGATCTTTTAGACTATATCTACTTCAGGGGTTCTTTAATTCTATTAATATTTCCCATGCTTTCTTCTCCTCTCCTATGTTTTTTACCATGAAAACCATGCAGGGCTAAACCCCTTGTTCTTTAGGACCAAGGAGTAGCTTGGTGATGCGTTGTAATTGACGTTATGGATTAATATATCAATTTCTCTCAATTTATATATTTATTTCTTTGCATTTTCAATGAATTATCCATGCTTGATCACCATAGGTAGTTAATTAGACCTTTAATTTCTTTATAAAAGAAAATTAACGGTTGGAAAATCATAGAAATACATGTTTTATATTGTCCTTTCAGAACGGTGACTTATGAACGTGAAGAGATTACCCAGAGGTTTTGTTAAAGTGCATGACTAATTACACAATCGATACGAGAGTTGGATTGGTATTAGATTATGTAGTGAATTGCACCACGAGAGTGGGTCATCCTTGCTACATTCTCTTAGTCCCAGAATAGGTGAGAAATGTATTAATGTTATTTTGTTAATTGCAATGTTAAACGAGGTGAAACCATAATCCTAAGGAATTCCATCCAATTGCAATCAATCACCAGTAATTTAGATTTATTTTCTATTTTAGAAAATCAAACCATTCAATCAAAGTATTATCTGATCTAGTTGATCGTATTACAGTTAGTAATAGTTTTTAGGTTAACGCTTACCTGTGTTCGACATCCGGGCCTCATTGGTCTATCTTATTATGATAGAATACACTTACATTTTAGGACATATAGAAAATAACTATCAAAAGGTGGTGGTGATGAAGGTTATGGATGGAGGGGGTGACTAGGTGGTGAGGATGGTGGGGGTGGTGGAGATGGTGGAAATGGTAGAGGTAGTGGGGGGTTGATAGGATGGGTTAGGGAGGATCAAATACATCTGATACTATATACAATGGAAAAACCTTTATTTGATATATTGGAAAAAGTTATAATGCGGTCTCTTTTATAGGACAAGAGAGTATGGGGAAATTAGAACTATGCAATATGGGATAAAGAAAGGCTAAAGACAAGATAGGTCTTAAGAACATAACAAAAGACGCAACACAAGATAGAAAAACACACAACACATTATAACACATAAAGCATATATACTAATATTTCTAATTAACTTGATAGTTTGTAGTGACTTTAGTATCTAAAAGGTGGAGATTTATGTGTGGTAGATGTAGCGCAAGCCAAGATGTTAATATTTTTTGTCATTCAGACATCTTGTCTCAAATATGTAATGAACTTTACATATTACATTGCTCTAAATATTTGAATGACCCTAATCAAAAGGAAGAATATATGGTGGGCATTAAAACTTTATACTTTGCATGATTAAATTGTCCCAAACAAGCATACACGAGGAAAAGATTAGTTTTATTCAATAAAAGTACTAATGGAAAATCTATTGGCATAGGAGATTTTGTTCAACATTAACATAATCAAAATTGAAAATAAAAAAGGTGATCATACAAGGAACTTGGTTAAAATATAATCATCACCATTTTGTGAGAAAATTTAAGGTTTGAGCATTTTAAGAAATTATGACAAGATAATCTTGCTCACATAAATTTAGTTCTAATAGGAAAACTTAATCTTAAGGTTTTATCTTATAATTATTCAACATTCACAAGTTCCTATATGAGCAAAATAAAGAACTAATAATGATCATATACAACAAAATCAAATCATATTCTAGAAGAAGTGGTTCATTAGATAACTTATGAAAATGCATATATTGGATAGCTACAGAAATGCCTCTCGGTCGAAAAAGAGTTAGACCAAGGGGAGCCCAGGTCGAAGTCATGGCCAATCTAAAATAAGCTTGACAACATGCTTACTTGTGAAATCAAATCATTCACTAAAAGTATGTTTGAACATCATTCATTATTTCAAAGTTAGTTATGACCTTAGTATACTTAAAGTAATCTTAGTTATAAGGGAGCTTACAATGTTCTTGAATACAATGCTCTTAATTGAATTCTCTACACTAATTAGGGCTTAATATCCCTTGTATTTGGTTAGAGATACATTCATTTATTCCACTATGAGCTTAAAAGAATCTCATATCATTTCAGGGCTTGACATCCCTTGTAAATGGTTGAGAAACTATTAAAATATATTCATGAGCCTAAAATATTCTCATGTCATTTCAGGGCTTGACATCCCTTGGAAATGATTGAGAAATAAATCATGATTTTTGAATTGTGGCTAAATTTTACATTCTTGTTATAGTATTCAATTAAGGGGTAGTATCTCATTCAGGGGGAGCACATTGATTAAATGGCTATCTTTTTAAAATGACAAAGGGGGAGAAATAATATAAATCAAAATGTATGAGTTTCATAAACTCTTGTCTTCACATAAATTTTTGCTATATTCCTTAAAGAGTTGGATGCTATGTTCCATACCTCTTTCGGAATAACTAGCACACAATCAATACAAGAGAATGTCTTCATAATGTAAATCTCAGGTATGAAACTCATGGTATTTAAATTATCTTGATTTATATTTTAGAAATATTTTTTTATCCTCAAAAAGGGGGAGATTGTTGGCTAAATTGGACATTATTAAACCCTTTATTTTGATGATGACAAAAATTTCATTCTTGTGGATCTAACTTGTTATTTGAGTATTTCAGGGATAAACAAATAAGGAAATGGATAATTGAAGATCTATACAAATTGGAAGATCAACATGCTTAGATTGCTTATCATTTTCTTGATTGTACTCAATGTAAAAACTTGTACAAGTATATAATGTACAAGTACATAGATATCATGTAAATCAAGCATTAGATCTTCCCTATCCACTCACAACACTTAGATAAACTCCCCCCTAAGATAGAATCACAATTACACATTAATACACAGACTTAGTAGATGATTCAACACATTGAAATAGGGACAATCTCGATCGAAAAACTTCTACACTGAGACACTCTCAGTTGACAAAATCCTCGACCAAGAATCACCCCAGTTTAACTCATGAACACTGATTGTTGATCTACTCAAGTAACACTAGAATAGTCATCGGCCAACCACATTCTCGACCGAGATAAACCTTTGAGTAGGTTCTATAGATGTTAGAATGAGTTGGAAACAAACATTGAAACACATTTACCTCATCCTCCCACTCGGTCAAAGAAATGGTCGTCTGAGACACACTCGGTTGATAAACTCCTCGACCGAGAAAAGTTCTAGACTGCATTTTTTAGCACTAAACAATTAGCCATTGCAACACAATTTATGGATATCTAACAACTAGTTGAGAACTAAGAACACCCTATAAAGTGTCTAGAACATCCCTAAGCATTTGTAACCTATTCCTATAAATAGGATAGACCTTAGGACACCCAAAGTATCACTTGTTCATACAATTACACTTGAGATTCATTCTTAGTAAGAAACAAGCAAAGCTACATTTACAATTTTTTTCTTTGAGCTATACATTTGTGTCCTATATATTAGTATCTCCTATCCACCACACTACCATATTCATCTATACTGGATAGGAGATCAATATGCTTGATATAGGATCAAAGCGTTGTACTCATTGGTGAAGTTATTTCCTTCTTCCAATCTTGTTCCTTTGTTATTGCATTTTGTTCTCCTTGACTACTCCTAGGTTGGAGGCTATTGAAAGGAGTTTCTTGGAGCTACTTCTTGGTGGGGAAGGTTGCTTCAAGGGGCGGAGCTACTTCAGGGAGGTGAAGGCTGCTCTGTGGACTTGAAGTTACTTTAGAAGGCTGCCTTAACAATTGAAGCTACTTCAGGTGAAGGCTACTTCAAGGGTGGACTTGGAGTTACTTCAGAAGGCTGCTTCTAGGAGGATTGAGGCTACTTCAGGAGAAGGCTACTTCAAGGGTGTAGGAAAGCAATTGTATTTTGTGTAACATTCTCGAGAGGTAATAAAATAAATTGCTTTCAAAATCCTGTTTGGAAATAATCGGGTAGTGGACTGACTACCTTAGATTTCTAAGGTAGGAACCACTCTGCATCCTTGTGTCTTCCTTATTTCATCCTACTTCTTGTTCAAGTATTTCATTGTTTTAAAAACTCCAAAATGCTCTATTCACCCCCCCTCTAGATCTTTCATCCAACACTGATCCATTGTAGTGCTAAATCATAGCTGCAGTGAGTATTTTAAATAAAATATTTTTGAATTAGTTTTTACAATAGTACTTGACATTCATATTGATGAACGTGTACCACCTATCTCATTCTTGAATACTTATTCTCACTAGTAAGTGTACAATGTGTATTACACTTTCAATATTATTTTGGTAATATTTCATTGCAATTCTCAAAGTACATGATGTAGAAGGGTAAATACCCACCTACATATTTACTCAGAGGACAAATGGTGCAATGACTGTTGAAATATTCTTAAAAACCAAATGAGTATTATACACTTACATTCTAATTATGATTAAGTGTTCAAGAACAATTTTAAATAGAAGACTATCCAAGATCCTAATAAGTAAATCTTGGACAGATTTTTAGGCCAACGGGATATAAGTCTTTCCCACTAAAGTTGATGAATATGTACCACCTATCCTATTCTTAAACACTTAATCTCACTAGTAAGTGTATAATGTGTGTTTGACTTTTATGAATATTTTAGTAGCATTTCTACATTCTCCAAGTACACCAATTTAAATGGGAAAATATCCACCTACATATATACCCAAAGAACAAATGGGGTTACCACTGTCGAAATATTCTTAAAAACTAAACACACATTAAGTGTTCTAGAATAGTCTCAAATTGATTACTATCCAAGATTCACTCCTAACGAGTAAATCTTGAATGAGTTTCTAGGCCTACATGATACTTATCTTAATTAGGATTTACGACTTAAATTAGGTAGATGCATAAAAAGTTTGTTCTAAATCAAGTTAACTTAGATAAAATTATATCAATTTAGCATCTGATTTCTTACGCATTATTATTTATACATAATCAAATTGAACATTGGACTCAATTATACAATTAATCATACATTGTTGGAATTATACAAGCAAATATACATAATTCTAATTCTATATATAATTATACATAACTCTAATTATATAAAAAATTATATAAGCTAGTATACATAAATGCAAACCCTATCCTAAACTAAGCAAAAAGATAAAAATAAAATAAAAAAGACTGCACAGTAGAAGTCAATGGTGGTAGTGGTTGATGGTAGAAATGTCAGTGGAAGCAACGGCTTGCGGGAGTGGAAGCAACGGCTTGCGGGAGTAGCAGCAACGACAGCGGGGCGTGACGATGATGACAGTAGTAGGGGGAAGATCTTTGACAGTGGGGTGCAGTAGTGGTTGTAGCGGCAGGGGAAGTAGGGGAAGTAGTGGTGGTGGTTGGAGCAGCAGCAGAGACCATGGTAAGAGCTAAGCTTACACCAGGGGCGGTGGGCGACCAAGGCAACTTGCAGCAGTAGCAGCGACAACATAGGGCGATGACGGAGTGGGTTTCATGGGAGTCGGGAAGAAGAACATAGAAGTGGGGGAAGAAAGGTTTTGCAGGATGCTATCAATATACCTTCAATGTTTGTTAATCACCCCCATTGGTGTCGTAGCAAAAACGCCACCGGAGTTTAATCTAATGTTGATTTCCTTTAAAGATCAAAGTAAAAGTTTAGCAATCCAATGTCAGACTTTGGCAACAAAATTGGCAAACGCGGGTGCCTTTATAATCTAGAAGACGACAGACCTCTACCTCAAAAAACCAAGGTCAGATGTTATTCTATGGAATTAATTTAATATATTAACCCAGACCTTCAGCTACGGTTTGATTGAGAAACATATCACAAGGGTATACTAGATGGAGCAATTATTTTAGAGGGAGAAAATATATTTTGAAAAGATAGTGTGTCAATTTATCCTCTATCACAGTCGATAGAAGCTAATTTGAAGAGAAGAAATATTTTTTGTGAGCATCATGAGAATGTTACAACGTGGGTATGTCCTAAACTGATGTCATAAATTATTGTCCCAAAATTTATCAAGAAGGTGAATTTCAAGGACTATATTTCACTTCGTTTCCTCTAAAAAGCCCGACATTGTACAATAAGCGGTACCTAACTTTTTCCTCCAATGACCCTGTCTATTTATTACGACGCTTACATTTGTAAAATTGATGTTGTAGACCCACTGTGTTGGTTTGAGGTTTCCCATGAAAGCAACACCACAACAATTCACGCCACGGGAAAAATGTACTAGTATAAAATTTGATATATTGAGTCAAGAATGGCATGGTTGAGTTGGTTTGTGTAGAGAAAAAATCATTGTTGATATGGAGTGGGTCTAGGTGAATAAACATTGGCCCAAAAAACTGTGATCCAGGTGAGGAAAAGATGTCGGTGGATCACTAAATAATTAAGGAGCGATTGTTTATAAAATTAAATATTAGACAAAGGAAAAGAACCTAAAGTAAAGCTAGAGAGAGAAAGGTTCAAAGGACATAGAAGAGGATGCAAAAGCTATCACAACATAGATAAATAGTGAATCATAGTCCAAATTATTCGACTGTTGTGTTCAATTTTGTTTGAAACTAGTTTAATAAATTCAGTATCACATAAAATACAACTTAATCTATTGTCTTTTTCGTGACCACATATTTCAAAATACCCACAAAAGCCACACTGAAAGGATTACTTATTCTAGTAGAATTCTAAAAATTATTCAAAATATGTTAAAAGTTATTCTCTTGGTTACGCCTGAACTATTCAAAATCTTAGGCTCCAATTGGTTTGTCATAACTGGTCCAGAAAACTTATGAACTGGAGTTCCTTAAGCAATTTTTCATGATTGGTTTAATGTAAGTTTTGGAACTTGAGTTCCATAACTTTCAGTAAGTTACAAACTTACATACAAAATACAATTTTTGAGTTCCCTATTAAAAAGAATGGAAAATGAGTTCTGGAACAACTAACAATATTTTTTATACAATTATATTCTTAATTTGTCATAAGTGACACACGTAAAATATTTATAACTAAAAATATTAACGATGTGGATAAAATTTGTTTCTATCTTCATAACATAATATGACAAAATATCATACATTACAATCGCACTATGTAAAACATTTTACACTATAACCACCATTATCATTGCGTTTTAAAGATAAAAAAATATAAACATAATGAAAAAACACACCGCACCATGTGAAAACAATGTGATTTACCTAATATATTTTAATTCTTCATGTTTAAAAAATGCGATGAGAAAAATTATAATTAACTATAACCATGCACAAATAATATAGAAAAAATTTCCTACAAAAAGTAATGTAAAAATTAGTATTCTACATTGTGCTAAGCAATGATGAATCAAAACTTATATTTACAAGAACATGAAATGCGAAAATTATTACAATACTTTGTACATACAAAGTGAAGTAAAAATATTATGATATGATTTTAATCATAATATTTTTATTAAGATTATAAATATACCATAATAAAATATTTTTAAAGGAGAAACATATGCACCGTAACCACTTATTGAGGTTGTTATGATTTAAGAATATTATGATTTTTCATGGATATGATTCTTATATTTATGTCTTTGTCATCCTTATTTATTTATATTACATAGTAAAAAATTAATAATATTTGTAATGATTTCCATAATTATAGTTAGACCTAAATGTGGATATACACTATTCCATTCAATATAAAACCTCTCTAAAGAGTAGCAAACTTCCACCCAGAAGACATCATTATAGCCATCTTATGGCAAATTTGGATAGAACGGAATCATAGAAAATTTAATAATGCCAAAAATCTACTGAACATCATTTTGCTGAAGATAACATCAGATCTAGTTAAACTACATGCTTGCAGGACAGGCACCAACGTCAGCTAGGATGAATCCAGTTGAAGAAAGCCCAGAAAACAAAGTTGCTACTAGTGATGTCTTCTACACCCTAGAGGAGATTCTGGAGGAAGAATCAGACTTCTGATACTGCTGATGCCTATCTTTAGTCTCTTTCTTAGCTCAAGTATTAATTACATCATCTTGAGACTTGTCTAAGGGGTGCCTCCCCATAAAAACTTCTATCTTCACCGCTCTTTTCATATCATCGTAGTACTAGCTTCTGTATTAGCTCAGAACATGTGACCTGCAGGTGCTAACCTATTGATCTGTAGACTTTATGATCTTTTAATAAAATTGCATGATCATTTTATAAAAAAAACATTCACATGGAAGTGAATGAAACTCAAGTTCTAGAAACTGAACTAGAGTTCCCAAAAAATTATTTTCACAAAATTTATGACTTACACCAAACCAATAGGAGCCTTAGTGAAAAGCAGTGACGGAGCCAAGAAATTTTTCCTGGAGGGGCACCCCACAACTGAAAAGACTAAGTATCATTTCGGACAGGGCACGGAGTATAGTTATACCTTTAATTTTTTTTATTAGCTTACCAAATTAATTTGGAGAATCAGACGAGGGGTAGGGCATGTGCCCCCCTTTGCCTGCATATAGCTCTGTCACCGGTGAAATGGGTCCCTGTTGGAAAAGTAATATGAACGCGTCACGGTCCCTTGACAGTGGAGTGAGTATCTCATTTCTTATAACTAGTAAGAGAGCACGTGTTAAGCACGTGATGTTCAAGTGAGCATTACCATAAGATTTTTCATCTTGATAAATATATGTGTTTTGATTTATTTCTCCTTGCACATCTAAGTGATTACTGAAATTATACATATATATTACTAGCCAGATTTAGGTCTAAGTAGGCACATGCCCTACCCAGGTTTCTCCATTAGATATAAATTGCATACAAAATGGCTGAAGTTCTACATGAAAATAACACTTGTGCCCTACCCCATTTCACTTCCCAAGTTTTCCTATTAACTGTGACCCTCCTACTTGGAAATTCTGGCTCCGCCACTGTATATTACTTAAGAAAGTATAATAAAATATTTTCAACAAATAATTTATTTGCATGTTTATTTAGGTAAGCTTTAGATACATGTACGTTACGTTGTATGTGATGTCGATATGGCTGATATTGTCCTAAAAGCGGAACTTGTAACACCAACAACAACATAGTGAATAACAAACAATTGGGGAGCACATTTATTTATGTGTTGTTTTTGGTAAACCGGCAAAAAACAACCAGACACAAATTCTCGGTAGCCACGCATGATTTTGGTCAACTCTTCCAAATACGAAATGAATCGCCGCATAGATTAGTTGGGTAATACAAAAATATATTTTGTTCTAAAAAATAATAATTTTCTTGATAATGAGGAACCCCTCCCGCGCAAGGCCACTGCCCGCCCCTACTACGAATGAACCTTGAGACCAGCCGTGTCATGGAGGGACACCATGACGCGTCCAACCAAATACCAGCCATTGTTGTATTACAGAGGATGCCTATAGTCAAAATAACTTATTTGCAATATGTATATAAATAAAGATTGTTTTGTGAATTTCAGACTTCATCATCTATAAGTGCCAGCTTGTTTGCAATACGTAATACGTAATGTGAATAAGTCTTTTGGATAATTATTAAAGAGCCGGCCAACTGAATATGTCTATTGAAATAACTTGGACAACACGCTCTCTATTAAAACTAAATATTCATACGCAACTATGCATTCAAGCATCCTAGAGACTATGCTAGGTATTATCGACATTGTAGTCAATGGATATATAAATCCTTCTCTAAATCAAATTAATTAAACCAAATCATGACTAAGCGTCTCAAAAAATCCACATCATCCTGACTTGTCACAATAATCAACATACCAACTCCTCTTACATGCTACTTTTTGTACATAAGACAGCGCGAAGTTACAACGCTGCAATAGGTCGTCGATATTGCAGTAGTCACCTTCACTTGATTTTCATAAGATAGTGAGTACCTACGGTGATATGACCAGAAACTAAAACCAAGTCAGTACATATTACAACAGTCTCCCTAACCTAGTTTTCACAAGAAACTGTACAACTGCGGCGATACCAATATCATCCCCGATCATAGCTCCGACCAAAATTGTCATGTTTTGCTAGGAAGATGTCAAAAAATAACCACATACGGATCCTGAACGCCCAACCGGTGAATCTTAAACTGTTGACTTACAATATAAAACCATTCAGCTAGTCTTTATTAATTGTGTCTCTACATGCCCGTGACCTTTTATATTTAACCAAGTCAAACCATTCTCAGTTCACGTGGACTTTAAATATCCACCAGATCGAAGCGTTTTTCACCACACCTGTTACTTCAATTTTTTTTCTTTGCTAACGGCTATTGACCGGACACAACGCCTGTAAACATTTTCTATTTTAGAAATGCTAAGTGGACACATTTTGAAACATGAAACCAAACCCGAAGCAATCTTTATTATATGTTATAAGACATTATTTTATTTGTTATACCTTGTAACATGTGGTTGGATTTGTTTCGAATTTTGTTTTGGATTTCAAAACGAGGTATAACAAACTTCTATCTATTTCTATAAATATAGATTAATGCAAGGAAGCAGCTGAAAAGCTGTACACAAAGCGGCAGAAAAGCCGTAGCACACATGTCCGATGAACTAACAGAAAAGATAGGCTGGATGACTTTGCTTTGAGGGATATAGAATCTTCACCTAGACCAGCCGCCACCAAATTTTGCCATCTAGCTGGGTACCCGCTACCTACCATGCCGAAATTTTCGCCGATGGGGATCGTAGAAGAAATATGAGCCTTCAAGACTTTCCAACTTGTTGATATCAATTTATTTATTCAATGCCTTCAACATCCGTTTCCTTTTTAGAAAAAAGTAAAGACCGGCCAACTCGCCTGATATCGACGTCCAATGTTTAATATTATTTTGATAATAATTCGTATAAATTAATAAAAGCTATTACGAGAAGTGAGAACGACACAAATTCAAGAGAGAAGAAGTTCTCACAATGTATATAGTACGTGTCTTTGACAATCTTTACCCACTCCAAAACGCAATCTAACCTCCCACGTCAAAAGGCGGCTTATAGACCTTTTGCTCATTATGAAGACAGATAAATAATTTAGTTTGGCCCTGTTCAATAATTCTTTTCCTTTACCAAAGTAGCTGAATGGTTAAGAGTGACAGATATGTTTCCATATTGCTACTTCCTATTCATCACGTTGCAAATTTAGTCACCTAATCGTTGAATTCTATCACCCATAATCTTAACATATGCAGATTTAATTTCTACCACAACATATAATTTAATGTGGCAATGGAGTAAAGGTGTAGACTAGGGATCACTGTTGTGATTAATTGGAGCCATCGTTCGGCTTAGCCACTTATTACAGTAGCTAACCTCACGTACGTTTGTTTACATACGCATAGAATGGGAATGTCGTTATCGCGCACCATTTTCCTCCTTTTAGCATCTTTTTGTACTTTGCTAAGATGAAGGCCAATTTGCAACTGTCGCAATCGTAAAGCCGTAATAAGCATCCATGGCCCATGACCACGCTCGGCACTAGTAGCCTTTGTAAACGTCAATGTCGCCTATTATTCTGAAATAATCAGCACAGTAATATTATGCTATCAGCTTGCAAACCGTTAATATTCTCTACACAATACGCTCATATTTAAGGCTATAGGCAATCACACGTTTATAGATTCCAGATTTTATGAAAACTGGCAACATGTTTCTTAGACAATTCTTATAAGGGCTTGTTTGGTTCTGCATACGTGAAACGTATTGGATGCCACGTACAGGAAAAAAAAACGTGAAATGCAACTTCCCACCAAATGTTTGGTTGGATGTTATTTAAACTCAGTACACAGGTTTGTATATATTTGGTTGGAAGCGGGACCAGCTGTTGAAATTACAGAAATAACAGACGTTGCGTGCAATTTGCATCTTGTTGTACATAAAATGAACCAGCCGCTGGAAAGGAAAGCGAATGACGCCCTAAAGGAGCGATGTTCCTTTTCCCAACCGGGTTGTATAAATTGGTCACTGAGGAGAGTTTCAATTCGCAGTGTCTTGTCTTTAAGCTCACCAAACGCAAAAATGAGAAAACATAGTATGTTAGAACTGCGTGTTTTGAATTTCACACTAATAAAAAAAATTCCTAAATTGTTATTGCGTCAATTAGTTACACAATCATAAATTATGCTGTAGTTGCGTCACCTATCCAGTTGCCAAATATATATTTTTTTACATTCTTTTGTTTTGTAGATGAATTTACACATTGCCAAATAATTCTTTTTATATTCTTTTGTTTTCTAGATGAATTTACACATGTCACAACTTTAATGTACGACCTTTAGTTGTTACATAAACTTTTCTTCAAGCCCACAACTTGATCTACAACCAACACTGAATTTTACCAAGTGAGTTAGTTGTTAATTGTAAGTGCAATTGTGAGTCACTTTTATAGCAGATTGTCATTGAATTTTATACTTCCATGCAAAGTATGGCCATGTTGTACCATATAAAAAATAGATGATATAATATTATTTTTGTTTTAATATTCTTTGTGATACATGGTTTTTTTTAACCAGAAGACATCTTTTGTACTCATTATGTGTCTCTCTCAATCCCTACTAATTCCAACCATTAACATACCCTAAACCCACCCCGAGTAGTTTCACGGAACATGTGAATGGGACAAGGAAGAGATAATAAACGAGGGACAGAGGATTTGCATAGAGTTTGGCAAAGCGATTACGCTTGTCATCAATTGCTCAACTCTGGTTCGTAATCTTGATAATATTTTACAATGAGAGATGAGCAATTGGTAGAGTTTATAGATCATTGTAGATAAAAATAATAATGTAAAATAAGACCCACTGGCAGCTGCTTATTTGTCAAAGTGATTAGTAACGACTATTCTGCTGCCCATGATTTTCCACCGCACTTGAACAATCGCCACAACTTTGTCAAATAAAACATTGAATCACTTTTTTCACAGTGTAAATTCTACTCGTACTACTTCTCTAGACTACACACAGTCATAATTAATTGACTCACATGAGTGTATTTTAGTTGCTTGTGCATTGAGAGGGATTTTACAATCTATTAAAGGCAACATTTACTATTCTTACATAATAGCATGCGCTTCTGAATAGTCCCCTCTTACATAACTGTTTGGCACAGTTTCTCACAAGTTAGCCTATTGATCTAGCAAACCGTTGAGACCAACACAGCAACGCTAGGAAGTATCATCAAAAGTTTAACAAAATAAACTCTCCTAAGTTATGTTTGATATAGATTTTTAAATGGAATTTGAGTTGGATTACTTTTGAGAACATGGATAGTATGTTTCACATCATGTTTGAAACTCATCTGCCTCATCTTCGTTTTGATGCCTGTCATTAATTGAGAATAATCTGGATTAGATGGCTAATTATATATAAAACAAATTCTATAAAAATACATGCAGTTTTCTCATTTTCACAAATAGTTGTTGGGTTCTTGGACAAAGGGCTTTGATGGAGATTTTAGAAGAATTCTTGGATCTTTAGTGCTGCTTTCACAGTTCCTTGTTCGATACTTGTTTTCTACACTCTTGCGGCAAGAGATATAGCTTTTGATGTATATCTTGCCTAGTTGTGACATACATAATGTTAATCTTGCTATAAAATATCCTAATATATAACAAATTATCTTTTATGGTCTGCTTTATGTAGGTAGTAATGAGTTTTTTGGAGGCAACAGGTGTTACAGAAGCAACAATAAAATTTCTCCACACATACCCTACTAGCAGATCTCGTCGATAACAACGTATTCAGAAAGTGGGTTAATGGGATATTCCTCGTCTAGGATCATGTATGGTGACGTCCCTTCATCTAGTGATGTGCGTAGACCCTTGTGTGTTCAAATGGTCGTCGTCAATGTCCTTCAAATGTAGGAAACTCAGTGTCTATGTCTCTACTTTGTCCACACAGATGGATTAAAACTCTTCATCGTGCTTTGCAAGCCGGTGGGAAGGTGTAGCCTTCTGCTTGACGATGTGCAAGCACTACTATAGAAATGACTTATAACGTCAACCGACGCCTAAATCCTATAGCATCGGTTGAATACACAAACCGACATCTATCTATGAAGAGCGGCCAGACACGGGTATCACTTTTTATTTAGCGTCGGTTGCTTATTAATCGAACGTCAAATCTAAATTTTCCAATAAAAAAAATCACCTACAAAATTTAACATACGGCGTCAGTTGTTAACAAATAAACTGATGACTAAAGATTTTTCGTGAGATAGAAATTGGGCCAATTTTTATCGTCGGTGTTCTTGCAATGACCGACGCTGATGTATTTTCGTGCGTTGTCCCCGTGAATATTTTCACACCCCTTTGGCGTCGATTTTCTACGACAACCGATGACTATAGTCATAATTCGAGAACATTTTTTTGCCGGAATATGTAGATAGACGTCGGTTTTTCTAGTTGAAACTGAGGAATATCATTGAACATAGGTGTCAGTTTGTTTGTGGTGACTGACGCCTATTGTTATAAGTGTTAGTTATTTTTAATAACCGATGCTTATTGTTAACTTAATAGCACCCGCGCGAAGCAGACTCTTCCCCTTTCTCTCTGTTTCATTTCCCTCCGCTTAGGTCTGGCGATTTGCGTGATTCCTGCTACCGCTCGCCGTCGCTGCTGCTGTGCTCGCCGCCGCTATTGTGCTCACCGCTCCCTTCTCCTGCTCGCTTGCTTGCCGCCGCCTACCGTCAGAATGCTTCCCGCCGTTGCTGCTCGCCGCCGCTGCTGCTCGCCGCCGCCTACTGCCAGACTGTTTCCTGCTGCTACTTCTGCTCGCTGTCGCCTACCGCCCCTGTTGCTCGCCGCCGCCTACCGCTTAGAACCTGAGCTCGCCGCCGTCGGACATGTACCTTTCTCCACCGGTTGAGCTCGCCGCCTCTGCCGACTTCCAACCCCCTTTTTTTATGCTCTGTCTCCACTTGGAATAGTTGTGTAGCCCTGTGGGTTAACACAAACCCTAACAATAGCCAAACGTGGCTGTTATATATGAACCAGATGATTACTATTACAAAAAAAATAGTAGTTCAAATCCTGATAAGAGGAAACTGAGGGATTTCACAATTAAGTTCACAATTACATAGATGATTAGTGTGTTAGTCTTTGATACCAACTATCATAGAAGTGTTATTAAATCGATCCAATCCCATTGCTGGGTAGACAATGATAAAGTAATTTAGTGTGACTGCCCCTAAATAGCTCAAAGTTCACCAAGCTCACACACAACTTATGTAATAATTAAATATAGAGAAGAAGAAAGAAAGACATATTATATTTAATATAGAGAAGCCACATTATCATTCCCAAATATTAGTTTATCCTCATAGACTTTATATTCGGTGATTCTTGTACAACAACCAAACATTATTATCATTAAGTAGCATGTAGTAAAAGGCAATCTAGAACCTTAGTCACTAGATGAATAATGGCCATAAATGTGTAATGAAAGATGTATGAAAAAAATGTTTGGTTGTAAAATAATGAGTTGATCTTTTATTTATCTTGCAATATATATTATTCCTAAGCAATTATTTCATTATGCAGTCCAGTTTAATGATTTGTGTTTTTATTGATCTCATCTTGATTTTTTCCTATTATGGGGCATGTCAACATTATTCAAGATTGATGAGTGCTTTAAACCTAGGCATGTCAACATTCTAGGGTCATATGGGGCATGTAAAATTTTGCTTCTATTTTGGATCAACAAAATATTATGCAAGTCATGAATGAGAACCAACAAGCTATAGTTGAGTTGACTATTCATAAGATTCATTGAGTCATCTTCAAGTGTTTATCTATTTGAAGACTCACTAATACACCAATTTGGTTTTAGTAAAAGGGAAATACTAATGCACTCACGTGACATGCTTGGAATGTAAATGATGAACTTTGCCCTAGATTGCCAATCATGCTTCTAAAGACATCAATAATCATCCTAACTTGAAGAACTAGGATATGAATGATGAAACTAGGATTGTAGGTATAAGAATGACAACACATGTATTTGTTGGCCTAGAAACCCGCCCAAGATTTACTCATTAGGAGTAAATCTTGGATAGTCCCCGATTTGGGACTGTTCTTGAACACCTAATCTCACTTAGGATGTATGTGTATAATGTGTATTGGGTTTTTAAGAAAATTTCGGTAGAATTTCCCCGTTTGTTCTCTAAGTACATATGTACTTGGAGAACAGCGGGGAAATGTTGCCGAAATTTTCTTGAAAACCCAATACACATTATACACTTACTAGTGAGATTAGGTGTTCAAGAATGGGATAGCTGGTACACATTTATTATATAATAAGACCTTAAACCCTAAAGTTTTAACCATAAACCCTAATCTTTTAACCCTAGACCCAAATCTTATTCTAATATATACTTGTTTTCTCTTTGATCATAGAATGGATAGATCATGGATGTCCATTCCAAATCGCTATACCCAAGAGTTTATTTCTGGTCTTGATCATTTTATTAGATTTACCGAGGAACATAGGAAACAACCTGGAGATAGGTTCTACTGTCCATGAAGGCATTGTGGTAACAACTTGAAAGTCATCACTGGTGACGAAATCAAAACTCATGTCATGTGCAACGGGATTGTACAAGGCTATACAAAATGGCACTGACATGGAGAGATTTCAAACCTGAAATGAGTGGATGTTGATAGCAGTGCTTGTGTGGAAGAAGAAATTGCCTCCGATGACGTAGATGTGAACGAACCCGTTCCAGTAGACATCATTGATGTGATGGTGGATAGTTGTGGGGTAGAGCAAACCGATCCACCTACCCATGTTTAGAAACATTGTGCATGATGCTGAGATACCATTATACACAGGTTGTAAGTTTATGAAGCTTAGCGCTGTGTTGAGATTGTATAAGCTGAAATCTAACAATAGATGGAGCGACAAAAGCTTCACATCATTGTTGTCTTTGTTCAAAGAAATTCTTCCTGAAGGAAAAAAGTTGTCAATCTCAACATACCATTTAAAGAAATTGTTGTGCCCAATGGGAATGGAGGCCAAGAAGATACACACATGCCCAAATGATTGTGTATTATTTCAAAAGGACTGTGGATTTGAAAGATTGTCCCAAATGTGGTGCGCCAAGGTATAAACTGATGACTTCGGGGGAGTTTAAAACTGGTTCTCCTGCCAAGGTGATGTGATATCTACCTATAATACCATAGTTTCAACACTTGTTTTCCAATCCGATAGATGTGAAGAATTTGAGGTGGCATGCAGATTTTAAGAAAAATAATGATGGGATCCTACGACATGCGTCTGATTCCCCACAGTGGAAGAAGATTGATTTATTGTACCCTGAATTCGGTGAAGAAGTCAGGAATCTAAGACTTGGGATTTGTACAGATGGGATGAATCCGTACGGGACATTGAGCAGCCAACATAGCACTTGGCCAGTTATGCTTGTTATATACAATTTTCCTCCCTAGTTGTGTATGAAAAATAAGTATGTTATGTTGTCGTTGTTGATATCGGGCCCTAAACAACCTGGAAATGATATCGACGTTTATCTTGAACCTCAGATTGATGACTTGAAGAAACTCTGGGGTGAAGGTGTGATGACCTATGATGCTTCACGAAGAGAGACATTTTATTTGCACGCTATGTTGTTTTGCACTGTGAATGACTTTCCAACATATGGGAATTTGTCTAGATATAGTGTCAAAGGATCTAAAGCGTGTCCTATATGTGAAGAGAACATTGATTCAATACGACTAAAACACGACGTCAAGACTGTATATCTTGGTTATCGAAGGTTTCTTCCAAAATTCCATATGTATCGTAGGTTGCATAAAGCATTCAATGGACGAAATGAGGAACGAAGTGCACCTAAACCTATACCAGGGGAGGATGTTTATGAAAGAGTAAAAGACTTTGCCACTGAATTTGGTAAGAGATCACAATGTACGATGGCCACACGGAGTGACAAATCTTTATTTAAGAAGAAGTCAATATTTTGGTATCTTCCTTATTAGAGTTCTTTGGCAGTCAAGCATTGTATCGATGTCATGTATGTTGAGAAAAATTTTTGTGATATCGTCATCGGTACTATGTTGAATATATCAGGTAAGACTAAAGATGGAATAAAATCCACAATGGACCTACACGAAATGAGAATAAGGATAGAATTAACATAAGTAGTTAGTATGGATCGGAGAACATACTTACCTCCTGCCTGTTACACGTTGTCGAGAAAGGAGAAGAAAACTTTTTGTGAATGCTTGGTAAATGTTAAGGTGCCACAAGGTTACTCATCCAACATCCATACATTGGTATCAATGAAAGATCTGAAGTTGATAGGTCTTAAATCTCATGATTGGCACACTCTAATGCAACAAATATTTCCCATGGCGATTCGATCTATATTGCCAAAGCATGTAAGGTTTGTAATCACCAGACTTTGTTTCTTTTTCAACAGTCTGTGCAACAAAGTTATTGACCTTGATACTCTCCATAAATTGCAAAGAGAAGTGGTTGTTACCCTATGTCAGCTTGAGATGTATTTTCCTCCTTCGTTCTTTGATATCATGGTACATCTTGTTGTCCACTTGACTAGGGAAGTGAAAATGTTGGGACCAATTTTGTTGCATTGGATGTATCCCTTTGAACGATACATGAGCATTTTTAAAGGTGATGTTCAAAACCGTTATTGGCCAGAAGGGAGTATTATTGAGGGTTATGTGGTGAGAGAGGTTATGGATTTTTGCAATGACTTTCTGAGTGCTAATGATGCTCCTGCTAATGATAAGAATATTTAGGAGCATTTTGGCAAATGAATTTTGGGATCATGGATGAAAGTAGTCAGTCGTGAGTAGTTGGAACAAGGTCACTTGTATATTTTACACAACATCGACGAAGTGAGTGTTTATATCGAGGAACATACCAATTTCATAAAGAGACAATATCCCCGAGCCAATTCAATGTGGCTTGCCAGAGAGCATAACAAGACATTTATTAAGTGGTTTGAAGATAATGTCTTACATAAACTATCTCAAACACTAGATAATCTTACTGAAACTATCAAATGCCTCGCGTTTAAACCAAAATTGAATGTTATGTCTTATGAAGGGTTTGACATAAATGTATTCCCATATTACACAAAGCATCAAGATGATAAGAGTGTCGTCCAAAACAGTGGGGTCACCCTTCAAGAGTCTTCATTGTTTTTTGCAAGTGCAAAGGATAAGAGTCCACGTGAAGCTAAAATGTCATATTACGGTGTCATTGAAGACATATGGGAGTTTGGCTACATAGATTTCAGAATTTCGCTCTTTAAATGTAATTGGGTTGATAAAACCAAAGGAGTTATAGTGGATGAATTGGGTTTCACACTAGTGAACTTTGAAAAGATTGGCAAGAAGAGTGAACCATTCAGATTGGCATCACAGGAGAAACAAGTATTTTATATCGATGATCCTGCAAATGATAAATGGCCAGTTGTTCTTCATCGTAAAAGAGAGTTCATTGAAGATCCTATAGATGAAGAAGAGTACTATGATAAGTATGATGACTCTAGTCCATTCTCAGTTGGGTTGACAACACCACCAAATATTCAAGCTAATGATGACTTGTATGTGCGCGAAGATCACAAAGAAGGATTTTTAATTGATAAAAGATCGTAACATTAGAGGCATGCATGTTTATATTTTTTTATATATTTTATTTTTTTGAATGTGAACTTTACAATGTAAACTTTACAATGTGAATGTGAACTTTACAATGTGAATGTGAACATTACAATGTGAACTTTACAATGTGAATGTGAACTTTCAAATGGCTGAGCATTCTCCTGATGACCGTGTTCATGATTACCGTGAGGGTGAGGACGTTAATGCACCACCTCACAATGTAAGTTTTAAAAATATATCCCTGAGGTTTCTATCTATATGTTCATTTATAGTTATATCCTGTAAGTGTTTTTTTTGTCAAATTTTAGGTTGGTGATGTACCCCCTGAAGAAATTGGGGCAGTTGATGAGCAGCAAAAAAAATTGAGAAAGTGAGAGGCATCACAATGATGAACAAGTTACTACAGCAAAGGGGCAATGGACCCAAACTGACTGTGGATTTTGATCATACAGGAAATCCAGTTGGTGTGAACCGCAACTCATTTATTTCATATCTTGGGGTTATTACTCGCAGCCATTATAGTCCTATTTTTGAATCCAGGCATAAAGTTCCTAAGGGGAATAAAGACTTAGTATGAAAGGAACTATGTATGAGTTATTATTATTTGCAATTCTATTTTTTTAGAATACTAATTTTTAGGATACTAGTTAATAGCAATTCTATTTTGCAGAGTATATTTGATCTGGATAAAAAGTTGCATCATAAATACGTGATGCAATGTTGTGGGAGGGTCCTAAGGAACTATAGGACAAATCTCACCCGAGATTACATAAGCGATGTTGAGAAGAGGTTCTTGATTGATTTCCAATTCTAGACATTGATCATTTTTTGACTAACTCTACACTAATAATTTTTGTTTGTATTCTATTTAAAAAATAAATTTAGGCAGAAGGCATCCACTGAGAAATGGAACTACCTGGACACCAAAGACTGGGTGGAGTTTGTTACCCAAAGAAAAATAGATGAATTCAAGGTATTAAGTGTCACTCCCAATTTAATTAATATACATTCTTATGTATTCACCTATTCAAGATTAACCTTTAGTGTTACTAACCAAATCAATGTGCTTACTAACAAGGCTATCAGCGATGCTCAAAGAGCAAGGCGTGCACTGAATGTGCATGACCACACAATGGGTCCAAGAGGCTATGCAGGCATTCGCCAAAGTCTGCAGACTGAGTCTACTGCTCAGTCTACTGCTACTCAGGAGTCCTCTACTATTGGTCCCGCACCTCTACCTCGCCATGCTATGTGGATATCTAGGAGGCAAAACAAGAAGGGATATATAACGAAGCCCGCAACTGCTGAGGTAACTGCAAAAATGGTAAAATTTAACTCTTAGAGCAATCGATCGATATTGATTATTGTTATGTTTACTTACCAATTTCTATTGATGTCGATTAGCGGGAGCTGCACGAGCAGAGGAAGGAAGGCAAGATCATCCCTGAGGGCACAAGGGATGAATTGATAGTTGCTTTGGGTAACCCAGAGCATCCTGGATGTGTTAGGGGTGCAGGCGCTGGTGTGGGCATCAAAGTGTTCTTTGGGCCATCACAACGCAAACCAGTCCCAAGAGCGGGAATTTCACAAGATGAGGTAACTTATTCTTTTTTTAGAATGTTATTGTGAAAGAGAATTCAATAATCATAAGCTAGCATTTCTTTTGTCCAAGTATAGGTAGATCAATTAATTGAAAGGAGAGTCAAGGAAGCATTTTATAGGAGAGTCGAGGAAACACTTGATAAGAGAGTCAATAAAGAAATTAGCAAGTGGGAGGCGTCTCAGACTGTCACTCAGATAGTATATGTGGTGGCCCACTCTTCTCCTACTGCACAGGTTGGGAGTAATCTTGTAGACCCATCACCTAGCACGTCCGCTGTAAGTATTTTTATGACATATATAGTAGCTAGTCTTTTCAAGATGATATGTTTATGTATATATGTATATAACATTCTTTATGTAAATTTGTATGGGTTGAAGCCATGCCATCGAAAAAGTCAAGAATATATCATTGTAGAGGCACATGCTTACTGAACCCTTCTAGGGGAGATGTTTCATGTGACTCCAGTACCAGCTGGTGCAGTTCGTGTGAGCCCGATACATATACTCCCCGATTGGAGGGATCTTCCACTACCATATGACCACCCAGATTCTGAAATGCTTGGTGAGGAAGAAGGCGGAGTGATAATGTGGCCCAAAGCGGATGTCGTCTATACTAATATTATATGGTAATTTTACATTATGTTAATTTGTTAGTGTGTATATATGAGTCAATTGATCTGAAATTATATATACAGGTCAAAAACAAGACACCCACTACATCTCGACCTCCACCTCCAGCTCCTAAAGTACCAAGTTTGCTTCCAAGGGACCTACACACCTCGTTAGGTCCTAATTGTAGGGGTATGGCAGTATGGATAGGCGAACATGATTCAAATTTCCATATAAATGTTACTATTTCGGAGGATGTTGCAGGTCAATCATACGATAATAATCTATTTATACAATTTTTGTATACATATTAATGCATACGTAATACAAGTTTTGCATACGCATTAATGTATACATATTAATGCAGGTCAATCATACCATAACAAGCTATTTATTATACAAGATATTTTAGAGTTGTTTTGTTATGATTGGCTGAACACATCTATGATAGAGCTGTGGATATGGTGAGATCTTGTTTATACATCCATGTACCTTGTTTTATATATGGTGATCTGGTTTCTTATATATTAATATATACGTAATATATGCTTTGCAGCCACTTACACACGATATATACATATTTTGCATTTTCCCATGTGGGATTTTTGGTTCCATCTTTGATTAGTCTTGTAGATACATGCCCATATTCAGTTACTTCATACTATTGTGTTGCTTTTGAATATTTTGCTAAAAATAAGAAGACGGTGGTAATAGCTCCATTCAATGTCGAGTAAGTTTACTTTGCTTGTAATTTAGACTTAAGAAAATTACATTTTTATTGTGGATTTTGAGTTATTAATTTTTAACGGTCTTACCTGTAGTGGTAGGCATTGTGAGTTACTAGTTATTGTCCCCAAGATGTTCACTGTGTATTATCTAGTTCCTGCGGGGAAGGAATTGAATACATTATATGGACACACAATGAAAAGGCCATTATTCCCGTGAGAAATATTTCATATTTTTATATCTGTTAATATCTGTTATTACATTACTATTTAATTATGCAATTTAATATGTTACATTAACATGTAGGGCTTTAGATAAGTTCAAGAAAGATGGAGGAAAGGTCCCTAGGAAAAAGAATCAGCCACTAATTTGGGAGAATGTGAAAGTAATTTCCCAACTCTAATGTATATATTATTTATGTGAACTGTGCTTATTTGTATTTTTGAATATTTTGTTTTTTTCAATTTATAGTGTGCTACACAAGAGAACGACTGGGCATGTACCTACTACGTGATGCAATTTATGGACCTAATCCTCAAATATGTCGTAATGGAAATCGATACTATACATCAGGTATTATATATAGTCTCATTAGATAATATGAAATATAACAATCATATTACATATTATTAGTTATATATATGTCATTATCTTTGCAGGTGTTTAAAACTGAGTTTAGCACATGTGGAAAGTTATTAGATGTACATACTCACTATACGAGGGAGGAATTAGATGTTGTAAGAGAAGAATGGGAAAAATCCCTACAAGTAGTGGGAATTTTTAAATATAATTGGGACAATGATGACAATGATGACGATGATGAATAAAGAATAATATTTCTAAAATTTGTTCTCATAATTATTTTGTGTGAATGTGAATGACTTTTTTCTGAATTATCATATGTGTGAATGTGAATCACTTTTTCTGATCAATACATGAATGTTTCTACATGTGTCTGAATGTGCAAAGAGATGAAATGAATGGAACTGAATGTGAATGTAAATTACTTTGCAGGTTTCTACATGTATCTGATCAATACATGTGTTTGAATGTGAATGACTTTGCCAGTTTGTAGCATGTTGTTGGCTAATATCAATGGATGTTGTAAACCTATAGTTTAGAACTGCACTGCAGGTTCTGCATCCTGCTGACCAGTCATACAGCAGGCTTGCAAACTGATAAGAAAAAAAATCAGAACATCGGCGTCGGTTATTTTTATAAAACTGACAATAAAGACATAGGACGTCAGTTAATAGTAAAAAATCGACGTCTTTGTTCCCTCGCTGGCTTGGTGGTGGGAAGGGTAATGGTGTCGGTTTTTGTTTAATTACCGATGTCTTTCACCATGATATAGTGTCTGTTTTCTTTAATAACTGACACCTATAGTTCTCTTAGTGGCGCATTTTCAGTGGCAGGAAGGGTTATGGCATCAGTTTTTATTTATTAACTGACATCTTTAACCATGATATAGTGTCGGTTTTCTTTAATAACTGACACCTATAGTTCCCTTGCTGGCACGTTTTTGGTGGAGGGAAGGGTTGAAGATGTCGACTTTTAGCAGCGCCCACTAGGGTTTCTTTTGGAAACAACACCCACTAGGGTCTAAATAACCGACGCCAAAGGCCTTTTCTATAGTAGTGTAGCACCGATTTCTCTCTTTCTCACTTTGTTGGGATGATGACAGCTAGGATATAGGTGCAAGAGAGTTATCTTTACAGTCCAACTATCATGCCCCTATAAATAGGAGATGAAAGAAAGTAGGGTACCCTTGGGTAAACAAAAGGTTGCAGTTGCATTTAAAGTGAGAAACTCATGGTCTATTAAAATAATATTATGGAATGCATTAATTAACTAATTAATCATATTAATTGATTATCTAATCTTTGTTATCTGGCTTTACTTAATTGCTCCAGATTAGTAAGTTGACTTAATAAAGAAATTTAATTAATTGGATTATAAAGTTTACCAATTAACCAAGATTACATTCCATATTAATCTAGTAGATTACGTAAACATTTTGGTAATCAGTTTGATTCAGAACATTTCCAATTACGTCCACAATTATGCTCTCATTCGAATAACATTGTATGTGTGTGAGTCGTAGGATCCAAATTACGTTTGTGGTGATATTCATAATCATATTATGATTTCACAAATAATGATTGGTATTTAGCAAGACTTCATTGCTATTTAAGTAATTGAAGAAGCTGGAGAACAAACTTCAACCTACAAAATGTGATTGGTGTTACAATGACTATATTTTTCTTTTGTCTCTGATATCAGTATCAAACTCGATGTATGGAATTGTCATCCTCTTCAATGTTCAATATGTGTTCTTTAAACTACAACAGACTGTTTGAGATATGTGCAAGCTCAATATCACATATTGATTCACACCAGCATCGCCATACATTTTTCAGTCTCACTTATCATCTAGTCAGGATATCAAGCTCCTGTAGGAGGGACAAATTCCATCTACATCGCTCACAATCATCCCCATGTGTAACAGTGTACCAAAGCACCATCTTTATAGCAACCCATATTTAGGATCATGACGGATGATGTCAAAGTACACCGAACGACATGTGACGAGTATAGTGATTTTAGGTCTTAGAACCACAATCACCACCATTACTATGAGAGTTGACTTTGACTACCAAACATGGTTTTATGTGTAACTCTCAAGGTGGATCAGTCTGAAACACTATTCTCTGACAAGTATATATGTACTTGGTTTGATATCACATATCATGACTAATGAGATTTTGTCATCAACCAATCACACACTCTAGTCTTAAGTCTTATTGTTTTCTATTAACCTTCCACAATAACATTCGACTAGGGAGATAACAAAAATGCATACACTGTTGACATCTATATGATCTCATCGTTCAGGTCCTCAACCCGAAGACATACATCATTGAGTAATATCATTCTTTAGACATTTATTATGTTTCATAATTATCTTAGAATTGAATAAAACTAAATAAGTTGGAAGATTGTCTTTATTATTAATCAAATCATTTACAAGATATGCCATTACAATCATCACATGATTGAATCTTTGGGCATACCAACCAACAGTAAGATAGAAATACAAATGTATACATATCCTCGAAATCCTTCAAACATTATTTTCTTATGTTAGTCACATGTTCTCTTAAGCATATATGGACTGAAATATCATAATATATGCTAAAGTTCTCTAACAATGTCAACTTCAAAGTGTTTTGATGTCATTCAATGGGAGAACAAAATACATATGCTTCCTTACTGTTTGAGGATTATTATATAATGAGATCAAAACTTTTTGCTAGTAGTTTTGTTTTTAGATTTTTAGTTGAACAAAATCCTAATATTAAAGGTATTGCATCTATAATTAGTTTTGGTCTTTCTATATCCAAATCTTGAAAATAGCATAACTTCTACATTCATTGGAGTTTTAAGATGAAATTCTTGATGCAGAACTTTTAATTCCTAGTGAATATATAAGTAAAAGTTTAGATATTTTTGAGATTATTATGAAAAGATATACATGTTATGGTGCTAAAGAGAAATTGGGCTTTATGTGTCCGGATTTGAAGTTTTGATCCTCTGTATGGCCAAGGATAGTTACGTACACCATGATTGGATAATTTTGATCTGTTTGATAAGCTTTATATTTTTTAAAGTTGACACACATGATTTATATCACAAACATATCTAGTTGTGATATATGAAACTTAATTAATGCAGTCGAAGAAATAAGTAACTCGCTTAACTAAACAAGTGTAACCTTAATCTTGTAGTGTCATGTGATTGTAGAACTTCTCAGTGTCAACACATGTTAAATAGTGAAATGGATAACCCTTATAAAAAATTTTAATTGTAAGAAGGAGGTCAGAGTCATATACAATGAATATATGTGAGTGCGGAGAGGGTTTATCTCCATTATCTAGAGTTCAAGTTTATAGAGAGCGACTAAGACTTTGTTTCAAAATTTTGTGTAGTTGAGAGTGCCTTTGATCATAACTAAGATTTAAGTGTTAAATACTCTAATTTTTTATTTTATGGTTTGTGTACTCTGGATGGACCATGTTTTTATTGGCATGGCTAGTGTGCCCCTATTGGAAAGCTAAGATGCTATGCAACTATATCTTTTTACTTAAACTAACAAAGGGTACGATATCTTTAGGATTCAAGTCATCCAAAGATCTTATACCTGGCTGGTTTTTTCCTCATTGTAGTCGGCTAGCAGTTTGAGTGGTATGCCTCAATCTACCTAAGATAACAAAATATGTAATTCAACCATGTTGGATTATGTTTAGGTTTAATTAGTGACTCAGTTTGTACGAAGTTAATATTTTACTATTCTTGCAAGAAGGATATGTCATTCATATATGTACCTATTAAGTTATTTGTATCTATCTTTTGGTCAAATAAGTGTGGGACTTCATTGATAACCAACTATAGGTACATGAGAGTTTAGACAACGTGCACCCCACTCCACACACTAACAACCAGATATCAAAAACTATATTTCTCATAGGGAATTCAAGACTCAACATAATAAAACCATGACACATATTCCAGTCATACGACTAAGGACATAAAACAAAATCCCATAGACCTAAGCATACACACAATCCAAAGTTCATAGTAGAACATAGAACCAATAGGAACTGAAGACACCTTCATGAAGAGCCATTCATTTAGGCTTCTTTTTCTTTTTAGATTTTAGATTTCCTCCCCAATTTTCATACAACTTATGTAGTTGTGAAACAATCTTCATATCTTTGTCACAATCTTCATCCTCCTCCATAACCTACAACCTCCATATACTTTCTTCTTATGGAATAGGTGGGACATCAAACACCCAGAGTTGGTTCTCCTCAACATTCATTTGAGCACATGCCCACTGCGTTCCAACACAAATTTGCTCATTGTATTGCTTACTAAATTCAATGTTCCTTTGAGGGAAAGATGCAAGCTATGCCCAAAAAATTTACAACCTATGCATAGGTTAGGTTTAGCCATAACTAATATCTTTAGAGTGGAGGGAACACCATATAGGATCAATAGAAACAACTTTGGGAATAGACGAGGAAGCTTGAACCTCCACACATCCTCTGGCCCTGTGAAAAAACTTCGTACTCAGATCATAACCCTCAAATCAAGAGGACAACCAACTATTATTTCCACTCACATAATAACTTCATTCGTTTGTGGCACACCTTGATTCTCAACTTCAAACAAAATAAGAATAGAGGGGAATGATATGGAGGTTTAAAGAGCTCCAAGACTCCAGTTGTGAATGATAACCAGAAGGCTATCCATCATCCACAAAGAAACACCAAAAATCCTCTCTCTTTCTTTCATTGCCAATAACTCAACTACAGAACTTTCCCTTTCCTCTTCAATGATTTTGAATATGCTCTCTCGAACGACACTACTTGAAAATCCATATGGCTAAGAGATGATAGAGCAGTTTACTTACAGTGAGTCCAACCGAGAGGTGATCATCCCATGATGGCAACTCTATCTTGGATCTCATGATCTTCACAAATTTTACCATATTATTTATCATTAGTCGTAGGAAAGCCATAAAAGAAATGGTGATCTCCACCTAATCTAGTTATGAGTCTCTGATCCAATCATCACCCTGGCTTGTAGACACTTGACTAGATAGGAGTACATGTCGCTTTCTCTTGGGGTGTTGGAGAGGAGCTTGAGCATGGATCATCTATAGCCATAGCTTCCTTTCTAGGTGACTTTCGCTTGCCTCCTCTCATAATGGAAGCTCATGAATCCTGATAGAAGTCTTAGAAAAGGGAATGGTTTGCTTCTCCACTCTCCCAGTTGCCCTCGAACAGAGAGGAGATGCCTCTTATGTCTTTTGCAAACCTTCCCCATTCTCATCTCTCCTTCCACCTCTAGGGAAACACCCTCCCACTTCCCCTCATCCACGAACTTACCCCCGACCTTTTCTACCCATCCCTAATAAAAAACAATTATCTCTCTCTCTCTATCTCTCTCTCTCTCTCTCTCTATATATATATATATATATATCACTAATGTTCATTATATAGACTCCAGTTAGTTCTTCTATTTGTTTAATTATCTACTTTAATTGATATTCTTACATAATCTGCTTATAAGATATAAATGTTATCATATGTTATATAATATATCTCAAACTTGGAGTCTCATCCAGTGGTTTTCCACATCTTTTAGGTGATTAGCAGTCCAACGTAGTCTCTTGGTTAAGAGAAACCTTGGTTTGGAGATCAACAGAGTTTGGAGGTTTGTGTGGTTCAAGCTCCATTCCTAGACTCATACTTCTACTCTCAACAACTGGAAGGGGATTTATTATGGATGCATATAAACCCAACTATTTGGTTGTATACCATACATATTGTATATGTTGTAACTATATCGTAAAAAGATCTTTTATATACATGTTTCGGCTAAGGCTATTGAAATTTTTATAAAGGTACTTGGTATAAATACATATTGGAGTATGTACCTTTTTCCAATTATTCATATGGAAATGTTTGAGATATATATTTGGCTTTAATTTTGTACCATTTCTGGTGTTGTGATTGGTTAGTGTTTGATCCATGTTTAGGTCTTGAGTAGTTTCATTTTGTGTGGCGGGTTGTCACACTTATATTTATCTAAGAATATCTAATGATGTGAATATGTTTAACTTCCATGAAGAGAATATGAACAACAATGATATCAGCAGTATAACAATTGCAACTTACTAGATATGACTTGAATGGATACATGATTCATTGCAAGGGTGATCCTATGTCTACTAAATAAACATTAGCAACATAACATATGTCAACATGCAATTTTATATTTCATACCAAAGATTTTAATTCTATTTATGAGTGAGGTTACACATTCTACTTGTAGTAAATTGGAATTGAAGTATCTTGTTCTTATAAAAAAATTCTGACAGAGTTTTCCTCGGTCGACAAAGTTCTCGACCTAGTGAGGTTTGGTCGAAGTATTTGTCATTCTGATGTTTTTCAAGTTTTTGTAGGCTTAAGACAGTAAATTACTTGCACGACTATTTTCGAAATGTTCTCGGCCGACAACTTTCTCGACCGATAATGTTACTGTTTCTCCAGAAAATGCAAATTTGAGACAAAAACTACTTTGGTCGACAAGTTTCTCGACCGAAGACTGTCTCAGTCGAAGTTACTGTCGATCGAGACTGTTTCTATTTTTTTTAGTAATTATTTTCAAGTAAAACATAAGTTACTTCCAATATAATTTTATACGAATATGCAAATTAAAGCCCAATTTAGTTGAGATAAGACATTTTGAATATCAAAGTAAACTTTTAGGTCAAATCTCAACTAATCATTTTCAAATATCCTAGGTTTGTAGCCTTGGAACCCAAACTAAATCAAAATCCTTTTTCTTGTATGGGCATGAAAAAGAATAATGTCCAAGACATAAGAAATAGTGACAACAAATGGAATCAATTTCATTTCTTCTTTGAGTTGAGTTGTTTTTGGGTACAAGTATGGCCTTGGTGTTTGGTGCTTATGTTCTTCTAGATTTATGATGAGGTCTTCCTTTTGGAACATACCCTAAACCTCTTCTTCCAATTTGGATGGAAGAATCCTTTAGGATCTTATCAAGGGTATCTTTATTTTTCAAGCTACTTATATCTTTTTGTAACTTAGCAATTTCATCCATTCTCCTTTTAATGTCTAACTTTGCTTGATCTAGATTAGATAACAAACTATCTCTTTCTTTGACAATAACATCATAATCTAAATGAGTACACAAAATAGGTTGAGTTTGAAGATCATTCAACTTTGCAAGCAATTCAACCTTTTCTTGAGAAATAAAATTGTAGTTTGTCTATAGAGTAAGAAACTTCACATTGCAATCATTAAAATATGATTTCAAGGTAGCATTTTCAGAAATAATACTTTCCTTTTTAGAAGCAAGATCATTTAACTGAGCATATAATTCTTCATTGATTTTGTAACTTTTTTTAGTTTCTTTTTACAATCAATATATTTATCATGTAATTCTTCAATGCTAGCAATTAACTCTTCTTTAGATAAATCAAATAAGCTTACCTCATTCTCTTCTTCATTTGTTGTAGCAATAAGGCACTCCACTTCTTCTTCTCCATATTCATTATCATCACTTGAGTCGTCCCATGCTGCTTTGTAGGCTTTTTCCTTCTCTTTGTGAGAGCATTTCTTTCCCTTCTTCATTTTGAGACAATAACTTTTTAAATGTCCCTTTTTGCCACATTTAAAGAACCTAGGGGAAGAGGAAGAAGAAACACTAGAATTTTTTTTAGTTTTAGATCTTCTATACTGCTTACCATTTACAATTAGAGTCTCTTCTTCACTATCTTCTTCACTTGTATCATGACTAATTTTGGTTGTTGCCTTGACTGCAATATCCTTCCTTTTCTCCTTTTTGTGTTCGGCCACCAATCTTTCTTCTTCTTCTTCAAAGGTGACCTCATGAGTCTCTAAGTTGCCAACGAGCTGCTCCATCCTCAATCTAGTGAGATCATTGGTTTCTTCAATGGCCATCACTTTTGGTTTGTACTTTGGAGGCGAACACCTAAGAATTTTGGATATTTGATCTTCTTCACTTATGAATTTTCATAATGCACTCAAACCGTTAATGATAGTAGAGAATCTTGCATACATTTCACTAATGGACTCATTTGGTTCCATACGAAATTGTTCAAACTTTTGTTTGAGCATACTAATCTTAGAATTTTTAACTTGTATAGTTCCTTCATGTGTAATAGAAAGTCTATGCCATAAATCATATGTAGTTTCACATGAAGAAATTCTATTGAATTCACTTACTGAAATGGAACAATATAAAATACTTACAGCCTTGGCATTTAGTTGAGCTTGCTTTACCGTATTGATGATCCCATGTAGCATACTCAATTTTCGGAAGCTCATATGGAGTAGACACCATCCTCCAAAGCTCCCAACTAATGCCTTGAAAGTAAAATTGCATCCTTCTCTTCCAATAGTTGTAATCGCTTCCATCGAACAATGGTGGACGAGCTACGTAGGTTCCCTCCAGGTTCAAGTTGTTGAGAAACCATCCCAGATGCTTCAAGACTAGTTAAGGCTCCTTGAAGACCTGCTCTGATACTAATTGAAAGATCTAGAGGGGTTGAATAGAGCTTTTTGGAGTTTTTAAAATAATTAAACACTTGAAAAAGAAGTAGGAGGAAACAAGGAAGACAAAGGATGTAGAGTGGTTCCTACCTTAGAAATCTAAGATAGTCAGTCCACTACCTGATTGTTTCCAACTGGGATTTTGAAAGCAATTTATTTTATTACCTCTCGAGGATGTTACACAAAATACAATTTCTTTCCTACACCCTTGAAGTAGCCTTCACCCAAAGTAGCCTTAATCCTCCTAGAAGTAGCATTGTGAAGTAACTCCAAGTCCACCCTTGAAGCAGCCTTCAACCAAAGTAGCTTCAATCCTTAAGGCAGCCTTTTGAAGTAACTTCTAGTCCACAGAGAAGCCTTCACCTCCCTGAAGTAGCTCCACCCCTTGAAGTAACCTTCTCCACCAAGAAGTAGCTCCAAGATCCTCCTTTCAACAACCTCCAACCTAGGAGTATTTAAGGAAATAACTTTACCAATTAGTACAATGCTTTGATCCTATATCAAGCATATTGATCTCCTATCCACTATAGATGAATGTGGTAGTGTGGTGGCTAGGAGATACTAAGCTATAGGACACAAATGTAGAGCTCAACGAAACAAATTGCAAGTGTAGCTTTGCTTGTTGCTTACTTAGAATGAATCTCAAGTGTAATTTTATGCACAAGTGATACTTTGGGTGTCCTAAGATTTTGAGGAGAACAAGAGTGGTTTCTTTCCAAAGGAGCCCATTTCTTCTTATCTTCTTCTCCATTGTCTTTTCTAAAGGTGCAGTAGAACTTCTCCACTTCACGCAGTTTCTCGGGAGAGGACCTTGTTCATTTTTAGCAGCTAAAGGAGGAGAATTTCATCCCCAAACCTGAATTCCTCCTTCTTGTGGTTACATTTTCAGATCTCTTTGTTTTTCCTCCTCTAGATCATGTTAAAACCTAAATTTTCTGTAGAAAATATGCAAAGCATGATTATGGACGAGTAATTACCTTATCTTGGGCATGGGAGAGTATCTCCCATGTCATAGCATGTAAGGAACATTATAATTTCAAACTAAATGCTAAGTTGCTTGTTTTTCCACCTTGTGAGCACCAGTTTCTTGCTTCTTGCATGTATGGCTGGCCACTTTATGTGCATGTTTTATGCTTTCTTGCTTGATCTAAGAAGATAAGTAGGAGAGTAAGGAGGTACTCTCTTGACAACTCCTTCTTTACCATGAGAGTGGAAATTATGGAGTTGAGGAGTAGGTTTGTGATCCAAAAGGAAATTCATACATGGGAATGTTGAATTTAGTTAGGATCGTTGTACTTGCACCAAGAGGTGAAGTGAAACATACAACTCTCTTTTAAAACAAGTGCTTAGTATGTTTAAATTTCATGCTCCTATTTTATGCTATGATATGTTGGTGAAATCCTAGGTCCAAGATCCTTCCATATCTGAATCTTAACCTTTCTTAAGTGATAATTTACTATTTTGTTTTAAATCTATAATTTAGTTATTCTAATCCAATCATCTTGTGTACAACGATCTAGATTATTGAAAATCATAACTCTTGTGCCTAACTAACCAACGCTCCTTGTATTCAAACTCGACTACAACTACTCTCGTATATTTGTAGGAAATAGCTAGTTGAGTAAAAGATCATTCTTAATGATTGAAACTCATTAGTGTAAACAACCAACAAGTTTTTGGCATCATTGCTGGGGAGCATCGGTATTCCTATTAGAGTAAGAGTTGTTGATAAGTAAATGAGACTAGATCACAACCTTCATATCCACCATCATATCCATAAATCATAATTCATCATGATCATCATAATTTGTTGTATCTTCCATGTTTTTTTTGTATCTAACTCACCTTGTTTATTTGTAGGAGCATATGGGGTGTTCACAAAAAGATCCTTGAACTGTGCATATGTCTACATTTAGAAAATGAACACACTATTTGCATCCCTCATGGAGCAAGAAGGAGTGAAACCCAAACATGTATGGACGAATCACAACCCACACAACCATCATCCATGTCACCATCATATGCACCACCCTCATCCACACATCCTTCATTCACATCACCATAACTCACACCTAATTCACCACCAACACCCATACCACATTCTTCCACACTCTCAAATCCACCACCTTCATCCATACCACATACACCACCACCATGTACGCCACATCCACCTAATCTTTTGGATTCACATGAAGAACTAGTAAAGGAGGATGACCTTCCTCTTAAGGACTACTTTGGTACAGATGCAATGCACATGAGTGGGCCTATTAATATTTCAAAATTTGAGGCAAAGGAGTTTTCTATCAGCCCATCTATCAGACAATTGCTACAGCTGAATGCATTTGGAAGGACACCAATGGAGGATCCAAACCTCCACATTGCTGAATTTCTATAGTTTCTAAACACCATAAAGATATATGGTGTTCCTACTGATGTGATATGCCTAATCCTTTTTCCATTCTCTCTTAGAGATAGAGCCAAGGCATGGCTCTGTACTTTGCCAAAGAAGTCAGTCAGCACTTGGGAGGAGCTTCTAAAGGTCTTTTTGGCAAGATATTTTCCACCTAGCAAAACTTTACAGCTGAGGATTCAACTCATCAATTATTCTCAAAGGGATGGAGAGACCTTGTATGATACATGGGAGAGGTTGAAAGATCTTTAACATCTTTGTCCACATCATGGTCTAAGCAATTGTCTTCTATTGCAATCTTTCTATAATGGTTTGTGCTACAATATAAGGAGAAGCCTATGCTATTATTGTGCAATCTTTTTATAATGCACAAATCTTATGGAGAAGCCTATGCTATTATTGAAGATATGGCAGCAAATCATTTCCAATAGAGTCCGACTACAAGCTACCACCCATCCTTTTCACATACTACTTCTAAAATGCAAGTGGAAGATCACACAGTTGGTGTTATAGACTTGATTACAGCAAGGCTAAACACTTTGTCACAAAGGTTTGAGAATCTAATCCCACAACTAATTCAAACAGCCAACAATATTTGTGATGCATGTGGGTTGCTTGGACACCCATCTTCTACATGTTATGCTTCTTCTATTTATTCCCCAGTGGGCTACACTCCACCAGACTTCTATAGAAATGTCAACCTGAATTTCATTCAGCCACAACAACCACAAGTATCTTCCAACTTAGAGACTATGATTGCAACATTTATTTTCACTCAAATGCAGCAAAATGAGGAGTTCCATCAATAAAGACAATTTATGATGGATGATATTGGCCAACTCTCTTCTAAGGTTGAGGCTATAGCCACTCATGCACACATCTTGGAGAAACAAATTGCCCAGCAAGCTCTTCCTAGAAAAGAAGCATTTCCACCTTTCTTGCCTAGTCCACCAGAGACAAATCCTACATATTTCAGGCTGGTGACATTACAAAATGGAGTTGTTATAGAGTTATATCCTTTACAGTATGATGATGTTGATATCCATGATGATTATGAAGTTGCAACTAAAGGGGAGAAAGCTACAACACATGCTCTACATGGTGATTCTTTAAGTAAGCCACTTGTCTTTCCTCCTCACACTCTAGATGCCACAATGCTTTATAATGAGAACACTCTTCCCAACTCATATTTTGATGATGCTTCAAAGGAGAATGAAAAGACAAATAGTATTGGCATACAAAAGACTATTCTTGATGCAGCTCATAGGTGATTTCGATTGCCCCAAATCAAAGACATATTTGCAAGGACGCATAAATCTTTAGCAAAACAATTTCCAACTGCAAATCAGAGCACCGGTCCTCCATGGACTTTGATGTTTACACCATGATGAGGTACCCGATTGCAACCTTTTTAGTTTGATTTATGTAGTGAGGACACTACATATTTCAATCTTAGGGGGGAGCAACCGGATGGTAACCTAGTTTTTTTAGCTTTTCCCTTTCATGTCATTTGCTTCTTGTCATTTGCTTTTGTTTTGTGTTCACATTTCAGTCTTTTGTTTTCAATTCTGCTCTTGTTGTGACAAATATAGTATGATATGAGGTTTATCTTTTATATGTGGATAGAACTCCTATGCTTAACTGATTGTCCTCTTTTGATGAGAAATATGATTTAGAAAAATTGTAAAAGACATTCATTAATCAAATGAAACATTTTGGCCATCAACATGTGCTTAACTCTGGTTTATGCTTCTATTCTGAACATTCATCTTTCACATCCTTGATTTCTTAATACATGTAATGGTTTCAATTTTTGTGAGTAAATCAACTTTTCAACATCATTTGGAATACATGATGTCCTTTCTAAGCTCTTAGTGCATTTTCAACCACTCTTTCAATGAAAAATTTTCAAAACAAATGAATGAAATCTAGCTAATGTTGCAATTTAGTTAACTAATCCTATGTTTTTGGAAAAAAAATTAAAAATTCTTTTGTCATATCTCATCTTTATATCCCATAAAAGTTGGCTAAACTGGCCACATATCATGCTAGCCTAGTATAAGTGTGATATGGCCATGATGGTTAGGTGTTATGTCTTAAAAGAGGGTAAAATACCCCAACCGACACTCCACATGTGCATAATCCTACATTAGCATCCGAGTGTCAAAACCCATAATCCATTATCATATCACTTTTGAGAAAGAAGGAAGTACAACTAAAATGTCAATTTTAACTAAGATTTCATCATTTGTATCGAAAATAGTTGAGAGTTTGAGTTGCACAGCTAATAATTGTTTGGCTTGGTCATCCAAATTCTACTTAGTGTTGTTTAATTGATTGGTTCATTTAATTGTGACCACCCCTTCTGAACTAAAAATCTCTTTCTTGGGTGTTTAAGTTGAATTGATGGCTATGAATATAAACATGTTGATCATGGTTGGCTTGTTCTTATACACATCTTTCTTTTCATTTGATCTATGCATGAACTTGACAATTCTTCATTTGTATTTCTATGCTCTTTTTTCTTGAGGACAAGAAATGGTTTAAGCTTAGGGGGATTTGATGTGTGCAAATCATATCATCTTTTGGATCATGTTTGGCTGCATATCCATGTTGTTTTGACTCAATTATCACTCTCATTCATGCTAGATTCTATATTTTTAGCTATTCTTACTTGTCTCATGGTTTGGATTGTAGGTACTACATTTTGCAATGAAATGATGAGGAATATATCGTATTATTACTTATTGGATCACTCGTCAAGTATCTACATGTTTTGGGGATCGAAATTATGCAAATACCACTTTTTACAACATGTAAAATGGACCTACACGCTGAAAGTTATGAGTAGAATACACAACAGCCCAAAACAACCATTGACACGCCGTGTCTTAAAAAGACACGCCGTGCACCTGGGAGCGTCGAGCCAACTGAAAGTTTATGGAAAGTTGCATGGCTTACATTTCTTCAGCGCACGCTATGCACCTAGGAGCGTCGAGCAGAATGAAAGTTTCTAGAAAGTTGCACGGCGTGCATTTCTTTAGCGCACCTTGTGCACCTGGGAGCGTCGAGCAGATTGACAATTTCTGGAAAGATGCACGGCGTGCACTTTGGACGCACGTCGTGTCTCTGGTAATTTCAGCATTTTGAAAAATACTAACTTTTGTTTAAAATGAAGAGGGAACTTAAGGGGCGGTTATCTCCGATTATTTTTTGGAAGTTCCCTCGTCTCAGAGCCAGTGGAGAGTAGAGGAAGGCAATTTTGAGGAGAACAAGGGTGGTTTCTTGCCAAAGGAGCCAATTTCTTCTTCTCTTCTTCTCCATTGTCTTCTCCAAAGGTGCAACAAAGCTTCTTCACTTCATGCAGCTTCTCGGGAGAGGATCCAGTTTGTTTTGGAATAGCTAAAGGAGGAGAACTTTGTCCCTAAGCCGGAATTCCTCCTTCTTGTGGTTACATTTTCGAATCTCTTTGTTTTTCCTCCTCTAGATCATGTTAAAACCTGAATTTGCTATAGAAAATCTGCAAAGCATGATTATGGACGAGTAATTACCTTTTCTTGGGCATGGTAGAGTAGCTCCCATGTCATAGTATGTAAGGAACATGATAATTTCGTACTAAATGCTAAGTTGCTTGTTTTTCCACCTTGTGAGCACTGGTTTCTTGCTTCTTGCATGTATGTCTAGCCACTTTATGTGTATGTTTTATGCCTTCTTGCTTGATCTGAGAAGATAAGTGGGAGAGTAAGGAAGTATTCTCTTGGCAACTCCTTCTTTACAATGAGAGTGGAAATTATGGAGTTGAGGAGTAGGTTTGTGATCCAAAATGAAATTCATACATGGGAATGTTGAATTGAGTTAGGATCGTCGTACTTGCACCGAGTGGTGAAGTGCAACATAAAAATCTCTTTTAAAACAAGTGCTTAGTATGTTTAAATTTCATGCTCCTATTTTATGCTATGATATGTTAGTGAAATCCTAGGTCCAAGATCCTTGCATATCTGAATCTTAACATTTCTTAAGTGATAATTTACTATTTTGTTTTAAATCTATAATTTAGTTGTTCTAATCCAATCATCTTTTGTACAACGATGTAGATTATTGAAAATCATAACTCTTGCGCCTAACTAACCAACACTCCTTGTCTTCGACCTCAACTACATCTACTCCCGTATACTTGCGGGATAGCTAGATGAGTAAAAGATCATTCTTAATGATTGAAACTCATTAGTGTAAACAACCAACATTATACAATATCATGAAGAGAGAGACATATTCATCACTCACCATACATGTAAGTCTTGTGTAATGTCCTATAATATCCATAATTATAACCAACTTGGAACATAACAAGAATGAGTACTTTAATTATACATATAATATCGTGCTCAGGTCGTCAACCTAAACCATGTGTCATGAGTCATATCATTCTTAGGACATTATCATGTACTTTCATTGTCTAAATATTGAAACAGACATAATAAGTGAAATTGCATTTTGTTCATAATCAAATCAAGTAAAAAGTAGCCCTATTACAATGATCCGTTAATGGTTCTTAGGGCATACAAACATCAGCCTCTCAGCTTGCACTAGATCCAATCACTCATGAACCTAATTCGAATGGATCGAACACGACCATCATATTTATGTGAAAGTGTGTTAGTTAGAGGATAAACAATGTTGCTCTCTATTGGTACTCTATAAATCTTAATATGTCCTCATTGTACAATCTAATGTATGAGATGGTAATGCTTCAGTATGTTCTTCAAATGTTGATTTGATCTGGGTTCCTTCTCTTGTTCATTAGATCCACTATTTTCATTGTAATGATCTACCACTTCCTCAATGGTTGGAACCACCCTAAGTTCACTAATGATCTTGTTGAACCATACTTATTTCTTTTTTGCATTGGATTTTGCAATGTTCTTGGCCTTAGTCATAGAATCTATCATTTTCTCTTACTTTGAACTCTTCCATCTTATAGATCCATTGAGACAAAACACAAATCCTTATTGTGATTTGTACCCATCCTCGTCAGTTTGGAAGTTTGCATCAGTGTAACCCTTTACAACTAACTCTTCCTCATAAATTTCGGAATTGATCCTTAATTCTTCTCAAGTACTTAGAAATATTCTTCACAACTGTCTCATGGCCATCATCTAGATCCAAGTGGTACCTACTCATCATGCTAAAAGCATACAAAATATCTAGGTGTGTACATATCTTTACATACATGATAGATCCAATTGCTGAGAAAATGGAATCTTACCCATGTGTGTCCGTTCTTCCAAAGAGATTTAATTGAGATTTAGAGAGACTTATTCCATGTAACATGGGTAGGTTTCCTCAATTAGAATCTTTCATTCTAAACCTCTTCAACACTTTGTCAATGTATGTACTTTGACTTAGACTAAGAATCCTTGGAGATCTAATTCTTTAGATCTTCATTTCTAGTATATAGGATGCTTTTCCTAAGTCCTTCACAGAGAAGGTATTGCCAAACATGTTTTAACCAATTGTAGAGTAGGGATGTCATTTCCCACAAAAAATATGTCATCTACATACAACATGAGAAATAGAATTATGATCCCACTATTCTTCTTGTAAACACAAGTTTCATCTTAATTTTAAATAAAGTCAAACTATTTGACTATATCATCAAAATAAAGATTCTATCTTTTTTATGCTTGCTTCAATCCATAGAGTGACCTTTATATCTTACATAAATTTTGGCTTCATTTAGAGAAATAAAACCCTCTAGTTGTGTTGTATAGGCATCCTCAAGAAGATTCTTGTTAAGGAATGCAATTTTAGCATCCTTCTACCAAATCTCATAGTCATGATAAGATGTCACTGCAAACATGATCCTAATGTATTTAACCAGGGGTACTAATAAATTTTTTTCATCATAGTCAGTGCGTTGAACTTTTACAAAACCTTTTTCAACAAATCTACTTTTTTAGGTTTCTACATTACCATCGATTCATCTTCTTCTTGAAGACTGATCAACACCCTTTGGGTCTTACTCCTTCAAGTGATCCACAAATGACCATACCTTGTTGGTATACATGGTGTTCATGTCATATCTCATGGTCTCAAGCCACTTATAGATTATGATCCTTCAATAGCTTCCTTGTAGGTTGTTTGCTCATCATATATAACCATCAAATCATCTTGTTGAGTCACAAGAAATATGTATCTCTCTATCTCAAGACATGCCCTACTAGATCATTGAGGTTCTTGTGTTACAATAGGGACTTGAGGTTCAAAAAATGTTTGTGGTTCCTTTGGTTCCTTATTGACTTTCATAGATTTGACGTGTTCTTATTTTTTGTGAACTTCTTCAAGGTCTATTTTCTTCACACTCATTCCTCTGGAAATATATTTGTTTTCAAGGGATACACCATCTCTGACAAAAAGCATTTTGTTTCTACATGGAATATAGAAGTAGTAACCCTTAGTTTCCTTAGGGTGTCTGATGAATGCATATTCATCTCTTAATTTTGCTTCATTTAAAATAATTAATTAGGACTTTTTTGTTAATTTTAGCTAATTCATAAATAAATAGCACTTTCATCTTTTTGATATACTTTTCCTGAATTCTTATGATATTTTTTTTAATTTTCAGGAATTATCTAAGTAATTAAATCGAGAAAATAAAAGATGAAGATATGAGGCTTTCAAATATTCCCGCAGTGCCTGAGATACTCGTCACCAAAATAGCCATATCTTTTGCGTCTAAAGGATGAATATCAAGATAAAGTATGGAATGAAAAGAGAATTTTATTGGCTACAAAACAATATATTTTGCGGCAATTTTGGTATTTATTTGGTTGCGCAATTAACCAGTGAAAGTAGCATTACGTTTTCCGGCAGAGTCTGATTTCAGTATGTACCTTTCACCAAAATTGGTATAACTCCCACATCTCAAGGAGGAATTTATTGTGCAAGTATGCATTGGAAAGATAATTCAATTATCTACAGGAAAAAATATTTTCGGGCCGCTTCTGAATTATTTACTGGACCAAAAAGATGCTCGAAACTTCTGTTGTTGGAAATTAATGCAAAAGGATGCAAAGAAATCAATTATTTCCTCTATTGACTAGATCTAGAAAGTTAGCAGCCGTCGGCGGCCATTTCTTTTACCCTAAACCTAATGTATACCCACTCCTTCTCCTATAAAAGGAGGTGCACTTCCTCCTCCTGAAGGCATCTTGGATTTCTTTGTATTGGAATTCTAAAGCAACTGGTTTTGTAATCATCTTCTTATTATGCAATAAAGTAGATTTTAGTTCAATCATAGTTCTTTCATACTTGTTCTTGTCTCTTCATTCCGCCTTAGTTTTAATCTTCTCTTCTCCGTTCTTTAATTTTAGAGTAAGGAACAAAGAACTAAGCCATTTCATTGTCTCTAGCATAAGGATTAATCTCCTGATTTTTTGGCTAGACTATGGCTTCAATACTTTCTTCCTCTGTCTCCCCTTTCTCCATGAGTGAGTAGACTTCTATCGAGGCAAGGGGAATAACCCCTTAGCCATGGTTTTAATGACTTATTCTTAAATGACTAGATGGTAATCAATTTTAATTAACGGTTGATCTTCGGATCACATGTTAATCCGGATGGAAATGACCATGGAAATCCAGATTTAGAACAATAAAATCGATTACATAGACATTTTGATATGACCATGAATTTTTGTCTTTTAGGATGATAAACTAGGAAGCATGAGCACCAAGACCAATGGGCTCATGTCGAGTTTATCTCTTGTGAGTTTTTAAATTCGCAAACCTTCATCGAATCGTCGTTTAAGAATTAGTTGTTATCGCCTAGGCTAAGGTGGTGAAAACCCCTACGAGCCTCGATTTCCATCTCTTGATTTAATCATTGCATCCTTTGTTTTATTTAATTCTTAGTCTTCCATTCATATAGTTTGCTTGTGTTAACAATCATCTTAATTTTTCCTTGTGCATGTTTATTCTTGTTGAGTGCATTTCTTCTTACATTAGTGTAATCAATCAAACCCCCAACTTGACTTTTACTTTCGGCTTTAATCTAAAGAAAAATACCAAAAACAAATAATAAAGTTCTTCAAAATTTGGGTTCTAAGAACAATCTCTAAAAAGTTGTCTTGTGGGATCGACCCGTCTATACTACCCTTAAAACCAAAAGTAAAAAAGGGTTAAACTCTAGGACTAACCATCTTAGTGATTGATATTACAAAACGACGATTATCAATTTGGCGCCGTTGCCGGGGACAATGGATTCTTTTCTCGAACCCCAAAACAATTTTGAAAAACTTTTTTTCCTTTTTTTCATGCCTTCCGAATAACATTCCGGAAGTATACTCCTCTTTCTGCCGAGTATCCATTCCGGCCGTACATTTTTTCTACACACAAATAACTTCTTTAATTGTGCATGCGACACACGAACGACGATTTCCAACCGTTTGATCTGGAAATAGAAAGAACTTTTAATCATCTAAACCGTCAAAATCTAGCGAGAATGAATGAAGACGAGGTCGCCCGTAGGATCGACCAAGCTCTCGCAGCTCAAAGAGAGCTCAACCAAGACGAACAAGTGGAAAGAGAAGCCGCTTTCCGAGCAGCCTTTAGGGCCGAAGAAGAAACCATAGAAGCTGATAGGAGGGAAGTCGAAAGGTAAAAACAATTAAAAGACTTTTCTGTTCCCAAAATGTCCTATGCACAACATCCGATTATACCCCCCAATATTATTGCTCCACAATTCAAAATCCGAACACAATGGATCACCATGATGCCAGCCAACCCCTTCTCAGGCAACAATGGGGAAAGTTGCCAAGATCATCTTCAAAGGTTCATTGACCTTTGCTCTTTGAACAAACTCCTGGGTGTCTCTGAAGATGCCATCCGCCTTAGGTTGTTTAGGTATTCCCTCTCCGACCAAGCTAGTAGCTGGTACAACACCATGGAGAGCGATGAACATGTCACAACATGGGAAGTTCTACAAAGCAAGTTCCTTGAGAAATTTTACCCCCCGTCTCTCACCTATGAACTTAGGGGTCAAATAACTCATTTTTCTATGTCCCCAAGAGAGTCTTTAGGTGAAGCCTGGAAAAGATTCAAAGACTTACTTAGGAAGTGCCCCCACCATGATATCTCTCAAGCCCAACTCATAGAGATTTTCTATCGTGGTGTTGATGATGATACCAAATTCTTTCTCGATTCCTCATCTGGAGGAAATTTCATGCATCAAAGTTTGACTATCACATGGGAGGTAGTCAAACGGGCTTCCGAAACAAGGGCTAGAAGAGGGATTGACGGAATCCTTAAGGTAGCCAAGGCAGAAGTTAATAATGATATCCAAAGCATAGCGGAAAGCCTAAAATTAATTGCCTTAAAACAAGATCGGTTAGAGTCATCCTTGGTCACCCTTAGGGAGTCACCCCAACAACTAAAAGCCATGGATTCCCTTTGTGGTATTTGCCAAGGTTACGACCATACCACTCTCCACTGTAAATATCTCTACAACATGCCCATGCAACCTGAAGTAGGACAACAACCAGAAGACCTCAATTCGATTCATACAATACCAGGCCAAGGTTACTACAATCCCAACCAACCTAGAAACCACCATAGTTTTCAATACGGGAACCTTTCAGGTGCCGATAACTCTAACCAACTTCAACAAAGGCCTCCCCACCCTCAAAGTAACAATCGACCACCACCTGGATTCCCATACAACAATCAAAGAAATTTTGGAAATCACCAAAATAGACAATACTACCAACAATTCCAAAACCTAAACCTTCCACCCCAAAATCTAAACCAACCTCAACCTTCCCAGCCACCTCAAAATGCCCCCCCCTCCTCCTCCCCCAAGTCATCCTAGCTTGGCAAGCATAGAACAAACCCTCGTGGCCTTACAAGCCCATCAAAAGGCAACTGATGCACAGTTGGCCCGTCTGTTTGCCCAACAAAAACCTCCTACTGGGACCTTTGCAGGGCAGCCTGAAAACAACCCCAAACATCCTGAACAACTCAAGGTTGTCTCTACTCGTTCGGGAAAGGTGCACGCCCCTCCCCCTCTAGAAAAATCTTCAGACCCACCTCTAGAATTCGAGGATGAGGACATGGTAGTTGTCGAACCTGAAGCCACACCCAAACCACCCGTCCCCGAAACCCCTCAAGTGGAAGATGAAGAACCAGTTTACCAACCCCGACCTCCTTATCAAGCCCGGCTCAAACAAATAAGACTTGATGCCCGCTTCATGAAATTTAGGGATGCTATGAAAAAAATTCATGTCGACATTCCCTTCCTTGATGCATTGGCAGACATGCCCGCCTGGTCCAAGTACATGAAATCTCTCTTGACTAGGAAGTATGTTACTAAAGAATATGAGACTGTTAAACTTAATAGGACCACATCAGACATTATCCTAAGTAAGATGCCTAAAAAACAGAAGGATCCAGGTTCTTTTAGAATAGGATGCTACTTGGGTGACAATGCTTGTAGAAAAGGCCTAGCAGATTTAGGAGCCAGTATATCCATCATGCCATATAGTCTTTGAAAAAGACTAGGATTCAATGACATGTTACCCACAACCATGACGATCCAACTAGCAGACTCATCAACAACTAAACCCATGGGAATCATAGAAGACATTCCAGTTAAAGTTGGAAATGATGCATACGTCCCTTGTGATTTTGTGATCATGGATATCAAGAAAGATTTACGCTACCCTCTCATTTTCGGACGTCCCTTCTTAGCCACTGCTCGTGCCTTAATTGATGTTGAGGCCAGTACCATTTTGTTAAGACTAGGGAAGCAAACCCTACAGTTTAGGGTGTTTGAAAGCATGAGGGGACCTAGTCTTGAGGAAGAAGTCTACCTCCTTGATTGCATTGATGAATTATCCCAACTAAGGCAAGAATGGGAATTAGTTGATGATCCCCTACGGACTACTCTCACCATCCCCACCGAATGTGATTTTGATAATGAACCATCAAATCAACTCAAGATTCATTTGGACAACTTTGAGGAAATCCCATGTGTTGAGATTGAAGACCTTAAAATGATCTCCACCATAGAAGAACGACTTGAACTGCCAAAGGCCCTGGAAATGAAGACTCTCCCCATAGGCCAAAAATATGTCTTTCTAGATGAACAACAATTATTCCCTGTCATTATCAATTCTGACCTTACCATTGAATAAGAAAACATGCTTATGAGAGAACTTAGGAAACAGAAAATAGCTTTAGGGTACAAAATGACGGATTTAGTTGGGATAGATCAATCCATTTGTATCCACAAAATCCCAATGATTGAAAATAGTAAACCTTCCCGAGACCTGCAAAGGAAACTCAACCAAAACATGAAGGAAGTTGTCCATCTTGAAGTAATTAAACTTTTGAATGCAGGAATCATCTACCCCATCTCTGACACTCCTTGGGTCAACCCTGTCTAGGTCGTCCCCAAAAAAGTTGGGAATACAGTCATTAGGAATGAGAAGAATGAGCACATCCCCACCCGTACCATCATAGGGTGGAGGATGTGCATTGACTATAGGAAACTCAACAAAGAAACTAGGAAAGACCACTTCCCTCTTCCCTTACTCGATCAAGTTCTTGAATGTTTAGCTCATCAACAATACTTTTTCTATTTAGATGGCTACTCGGGTTTTTATCAGATCCCCATTCATCTCGAAGACCAAGAAAAGACCACTTTCATATGCCCTTTTGGTACATACGCTTTTAGACGAATGCCCTTTGGCCTGTGCAATGCACCGGCCACTTTTCAAAGATATATGTCTGCCATTTTTTCAGGGTTAACTAAAATTGTCATGGAAGTGTTCATGGACGATTTCTCTGTCTATGGAGACAGTTTTGATTCCAGCCTTCAAAACCTCTCCGTTGTCCTTGATAGATGTATTGAATCACACTTAGTCCTTAATTGGGAGAAGTGTCACTTCATGGTCAAGGAGGGTATTGTTCTAGGCCATAAGGTGAGCAACCAGGGCATTGAAGTTGACCAAGCTAAGATTGAGGTCATCACCAAGCTACCTCCCCCAACCTCAGTCAAAGACATCCGAGCCTTCTTAGGTCATGCCAGTTTCTATCGGCGATTCATCCGTGATTTTTCCAAAATCACAAAACCTCTCACCAATCTTCTTCAAAAGGAGGTGCCTTTCCATTTGATACGACATGCATGGAGAGCTTTCTATGTTTGAAAAAGGCTCTCACCACCACTCCTATCATCTGTGCTCCTGACTGGGCCTTACCCTTTGAAATCATGTGCGATGCTAGTGCTTTTGTTGTAGGTTACATTTTAGGACAACGAATTGACAAAAAACACCATGTCATTTATTATGCATCCAAGACCTTAGATGAGGCTCAGTGAAATTACACCGTAACTAAAAAAGAAACGCTAGCCATTGTCTATGCTTTCGATAAATTTTGCTCATATCTTGTTGGTTCAATGGTAGTTGTTTACACTGATCTTGCAGCATTCACTACCTCGTGACCAAGAAAGATGCCAAGCCTAGACTTATAAGATGGATTTTGTTATTGTAGGAATTTGATCTAGAAATCCTAGACAAAAAGGGATCTGAAAATGTCGTGGCTGACCACCTCAGTAGACTTAGCTATAACCCCATTGATGAAAATCCAATAAATGAATCCTTACGCGATGATCAATTGCTCAAGGTAGACTCCCAATTTCCATGGTTAGCTGATTTTGTAAACTATTTAGCTGTAGGTGTATTGCACCCCGAGTATACGGGACACTCTAAAGTTAAATTTTTACATGGCGTCAAAAATTATTATTGGGATGAACCTTATTTGTTTCGACTTTGTGTCGATGGTTTATATCGTCGTTGTGTATCCCATGAAGAAAGCATTGCCATTTTGGAACAATGTCACTTTGGCCCCTATGGTGGTCACATGAGTTCCCAAAAAATGGCAAGAAAAGTCCTACAATGCGGATTCTTTTGGCCCACCATCTTCAAAGACTCATATGATTATGTGCTTTCATGTGACCAATGTCAATGGACGGGTAATATTTCCAAACGTGACCAAATGCCTCTTACATCTTGGCAGGAATTGGAGATTTTTGATGTCTGGGGAATCGACTATATGGGCCCATTTCCTTCTTCTTATGGATTTTCTTACATTTTAGTCGTCGTCGATTACGTGTCAAAGTTGGTGGAAGCCATACCCACTAAAATGTGTGACTCTAAACCTGTTAAGAAACTCTTTAAAGATGTCATTTTCCCTAGATTTGGAGTCCCTCGCACTGTCATTTCTGACATGGGATCCCATTTTTTGGAGAAAAGGTTTGAGACTCTCTTGAAAAAATATGGGGTTTATCAAAAAGTCGCCACTCCTTACCATCCTCAGACCAGTGGGCAAGTAGAAGTATCCAACAGACAAATAAAATCAATTTTAGAAAAAACTATTGGACGCACTAGGAAAGATTTGGCGTTAAAAATCAATGACGCTCTGTGGGAATATCGTACTGCCTACAAAACACCCATTGGTACCACCCCTTTCAGACTGATCTACGGTAAGTCATGTCACTTACCAATAGAACTAGAGCACAAACCAAGTTGGGCCATCAAAACTTTGAATTTTGACCTTTCCATGGCTGGAAAGAAACGTTTTCTCCAAATAAATGAGCTTGATGAACTTAGGATGAGTGCCTACGAAAATGCAAGAATCTACAAAGACCAAACCAAAATGTGGCATGATGGTCATATTAAGCACAAAGACATTAGAGAAGGGGATCAAGTTTTAGTTTTTAATTCAAGATTACGACTTTTCCCTGGAAAACTCAAGTCGAGATGGTATGGCCCCTACATTGTCAAGTGTGCTTATCCACATGGAGCTTTTCTTCTCTGGGATAAAGTTTTGGGTGAGTTTAAGATTAATGGGCACCGACTTAAAAGATACATCACCACTGAAGACCTTGTCGCTTCAGATTCAAACAATTTTTCATCTTTGAAAGACCTGAACCTATTTGACCCCACAACTTCCCCAGAATCCCAATAGACTGATCCATCTCTTGTCAGGCCATGACGTAAAACTTGGCACTTTTTGGGAGGCAACCCAAATAATTTTTGCATTTTTTCCCTTCTTTTCTAATATCATCACCCTTGTTTTTTTGTTTTGTTTTGTGTTCTTCTCTTTTGGGGAGTTGCTGTCATCGTCCTTCATCCTCCACCACAGCGATTCTTTTCCCCCATATCGGATTTTGATTTTGCTCAGGACGAGCAAAGTCTTAAGTTTGGGGTGGGGATGGGTGGTACGTTTCCACCCCTTTTTTCTTCCCCTTTTAGTATCTTTTCTTTGTTTTACATTTTGCATGTAGTTTTTTTCTTTCTTTCTTTTCATAGTATAATTGGCCCATATCTAGTCGGCCTTGATACGATCATTTGTCAAAATACTCCCCTTAATGATGTGATTGCCTTGCAATTAAAATTTTGTAACTTTCATGACTAGAACTCCTCCTGTCACTTAGGACCTCAAATAATAATCACTCCTTGGAAAAGATGGGAAGCCATAGAGGACTGATAGGATTCAAGAGTGATGCTTTCTTATCATGTAAAACTTGTACAAATTTTCTTGATTTTTTGCATGATTCGGTAATAGTTGAACCAATGCATGGTACTCTAAAAAAAAGATAGAAAAAAAAGTTGCACAAGAACAACCTCTTTTACTCTTCTTCCACCACTTCCAAATATTTCCATTCGTCAAAAAGAAAAAAAAGCCAGTAATGCCCAAAAGGCTAAGTTTGGGGTGGCACCCCTTCCCCCTCTTCCGCTTCTTCCATACCCACACAATTGGGTGTATCACCAAAAATCAAAGAAAAAAAATGTGGTCAATGTAACTGTATGTCCACTAAATAAAAAGGTCTCAAGTCGAATAGAGGAGAGACTGTCCTTCTTCCATACCTCCTTCACTCTAATTTTCTACCCAGGGGAAAACTACAAAATCCCCAACCATCCAAATCAGCCTTGTTCTTGTGTAAAACTTAAAAAAAAATTGGAGTATCAAATGCAAAGGTGAAATGAAAATCTGTTTTATTGCAGGTCTTGAATAAATACAAGTTTATGAAGTAGGAAAGATAAAAGTCACTTTTCGTGAATTCAGGAAGTCAGGGTCGCTTGGCCATATTTTGGTGGAAGGAATCAAATGATTGTTAGGAGAGTGAGGATGATAGGTTGAGAGTATGTCTTAAAAGTATTTCTTGATTTTAATATTGCTCGGGACGAGCAAAGTTTAAGTTTGGGGTATTTTGATGAATGCATATTCATCTCTTATTTTTGCTTCATTTAGAATAATTAATTAGGACTTTTTCGTAAATTTTAGCTAATTCAAAAATAAATAGTACTTTTATCTTCTTGATATACTTTTCTTGAATTCTTATGATATTTTTCTTAATTTTCAGGAATTATCTAAGTAATTAAATCGAGAAAATAAAACATGAAGATATGAGGCTTTCAAATATTCCCGCAGTGCCTGAGATACTCGTCACCAAAATAGCCACATCTTTTTCTTCTAAAGGAGGAATTTCAAGATAAAGTATGGAATGAAAAAATAATTTTATTGGCTACAAAAACGATATATTTTGTGGCAATTTTGGTATTTATTTGGTTGCGCAATTAACCAATGAAAGTAGCATTATGTTTTCCCGCAGAGTCTGATTTTAGTATATACCTTTCACCAAAATGGTATAACTCCCACATCCCAAGGCGTAATTTATTGTGCAAGTATGCGTTGGAAATATAATTTAATTATCTACAGGAAACATATATTTTCGGGCCACTTCTGAATTTTTGACTGGCCCAAAAATATGCTCAAAACTGCTGTTGTGGGAAATTAATGCAAAAGGGATGCAAAGAAATCAATTGTTTCCTCTATTGACTAGATCTAGAAAGTTAGCAGCCACCGGCGGCCATTTCTTTTGCCCTAAACCTAATGTATACCCCCCTCCTTCTCCTATAAAAGGAGGGGCACTTCCTCCTCCTGAAGGCATCTTGGATTTCTTTGTATTGGAATTCTGAAGCAACTGGTCTTGTAATCATCTTCTTATTATGCAATAAAGTATATTTTAGTTCAATCATAGTTCTTTCATACTTGTTCTTGTCTCTTCATTCTGCCATAGTTTTAATCTTCTCTTCTCCGTTCTTTAATTCTGGAGCAAGGAACAAAGAACTAAGCCATTTCATTGTCTCTAGCATAAGGATTAATCTCCTTATTTTTGGGCTAGACTTTGGCTTCAGTACTTTCTTCATCTGTCTCCCCTTTCTCCATGAGTGAGTAGACTTCTATCGAGGCAAGGGGAATAACCCCTTATCCATGGTTTGAACGACTTCTTCTTAAATGACTATATGGTAATCAATTTTAATTAACGGTTGATCTTCGCATCGCATGTTAATCCGGATGGAAATGACCATGGAAATCTGGATTTAGAACAATAAAATCAATTACATAGACGTTTTGATATGACTGTGGATTTTCATCTTTTAGGATGATAAACTAGGAAGTATAACCAATGGGCTCATGTGGAGTTTATCTCTTGTGAGTTTTTAAATTCTCAAACCTTCATCGAATTGTCGTTTAAGAATTAGTTGTTATCGCCTAGGCTAAGGTGGTGAAAACCCCTACGAGCCTTGATTTTCATCTTTTGATTTAATCATCGCATCCTTTGTTTTATTTAATTCTTAGTCTTCCATTCATATAGTTTGCTTGTGTTAACAATCATCTTAATTTTGCTTTGTGCATGTTTATTCTTGTTGAGTGCATTTCTTCTTGCATTAGTATAATCAATCAAACCCCCAACTTGACTTTTACTTTCTGCTTTAATCTAAAGAAAAATACCAAAAACAAATAATAAAGTTCTTCAAACTTTGGGTTCTAAGAACAATCTCTTAAAAGTTGTCCTGTGGGATCGACCCTTCTATACTACCCTTAAAATCGGAAGTAAAAAATGTTTAAACTCTAGGATTAACTATCTTAGTGATTGATATTGCAAAACGATGATTATCAGTGTCCCACAAAGACACATTTATTTGATTTGGGTACAAGAGTATCATATAACTATTTCTTAACATACACTTCACATACCCAAACTTCATCAAAGATATTTTGGGAAGCGACACTGCCATAAAAGGTATCATCATTAGAGATGGAAATATGACCACTCTTTATTAGAAATTAAAAACCATTCTTGTCCAAAAAAGATACAAAAATAATGTTTATATTTATGGCACGAACATAATAGAAATTATCTAACTCTACCTACAAGCCCACCGGAAAGAGATAAATAGTTGGTGCCTACATTAGTGGCAACAACTCTTGTACTATTTGCAAGACGTAGTTCCACCTATCCTTTCATCAAGGGTCTAATTTTTTCCACATCCTAGATATTTGAGCATATGTTAGATCCACATCTAGTATCCAATAACCATGATGAAGAAGTGTATAAGTTTATTTCAATAACAAATATACCTGAAGTAGAGATCTCTATCCCCTTTTGTTCTTCAATTCCTCAAGGTAAAGAGGGCAATTTCTTTTCCAATGTCCATCTTGGTGACGTGGTGACTATTTCCTCAGTTACCCAGTCTTCCTTTTTCTTTAATTTCAGAAGAATTTGGGTTAGCTTTAGAACCTTTCTTATCTTTGCCCTTACCCTTGCCCTTGGACATTCCTTTTACTTTGTTGGCTACCAACACAAATTTTGGCTTATCTTGCATTTTCCCCTCTATAGTTCTCTACATGTCAAATAATGGCTTATTTAGATTATTCATGCTATAGTTCATGACAAATTTCTTATATGAATTTAGGAAACGTTTGTAGAAGTTACATCTGTGGCCAACTCTTTACCCAAAGGAAATCCTAGTCTTCCAAGATGTTTCACATACTTAACTAACTTGAGTGTATGGGGTCCAATTAAATCATCTTCTACAATTTTGTATTTAAATAGTTCCTTTAAGAGGTCATACCTCTCATGAATTTATTGTTCTTGATACATGTTCCTGAGAGGTGTTATCATCTCAATAACATACATGTTCTCCTATTGCTTTTGAAGTTGATGATTCATGGATCAAAGCATACGACACTTTAATGTCAATAGTTTCATCATAATGCTTCTTATAACCATCCCTTTCCTCCCTAGGTACATTCATGGTCAGTTCATCATGTATTGGCATGTCTAGGACATAGAGATTACACTCATGTGTGAGCACAACTCTCAATAGCCTGAAACGATCGTTAAAGTTCTTCTTGTTAAGTTTTTTTTGTCATGTCTAGGACATAGAGATTTATATATACATCTATATGTATCTAATCAGTGTAACATATATATTATTATATGTATCGTATACTTTAACAATCATCACATGCGATAAAATAGGATATGGAACTAGTACAACAACTTATGGAAACACGTTTTGTATAAAAACAAACAAGACATTCACATCCAACGTAACCATTATTATTCTTTTCAGGTTGTTTTGGTTGCTTGATCAGGAAAGCTGATCGACCAACCAGAAATATCAGATCTACCCCTTTAAAGTTTTCTAATATCCCGATGAAGAAAGTTTATTAGTCGATATGAATTCCTTGATCAATGGGCCATATAAATTTTAGGGCTTCTAATTGCCTAATTAGATAAGCTGATTGGGCGATCAGAAGTAAGGGCATATATTGAGTTGTTCATGATCTATCACCTTGTCTTGATCACGAACCATCCAAGGACCTTGCTATTCTGTGTGGGAGTCTAATCTCCTCCTCCTTTCCCCCATGGTCCACTAGTGATGATTTTACATCATTGCGTGATGGAAAATTATTACATGGAGAATGACAAATAGAAGCATGGCAAGCAAGCCATATACATGTTACATGATGCTTAATCGGAATCAAAACTATGATGTTACAATTTTCATATCACATCACAAGAAAACTAGTTTCCATACCCACACATCCACCAAACACAATGATTTCAAGGCATCACATGGTCTATGTAATATATATCATGTATGATATTAGGTGATTTTTGTGGATACAATGTTACACTATATTTGTCCAATGAATTGATCTTGTTATAATCCCAAGACGGAATATAAATCATACAATGTCATCTTTGATATCTTTGTATGGTTTTTAGGAGGAGGCATACAAGATTACTAAAATTTTCCTCTCAAAATTCCCATGCCAAAAAATCCATCCTAGCTATAAAACTCCACTAGAAAAGAAGAAAAAAGGTATAAAGGCAATATCTTTGTGCATGCTCATTGTCCAACAATAATAAGTGTAAGGCCCCTAAACTTTCTTAATTATTTGAAGAAGAATAATTACGACAATTGAATTCTTAGAACCCTAATATAACCTTGTGATATGCTTTGAAATCATAATACAAGCTTAAGTTTCAAATTTGGTCCAATTTGGACATCGTTTGAACAAGTTATGCAATTTTAGGCACATTTTGGACTTTTCTGCAATTTACCCAATTGAGAGGTTTTATTTGAAATTTATTACTTGAATTATATTATTTGGATATTATATCATCATTCTTGAGGTTTTTGAACCATGGGGCGCCTATTTAAACCTTGGTTTGAAGGTGTTTTCTCCAAGGGTATTTTAGGGTTTTCCCATTCACGGATGAGCTACCTTTAGTAGCTATCAACTAATGAATTATTTGATTGGCTGGGAAATTCGACAAAGGAAAGATAAGAAGGTCTATACACATGTTGGGGGAGCTTATTGTGTGTGTTCTTGTATATTCTTAATAAATTAAGGCCATGGACACTTGGATAGATACTAGAACTTCAACTTCTTCCTTTTCTTTATCTTAAAGTGTCATATACTTATCCCCAAGCACAAAAACGAGCCATTTTCTCTCCACCATCTCCCTCCTTCTCCCAACCTCATTCTCCCTATATTCATTTGTTAATTTTTCTACCCAAGGAAAGAGAAAGTGGGGATCTTCTTCGAGAAAGGCTCTAAGGTTGAAATTGACTTCATTTTAGGGTTGAAAAAGCTTCCTTCTAGTGATCTAGACCTAAAAGTGTAAGAATTACCTTCTTTCCTCCGTCTATTTCTTTTTTATCTTTCCCCCTAGCTTTATCCAGGTTGGAACCTTGTTGTTCCATGGTAGAAATTTCTCTAAATATCTAAAACCCTACCTTTCTTGCTCCTTATGTTGAGGGTTTGCTCATTTGATGAAGAAATGTGCTAGATGGATGAATTCATAGCTTATTCTTGGATTTTCTACCCTACCTGCTCGATATGTCTTCTGTGTGGGGTTTCATATTCTCATTAGAGTCAAGTTTTATAACTTGCTCCATGTTTATTGCTTATCATAAGCTTTCTAGATCATGTTCTTGCCTGAAAATGATGATTTATGCACTAAAAAGCTATGCTTGACTTGGATTTTGATTTATATAATGTTCCCTATTCTGATTTCAGTTCTAGATGAACCTGTGATCATGTGTATGTTATTCATAAGGTATAATATGACTTGGATCAGGTTGGATTGACAACATATGGTGCTAAGCACCTATCAACCAATCGTCAATTTTAGGGTTTTAAGCTGATTTCTTCTATAAACCCATGACCCGATGACGGTACCATTGCAACAACCTTATGGTGTTGTCTTCATGACAACTCATGGTCGTGATAAAAGGTGTCATATGATGGTGACAACCTATGGTCACCCCTTTAGGTCAGGTTTTGGATCAATTAGAAGTTTAATGATCAACCATTAAGTACCCTACTGATGTTATCAATCAATGATGGCATTAGCTTAATATTTGATGCTGATTAATGAATATAGTGTTTCTAACAACCTATGGCGACTTAATGGTCACTAATGATGGTGGATCAGGTCTCCAAAACCTATGGAAAGTTAATCATATAGTTTTAGCATCAATTAAGCCTTAGACAAATGGTTTCTTGGGTCACTTGATGCAATGGTCAGACCTATATTGTAATTGATGGTTTTAACATATGAACTTGACCCAATGGTCAAGATCTAATGTTTATTCCTCCAATAATGTGGAATGATGTCTAATGTAATATGTTGATACTAATAATGAGATTTATACCATTATATGATCAACTTAAGGAGCTTATTTGTTGACAATGGATAGCTTGTTTTAACTAAACAATGGATTGTGGATTTTACCCTACTCTCAATGGAACTTTTTGTGTTGTAAATCAAGGGATGTCTAGGGTTATATGGTGACTCTTTATAGAGAAAAAATCAAGGACTTCATAAGTGGTTTATCCAAGGTGTTTACTTATATAAACAACCAATGGTCTTATCTTTAAAACATCCAAATGGTTTTGGGTGACATTGTGGTATGGTGATATGAGTTGAATGATGATGGAACAAATGGAGGGTTACCCTAAACAAGGTAGTCTTACCTATTCACTCATATGAGTAGAAGGGATGATAACCATATTGTGTGAATATGCAACCCTAATGAGGTATAGCTGTTATACCTAGCTTTAATATAACTAAATGATGGTAATTAGGCATGAATAATCCTTGAATGACTAATACAATCATTGAGTACTCTCTTATTGTTTTTGAAACCCTAGTATGCTATAACTTGATAGTTACACCTTGATTTATGTGTGGGTTCACACTTGAGAATAGTATGGAATTTTATAGTGATGCTTCATCTTATGCATCCATGATCCAATGGTGATGTCGTGAGTTCGGGTTTGGGTATGAGTGTTGATTTGTAACATTAATATAATTTATCTTATGAACCTTACTCTAATGTAAATAGATAAAGATGAGTATTCATGTTTAACATTCTTATATTATGGAATTATGGTGTCCTTAATATGATCATAACCATGACATGTTAATTGGTGGTTATCATAGCCACATGGTTGATACTTTCTTATGCTAAACATGTGCATTATGAATATGATGAGAGTTAATCATATCTAGATTCCTTTCATGTTGATGTAATAAAGCGATGTTCTTAACGTTAATATAACTCTGCTATGATTTTTTATGAATATCTCATAGCTCATTAATGTGATATTGTGTTGATTTGGTGTATTGTATGTTAGTGATTTATTGTGTTTTATGTTTTGAGTAATCTCATTTAGTGTAATAGGTTTTAATAGGTTGGTATCAGACCTTTAGGTTCATCGAGTCTACAGGGACACTAGGACTTAGGACTAGGATGATGTCAAAATTAGGAGTGTGACATAAAAATATGGTGCATACTACCTAATCTTAGTATTTGGGTGCCCTGGCTAGGTATTCAATTATTGAATAAAAGGTAAGTATGGAACTCTTAGATTGTTATCTTCCTGATTACTCTAATCAAGTAGTCATTTTGAGACAATCTAAAGAGAATAATGAATAAGAAATCATGGTGTGAATATATCAATCCTACCTTAAGGAAGATGAGAATTTCATCATTATCTATCAAAACTTGAATGTTTGGTAAATATAAGAGAAATATACAACACCATGAAATCTAAATCTGAATATAAATAAGGAAAAGAGGAGTTCTTGAAGATGTGATTCAAGAAGGTAATAAAGTAAAAGACAAACAAGTCTATGCTTATAAAGTGAATCAAGGTATGAAATCCACATAAGATAGATAGAACTCCTATAACAAGTACAAAATGAGAAGATGAATGGGAACAATGACAAAGAAATAAGATGGAACGTGAGTTAATCTCAAACCAACATGTGTGTAAGAATGTGTTAATGAAAAATTATCATGACATGTGAAAGAAATTAAGAGATGATCCCTGTTTAATGAAGAAAATGAAGAATATGATTATTTACTTCTTGATAAGTTGTTGAAAAATATAATAAAATAAGAGAACATACCCAAGTGGATAAATAGTCATCAAGGAAGGAGTAATGAGATATGTTAATCATGATGATTCATATGCTAATGTCAAGGAACCCAAAATGAAAAAGGTAAAATGATACATAAGAAGTTGTAACCTGCATAATAAAAATAGAATTGGTTACCTTTTTACTAGTGACCCTTGAACAATACTACTATGGTATGGGAAGTGTGTTTCTCTTTGTGTATTTCCTTTCTAGGGAACAACTTTCAAGTGGATCATTGCCACTTGGTACATGTGGATTCACTGCAAACATGAAGGTGGATCACTTATTATAGCATAAGGTTGCTTGGACTATGGTTCCAAGATCATAAAGTTTGTGGTGAGTTTGCTTTTGAGCCTTCCAATAATTTGGGAGACTGCTCTTATATGTATTGAAATTTATTATGTTGGTAAAAGTAGATGAGATAAGGATGTGAGTTCCTTATAACACATGAGGTGGATACCAAGGTAAGGAATCCTAGTATCCAAGATGTGTCAATAGTATGGGAAGTATGTGAAGGTTGGAGATGTTTATTAAATGAACACTCAAAGTATTCCTCTTCCACACACAGAGAGAGAGAGAGAAAGAGTTGATGATGACCCTCTAAATGTTATTTGCAAGGAAAAGAAAAAGTGATTCTGTAATGTTGTGTATGGTTCAGTGATAGCTGGGCCAGACCACTATCAAGGATAGATGGTTTTTTGGTTAATATATATGTGATATTGTGTTCCTTTAAGATAAACCTAGGATCAAATATCAATGCATAAGAGTTAGAGTGGATGACATAAGTTACATATGATAAGAGATACATAATGTTCTATGTTTGATAAGAGCCAACAAGTATGACTTTTGAGTAATATGTTGATACAATAGATATAATTTCCAGATGATAGCTAGAATTTAAAGTTGAAAGTTACTACTATAGTTGTATAGATGACACAACAAGTTTCTACATTCCATATTGAGAATGTCTTCTTAGGTCGGGGTTTTTGTGATGACCCAAGAGGATATATGTATGAATGATGTGAAATCACCATGATATGCAAGTAACCATGTGAAGGTAATAGGATGAGGTGCAAATGAAGTACCCATCTTTGTTTACCTTGGATTTCGGGGGTCAAATCCCTGTTAGGGGTTTATAGTTGTAAGGCCCTTGAACTTGCTTAATGAGTTGAATAAGCTTAATTACCATAATTGAATTCTAATAACCCTAATATAACCTTATGGTATGATTTGAAATCATAATACAAGCTTAAGTTTCAAATTTGGTCCAATTTGGACACTGTTTGAACAAGTTATGCAATTTTATGCACATTTTGGACTTTTCTACAATTTACCCAATTCAGAGGTTTGATTTGCAATTTATCACTTGAATTTTGTTCCTTAGATATTATATCATAATTCTTGAGCTTGTTGATCCATGAGGCACCTATTTAAACCTTATTTTGAAGGTGTTTTCTCCAAGGGTGTTTTAGGGTTTTCCCCTTCACGGATGAGCTACCTTTAGTAGCTATCAACTAATGAATTATTTGATTGGCTGGGAAATACGACAAAGGAAAGATAAAAATGTCTATACACATGGTGGGGGAGCTTCTTGTGTGTGTGTTTGTATATTCTTAATAAATTAAGGCCATGGACACTTGGATAGATACTAGAACTTCAACTTTTTCCTTTTCTTTATCTTAAAGTGTAATATACTTATCCCCAAGCACCAAAACGAGCCATTTTATCTCCACAAACTCCCTCCTTCTCCCAAACTCGTTATCCCTCTATTTATCTACGATTTGTTCTGCCCAAGGAAGAAGAAAGTGGGGATCTTCTTGGAGAAAGGCTCTAAGGTTGGAATTGACTTCATTTTAGGGTTGAAAAAGCTTCCTTCTAGTGATCTTGACCTAAAAGTGTGAGAATTCCCTTCTTTTCTCCATCTATTTATTTTTTATCCTTCCTCCTAGCTTTCTCCAGGTCAGAACATTACTTTTCCATGGTACCATTGCTCTAAAGCTCTAAAACCCTACCTTTCTTGCTCCTTATGCTTAGGGTTTGCTCATTTGATGAAGAAAGGTGCTAGATGGACGAATTCATAGCTTATTCTTGGATTTTCTACCCTACCTGCTCGAGATTTCTTCTGTGTGTGGTTTCATATTCTCATTAGAGGCACGTTTTATAACTTGCTCCACGTTTATTGCTTATCATTAGCTTTCTAGATCATGTTCTTGCCTAAAAATGATGATTTATGCAGAAAAAGCTATGCTTGACTTGGATTTCGATTTTTATAATGTTCCCTATTATGATTTCAGTTTGATAAGGTTGGTTTGACAGCCTATGGTGCTAAGCACCTATCAACCAATGGTCAATTTTAGGGTTTTGAGTTGATTTCTGCTATAAACCCATGACTCGATGATGGTACCATTACAACAACCTTAGGGTGTTGTATTCATGACAAATTATGGTCATGATAAAAGGTGTCATATGATTGTGACAACATATGGTCACCACTTTAGGTCAGGTTTTTGATCAATTAGAAGTTTAATGATCAACCATTAAATACCCTACTGATGTTATTCATTAATGATGGCATTAGCTTAATATTGGATGTTGATTAATGAATACACTGTTGATCTAACAACCTACAGTGACTTAATGGTCACTAGTGATGGTGGATCAGGTCTCCAAAACCTATGGAAAGTTAATCATATAGTTGTAGCATGAATTAAGCCTTAGGCCAATGGTTTCTTGGGTCACTCGATGCAATGGTCGGACCTATACTGTAATTGGTGGTTTTAACATATGAACTTGACCCAATGGTCAAGATCTAATGTTTATTCCTCGAATAAGGTGGAATTATGGATAGTTTAATATGTTGGTCCTAATAATGGGATTTAGATGGTTTCCTTTATATGATCAACTTAAGGAGCTTACTTGTTGACAATGGATGGCTTGTTTTAACTGAACAGTCGATTTTGGGTTTTACCCTACTCTCAATGGAACTTTTTGTGTTGTAAATCAAATGATGTCTAGGGTTAAATGGTGACTCTTTCTAGAGAAAAAATCAAGGACTTCATAGGTGGTTTATACAAGGTGTTTACTTATATAAAGAACCAATGGTCTTATCTTTTAAACATCTAATGGTTTTGGGTGACATTGTGGTATGGTGATTTGAGTTGAATGATGTTGGAACAAATGGAGGGTTACCCTTAATAAGGTAGTCTTACCTATTCACTCATATGAAGAGAAGGGATGATAACCATATTGTGTGGAAATGTAACCCTAATGAGGTATAGTTGTTATACCTAGCTTTAATATAACTAAGTGATGGTAATTGGGCATGAATAGTCCTTGAATGACTAATACAATCATGGAGTACTCTCTTATTATTGTTGAAGCCCTAGTATGATATAACCTGATGGTTACACCTTGATCTATGTGTGGGTTCACACTTGAGAGTAGTACGGAATTTGATAGTGATGCTTCACCTTATTCATCCATGGTCCAATGGGGATGTCGTGAGTTAGGGTTTGGGTATGAGTGTTGATTAGTAAAATTAATATAACTTAGCTTATGAACCTAACTCTACAAATAGATAAAGATGAGTATTGGTGTTTAACATTCTTATATGATGGAACGATGGTGTCCTTAATATGATCATAACCTTGATATGTTAATTGGTGGTTATCATCGCCACATGGTTGATACTTTCTTATGCTAAACAGGTGCATTATGAATATGATGAGAGTTAATCATATCTAGATTCCTTTCATGTTGATGTAATAAAGGAAAGTTCTTAATGTTAATATAACCCTACTATGATTGTTTATGAATATCTCCTAGCTCATTAATGCAATATTGTGTTGATCTGGTGTATTGTATGTAAGTGATTGATTGTGTTTTATGTTTTGAGTGATCTCATTTAGTGTAACTGGTTTTAAAAATAAGAATCTTGTCTCAGTGAGGATCTTGATGTATTGGATCTTAAATATGAGTTGGGAACTGAGAGATCCATATGGAAGAGAAAGGGTCTATATTATTCTCTTTGTAGTAGATGTTTATCATTTTGTGGAAGTTGTACGCCAAGCCTCCACACCGTGTGCCATGGCTACTACTTCATCCACACAGATGAGGGAGGAGGTGATGCACCAACATGGTCACCCCGTTGAAGAAGAAAAAAAGTTGTGGATGTTCTTGTCATCCCAAAACTTCCTTTCTTCTTTTGTATTGGGTAGAATCCTTAAGGTTTCTCTTTCTCTTGGAGAGAGATAGAGAGAGAGAAGACGACCAACTTGTCTAGAAAGTTATGTCTCAAAGATATGCCTCACCCATTGGGACGTGCCCCCTTTATATAGGAGATCCATGGGCTTGGAAAACCTAATTCCACTACCTTTCCTATTCTCAATCACAAAGTAGTTCAATGTTGAAAATTTGGACTGGATTATTAATTGCTTGTCACATTTAATGATTGCCCGATCACAATCTATGATCACCCGATCACATAGGATGATTGACCGATCATGACTTTCCATATCTAGATCTGACTCATTTTTCAATTTAAGACTTTCTTTGTAACATAGTGGTCGCCATACCAGCGATCGTAATTGGATGATCACATGTATCATGTGAAAATCTCAACATATCAATTGACAATCAATTGATCTATTAACCCAATCAAAATGATCGGTTGATTAGACATTCAGGTTGGCTGATCATAGAGTGACATCATATTTATGATTGAGAACCATTATAATCATATGTTTAATTGCAAATTTCAATTCCCTTATACATCCTTATATGTGTGACCCATTAGGTTGCTAATTACAGTGGTAGTGATGTTCAAAACAGCACAAGAAAAGAGTGTTGTCTAGCCCCACACATCATTGCCACCCAAGTAATAAGAATCACTTGGAGAACAATTACGACCTATAATATGATCAATGTTTACAAGACCATATAATCCTTTTGTAACAAATATCCAAACTGAAACTAAGACATGGAATGTCATCCTCCTAACTCTCAATCTATGGTTCTTTAACTATAGTAGACTATATGAGATATTATGAACTTAATAACATATATACATACTCACATGAGCATGGCCATTCATTTTATAGTCTTGCTTATCAAGTGGCCAGGATATTACTCCTAGTGGAGGGACAATGCCAACAACATCACTCCCGGTCATGCCTAAGTGTCATAGTGCACCCAATTGCATGTTGCTCTAATGGTCAAAACATACATAATGACTTGTGAGTATTGTACTGATTTCAATTCTAAGGATCACAATCACCAATGTCACATTGAGATATGACTCTAATATGTCACAACATGACTTCCATCTATCAATCTCTAGGTGGGTTTGTTTATTACAACTTGTTCTCTAAAAGGTACCCATGCATATGAGGTGACATCAAATATAATGAGATAGTAATCACTCACCATTCATGTTAGTCTTGTGTATTATTTTTGTCCTATGGTATCCACAATAATAGCTAATCAGGACATAACAAGAATTAGTACCCTTATTATACATATTATATAATGTTCAGATCCTCAACCAAAACAAAATGTCATCAAGTCATATCATTCTTAGGACATTGTTAGGTTTATTCATTATCTCAATTTTGAATCAAGCATAATAAGTGGAATTTCCTTTTATTAATAACCAAATAAAGTGCAAAGTATCGCTATTACAATCATCACATGGTGTCTTTTAGGGCATACAACCAACAATAGTGATACAATATAATGCCTGATATGTTTATTGCTTACATGACAGAGAGAGGGTATATAATAATAATGATATGCCCAAAGGCACACCCTTACCCAGGTAATGTGGCATAAACAACACCTTCCAGAGGATTGGTTAATAAAAATATACCATGTATAGACAAAAAACAACTCATACAAGGTGTGGCCATGTTTAACCTCAATTAAACCATAGCAGTCATACTACATAGATGTTTAATATTTCATATTCCCTAGGTTGATTGGGACATACATTTAAACCAGCTAACTAAATGTTGTTAAGACATCCTACCAATCCATAAAAGATTTAGAAATATCCAAATTCCCTAGATTCTCCACACAGCCTCAAGTCAAAGTGAGGTATCAAAAGGTAGGGAGCACTTTGGAAAACCCATTGTGGATATAAGCTTAAAAGCATATCTACCAGAGTAGTCCATCCCTAGGCACACATGTCACCACACAATCAAAATAGGGTAACAACCCACCACACTACATCACCTTTTCCATAAACAACCAGTGTATCATCATCTTTCTCCTAGACCAATGTATTTAAATATAGGAATACACTCCTAATCATCCTCATATATTCACTAATATATTGCTAGGAGCACCTTCTCACAGCTCTAGGATGCTATATGATTAACTCATCATTGATTCCCCATGATGAACCAGGCTAACAGATCTCTAAACTTAGGGATCAACTTTATTTTCTTTTTAGACTTAGTTTGATTGTTCTAGATTACTTCGATCAAGTAGTCTACCATCACAAATAAAAGAGCAATAAAATTACTTGAAAATATATAAATGTATTGAAATACAACCTAGATCCTCTCATTAAGACATAGTTGTTTTGAATAGGGGGACAACACACATAAACCATCCATTTCATGTAAAGGAGTCACCTTTTCATATATAAACCACAGTATTGAGAAAATAACCCAATGCATGTACTATGAACCTACAACAGACATGAATAGTTCATAAGATATCATCATCTAAACATGCATGTCATATTATAACACTAGAATAAACCCTAAGCATATCTTTTTGCCTATGTCATTTAATCATTGTAGAATCAACATATAATCAGACTCTTATGCATCATAATAATACACACCGTATGTATCATTAGCATGCAAGCACTTAACAGATCAACTAAGCCCCAAGGTACATTAAGTACTATCTTTTAATACAAGAAGGAGTACATAATAGCAAAATTATACAACATGCAGACATGAAGCAGGTAACAAATGAGTCAAAGGCTATATCTCTGGAATGTAAGGTATAAACTGGTATGTGCTCACAAATTGACCATGAAGAAACCAGCTTCACGACAAACTCCATTATCAAGGGAAAATCCTCAAAACTAGAGTTCCTATCCTTCAAACACATTGTAGCAATGCCTATATACAGACAGAAGCAACTAAACGAGTGAGGGAAAGGTTGAAATAGGGTATTAACTCTATAGTAGAAACCCCAGAAGAAAAGCACCTAGAAAGCATCCATGAGGGACAAGAAGTTGAGGATCACTAGGAAAATGCACGATCAAGGTTTGACTTACCCTGATCGAAGCTCACAAGACACCACTTGTAATTCCTTACATCACCTAATAAGGGAAAAAGAGAATATCACACTGAGATCACTCACCAATGAAGTCAGAAATCCCATTAGTTGTCGTCAACTAATGGTGTTTCACTCTACAAGGGGACTTTGTTGCTTAGATGCAAAAGTGAGACTGAAAGGAAGCCTAAGGGGGTATATCATGTTGTTGATAAAACTATACCTTCTTTATTCTTCCGTGATGAAGGAAAACCCTAACATCTTATGGATACATGTTATCCAGCTATTTCACTAATAGGCGTAAATAGGAAACCCATCAGTTCATCCATCGGTAAAATTTGTTGGTTTTGAGATCTTTAGAGAAACTATTAGAATACATACCATAAGGAATTGTTAGTAGATAACTCACAAAAATCCATCAACACCCATGTTGAACACTTCCTATTGGTTATTGGCCAATGGAAATCCACCATCCAGTCGTTTCATCGGTAGGGAAGTAATGAAAACTCTAAAGGTCACTGCCGCTCCATTTGATTCATTTTCTATTGATGGAAAGTCAAAACTAACCTATCAGTCCTCAATGACAAAAAAAGAATGCTATGAATAACAAATAAGCATAAGAGCCACATCAATCTTCAAATGTTGAAAACCATGACACACTTCTATAGGTCCTCTACAGATGGAAGGTTAGACTGCTTCTATCTATTATCAACAAAAGAAAGGGTATCTAGGAAAATTTGGACCGAGTAAGCATGTCCATATTTCTCCAAGCAGATAAAGAAGGAAAACAACCACCAAGCTATGAAACAATTGCAAGGAAACCCCTATGAAAAGGGTGATTTGTACATTGACCCAGAATGACGCACAAAGCAACTAATCATGTCCTAGAAGCAAACATCTAGATAGGTGTTACAGACAACAAATCATGATTAATGGGTTAAGTTGGGTTAGGGTTCTTGCAATTAGTGTTCAAGAATGCAAAACACTTTCTTCTCCATATATTGAATGTGGGGGATAATCAAGTATTGCATGTCAATTGTTTGATTTGAATATAATGATGTACTTTGTATATATTCAGGTTTATAGTTGATGTTAATAAAACATTATAGGTGTGATAAAAGCTTTATGTAATAAAAGAAATGGGTAGTATTCATTTTCATGAGTCATATGATTATCATCTATTTTCAACCATAATTATTATATCTTTTCAAATTGATTGACTTATCAGTTGTCACTGATTTGAGTTGGTTAGAGTAGGATTTATAAACTTCTAGAAAATATATTAACATGTCAAAAAGACTTTTATACAAGTTTAAAGAGTTGTGTATGGTTGACTTCTCGACAGCCATTAGGACACCCCGACACCTTCTTCTTTATCTATTATAACTAGACCACTGCCCTTCCAGTACAATGCATCACTGTCGATATTTTCCATTGGTGTTGCCTTTGTTGCTGGAGTTTCTCGAGGTAACAAGAACATAGAGTATTGATATTCTATAAAATTTTGGTATGTATTTTTAATGGAAAGTTTTTTATGTTAACAATTATCTGCTTAAAATTTGTATTTGACCATTCATATAATAGTATATTAATACACTTTTTGTTTCACTAGTCATAGTGAAGAGTTGTTTATACATGGGATTCATTTGTATAATGCACATAAAGAAAGTTGGAATGATACTACATACCATTATTTTTGCATCATAATGTATTAGGTGTTGGTATTATGGAGGTGACATGCATAGTGAAAGTAATAAAAGATTTATATATTTCCATCAAGAAGATTTCATTAAAAAAAGTATATTGGAAAAGAAAGATGTGAGGTATGCCTTGTGACAAAGTAGAATTGTCTTGAGAGAAATATGAAACATATGGTCATATGATGATGATGTCATACAAAGACAGTCACGAAAGCATATATGTCTCTTTATAGTCCACACAGAAGATGGCCCATGTATCAATGAAATAGCTGATGAAGACGAAGCATAATTTCCTTTGGCTGTGGTTAGTGTTGCACTCTATCTCTTTCTCTCTCTTGTTGCTAATGATTGATAGGGTTCACATATCAAAAATTAACCAAAAACCACACCATCGTGCCCCTTTAAATAGTAGATACAAGGAAACATGATTTGTAAAAACTATGGGAAATTAAAACCCAATCAATGCATTTAAGTAGTCTTCTCATGAGCAACCAGTTATCTACAAGATTATCCAGTCAAGAGATTGGATTGCATTAGAATTTTTTGGAATAAGTCATTAGACTCATTGATCTTCTCCACTTTGTGGATTGGACTATCTACTCAACCAATTTGGTTGATCTTGTCCATTCAACTAACTCTGCTAGCCAATCAATTCATTGGGACTAATCTCTACTTAGTCAGACAATTGGACTTTCTAATTGATTGAATGTACAAGTCAGTCAGTTGATTGGGCATTCCTGTTGGCCAATTGAGCTTTTAGTTAGTTTGTAAATGACCTAATTGATTACGTAAACCTTTTAACCACCAATTAATCTTGTGTATGTGATTATACTCACCTTCCATGTGCATCTGACCCTATAGGCTCCACATTACATCGGTAGTGATGACTATAGTCATAATGACTTCATAGATAATGATTGATGTCTAGAAAGACTTCATTGTCTCCCAAGTAATTAGAGAAGTTAGAGATTAACTTCAACCAAGTGTAATGAATAGTGTTACAATGACCATATAGTCCTTTTTTCTCTGATATCCAGATTGAATCCTATGCATGGAAACTTCATCCTCATAATATTCAATTTTTATAGATAATTTGAAATACACAAGAGATCAATATCATACATTGTTTGACATGAGAATGGCCATGCATTTCATAGTCTACCCATCAAGTGGTGGGGATAAGAAGGGAAATTTTGCATCTATGTCACTCACAGTAATCTACATGTATTATAGTGCACCCAAGCACTACTTGTATGTAAACCCTTATTCAATGTCACATTTAGTAGTGTGAAGGTACACTAAATGACAGTTGATCATGTAGTGACTTCACGTATATGGGCTACAATTACCACTACCACATTGAGATATGATTCTGACTGCCACTTCTAGCTTCCATCTATCATACTCAAGTAGGGTCTCTCTAATGCACTTGCTCATAACAATTACCTATGTGTTTGACTTGATATACAATATCATGACTAACGAGATGTAGTCATCAATAAAAGAACATACTTGTCTTAATGTATTATTATCATACTTATTTTGACAGTAGTATCCAACTAGGGACCTAGGAAAGAATGAATACTCTTAGCATGCATATGATCTCATGTTCAATTCCGCTGAGAAAAATCACCTCATTGAGTGATATATTCTTGGCAATTACTATATTTATTAATATCACATATATAATCGAACACAATAATTTGAATTTCCTTTATTAATAATCAAACTAATTATTAAGTGTGTCTTAATAATCAACATATGACTGGATCTCAAGGCATATTACCAAAAGTCTCCCACTTACACTAGAATAAATCATTTACAAAATTAATTCCATGTGATCTAGCATGACCATCGTGTTTTTTTTCAAATTTTTCTTGCTTAGAGGATCAACAACATTGCTTTTGGTTGGTACTCTAAAATATTCACCTCTCCTCATTGTAAAATCCCTCATATGAGATTATAGTGCAATAATATGTACTTGGAATGCAAATGTGATCTAGGTTCCTTAGCATGTGCAATGGCTCCAATATTTTTACGATATATCTCTACTAAATTGTCAATGCATGGAACCACCCTTGGTTCACATATGAACTTCTTGATGCATACAACTTCAATTTCCATGCTAGAGGTAGTAATGTACTCAGTCTCTATTTTAGAATAAGTCGTTGTCTCTTTCTTGGTTGTTTTCTAGCTCGAGACTCTATCATTGAGGCAAAACACATAACTTGATTGCAATCAGTAATCATCAGTATTGGTTTGGAAGCTTGTGTTGGTGTAACCCTTTACAACAAGCTTTTACTCTCCATAGCAATAAGTATGTCATTTGTTCTTCTCAAGTACATAATGATGTTTTTTTATTGAAGTCCAGTGACCTTCATTAGAACCTAATTGGTACATATTAGTCATGCTTAAAGTATACGACATGTCAAGACGTGGACATACCACATCATACATAATAAATCCAATTTTCATTGTATTTGAAATCTTACTCATGTGTGTCTTCTCTTCAAAAGAGTTTAGAAATTGAGCTCTATAGATATTGTTCCATATGACATGGGTAAATATCCTCTCTTAAAATCTAGCATGTTGAACCTTTTCATGACTTCATCAATGCATGTACTTTAACTTAGACCAAGAAGCCTTCTAGATATATCTTTACACATCTTGTTTCCTAGAATATAGGATTTTTATCCTAATTCCTTTATGGAGAAGGTATTTCCCAACCATGTCTTAACCATCCAATTAGTTGGTATGTCATTCACCCTCAATAGCATGTCATTTGTATAAGAAATACAATTATGCTCCCACTAACCTAATTGTAGACACAAGGTTCATCTTAATTTTGGTGAAGGACAAAACTTTCAAACTTATCATCAAAATTAAGATTCTACCTCTGAGATGCCTGCTTCCATCTGTAGATTGACCTTTGTGACTTATAGCCTTTTCTTACTTCGTTTTGAATGATAAAACCTTTGGGTTGTGTCATGTACACATCCTCAATGTGATTCCCATTAAGAAACTTAGTTTTGGTGTCCATTTTCTAGATTTTATATTCATGATAAGATGCAAAATTAAGCATGATCTTGAGGGATTTAACATTGCAACATGTGAGAAGTTTTTGTCATAGTCAACACGTTGAACTTTTCTAAAATATTTCTCTACCTATCTCTCTTTGTATGTTTGTACATTACCATCTATTTTGATCTTTTTCTTGAAGATTCATTTGCACCCTATGGGTTTACCCCTTTAGGTGGATCCAACAATGTCCATACCTTGTTGTTATACATAGTTTATATCAACAATATCATGGATTCAAGCCATTTCTTAGAATCTAGTACATCAATAGCATCATTGTATGTTGTTGGTTCATCATTTTTTATGACCAACACTTCATCTTGTTGAATCAAGACAAGCCAAAATCTCTCTAGCTAAGATGTGCCCTACTAGACCTTCGAGGTTCTTGTGTTACAAGAGTAACTTGAGAGTTTACAATAGCTTGTGATTCCACTTATTCCTTATCAACCTCTATAGGTTCAATGTTGTCTTGTTGGTCTCAATGCCATTAACTTTTATTTTAATCCCATTGGATCCTTTGGAGACAAATTCCTTAATGAGGAAAACAATATTTTAGGCAAAAAAATCTTATCATTAGATGGAATGCAGAAGTAATATCCCTTCTTTTCCTTAGGATATTCAACAAAATTTCATTTTGTAGATTTTGGTCAAACAATTATCAGGAAACTATTTATTGACATAAGAATCACATCCCCAAATCTTCATAAAAGACATATTAGGGAATGTCCTAGTCCAGATCTCATGTGGTGTATTTTTAAATGATTTAAAAGGTACGTATCAATGCAAATTTTTTGATTTCTAAAGAATATTCCCAATAGGAAATCAAAAGAGCAAAAAACTCATCATTAGTCATACCATGTCCAATAGATGTCATTCCTTCTTTCTGATATTCTATTATATTGTGCTATTCTAGGTGGAGTCTATTGTGATACAATATCAAAATCTCTCAGAAGGTCCTTAAACTTTTGGCTTTAATACTCACCACCTTAGTCTGACCACATTGCTTTCATAAACTTTCCAAGTTGGTTTTGTACTTCATTCATAATTTTCATGAACTTTTGAATGGATTCAGACTTGTGTTTCATTAGATACACATAGTCAAATCTATTGAGGTCATTAGTTAATTAAATGTGATGAAGGATTGTACCCACCTCTAGAATTTGTACTAAAAAGTCCAATTACATTAGTATGTATGAGTCCTAATATGTTACTGGTCCTTCCACTAGTACCAATAGAAGTTGCTTTTGTCCTCTTTTCTAATAAATTATATTTACTTGTCACAGTTAATTAAAGTCAAATGAGTCTCAATATCGATCATCATGGAGTCTATAATTGTGGTTCTCATTTATGTGGCCTAGATGAAAATGATATGGATATGTTTTGTTTGGGTCATCTAGATTAAGCTTCTTATTAATATGTTATAGAGATTTGTATCAAGATTTAATAAGTAAATACATAATACACATGTTCACTGCCATAAAATGTCTCATCTTTATAAATTGAATATCGACCATTCTTAATTTGAAATTCAAATCCATTCTGGCTCAAACAAGAAACATAAATGTTCTTCATATTTATGGAGGTCACAATAATAAAAATTTTCTAAATCTTTTACAATCCCAATGGACATAGATAAATAGTAGGTTCATACAATAGTGTTAGAAACTCTTGCTCCATTTATGACACATAGTTCCACCTCTGCATTATTCAACAACCTACTTTTTCCGTATCATGCAATTTGAACATATGCAAAATACAGATTCAATATCTAATACCCATGATGAAGAAGTAGATAAGTTTATCACTTTAATATATACTTGAAGTGGATATATCCATCCTTTTTTTTTGGAATCACCTTTCAAATATTTCATCCAAAAGAGCTTACAAAGAACAAGCTAAAGCGGAGGTAATAAAACATGGTATTATCAGTACCATTACAATTATTATTATCTTCTAAGGTAAGGAAAGACTCTAGGTTTATCAGCCTCTCAGAAATATGAGAGAGAGAGCGTGTGTTTTTGGGTATTGATTAACCAAGCTCCTTTGAACTTGGATGGCTTCACATGCCAATTGAGTTTCTAGTGGCATGAAAGGCATAAATGACCAAATCAACAATCTGTATAGTCTAGTATAGACCTTAAACTGCATTAGTTGCAATTTGAACCTCTTGATTAATTATGTAACCATTTCTCAGGTTGTAAAGGTCTGCATTTGTGTGGCTGAACCTGGATCCACTTCATAGGTCACATTTGTCTATGACTTTGGATAATTTGTATACTGTGTTCCTTCCCTTTCCAGCACAACCATATTCCTCCAGAGAAACCTCTAGCCTCCACCCTGTAAGAGTGGGTAAATCCCAGATTCTTAATAGTCTTTGATGCCTTTTTACCACTGATTCTAGGCTCAAGAATGGCCACCACTGCTGGTTTATGTTCCCGTACGTAACTCGACAGAGTAGAACATCTATCTTTATTACCTATACCTCTCACGTTCCAACATAGAAGCTTCATAGGAAATGATTAACTCTTGGTTTTGAGAGGTGTTCAGCACCCACCGGTTACTGGTGTGTCAACCTCCTCTCCTCCTTCCTCAGTTTTGCCTAAAGCCTTTCCACCCATGGATACCTTCTCTCTCGTCAAGTGCTCACCAGATGGGTAAATTATTTTGAGTGCCTCATCCATAACCACATTAGATGCCTTCGATCTTGGACTCCTCCTCTATAGGCTTGGAGGGTCAAGTGGTTTGCTTTTCCCTTCTCTTTTTGTGGTTAATTTATTACTGGATTATGTTTTCTTGGGCAGTAAATTCTTATCCTTCTCCAATAGACCTTTCTTCTTTCTTACCTTCTTCAGTCTATAAATAACGGTTAGAACCTCATCCTCCTTCACATTTAAGTCTTCATCCATGATAACTTCTGTAGAACCATTATCCTCCTCTTCTTCTACATTGATCACTTGATCTACTCCTAGATTAACAACTGTGTGTTTCACCTTCGTTTTCTATACCTTGTCCTTCTTTCTGTTTGTCTCATTGTTTTCCGCTATTAATATATTGGTAAAAACTTCCAATACCTTATGGTTCTCCTCACCCACCTTCCCTTGTGCAGCAGCTTGCTTTTTCCTCCATACTTTAGCTGGTCTTTCCTGCCTTCGTGTTTCCTTATTTGCATCATGTCGTTCTTGCTGTTTGCCAAGCGCTTCTCCCTATTCCTTGTCTAGCAGTCCTGTAAAATGATTCGAGTTGTCTGCTCTACTATTAGTCTATACTGCTTGCCTTCTTCGTGAACCTCCTTTTTGTTTTTGAAACTTCCATCCGCCTGAATCTACCTCCCCCAATATCTGATCTTTACTTTGGTTCACATCTATTTCTTCTTTGTTGTTGATGCCTTCCTTCGCGATATCAGTTGTATAATATTTAGAAATGTGACCTTCCATGCTACACTTGGCACAGGCCCAAGGCAGACCCTCAAAGATAACCTCATATTCCTCTCCATTGATAAGAATTGAAGCCACCAAGTCCTTTGTAGTGTCCACTTCTAGTGCAAGTCTAGCAAAGTGACTTCTCATATGTTGTTCATGTGGCTGTCCACTTTGACCATGCAACCCAGAGCTAACCCTATATACTGGAAAATGGTGTTTACATATATATGAAGTGGCATATTAATTATCCTCACCCATATGATGATATAATCAGGAAGTTCTTTGGTGGGCTTGAAATTAGGATACAATTCCCAGACTACTACATTACATCTAAAAAATTTCCACGTCCCTCCAACCAGGGATGTATCAAAGTCCTGCTGGCATGATATCTGCACAACAAAGTGCTCGTTCTTTAGTTCCTCTATGTAGAAACCACAATTTCTCTTCCAATTCCTAGCCTAGTTACAATGGTGACAACTATCTTCTTTACCCATTCCTCCTTTTCCTTACATCTAGATCACTCAGACTTCTACATGCCTTAGAATTTTTCTTATTATTTACTTTGCCCTTGGATTTTCCTTTTATTTTATTCAACACTAATATGGATTTTTAATTATTCATTTTCTCCTCAGATGTTCTCAACATACATAGACACTCTAACAATGGTTTTACAAAAAAATTCATGTTTTAATTGATAAAAAAATGTTTAGATAAGTTAAGAAAACTATAGGATTACATTTGTGGTGAACTATTGGCCCAAAGGAAATCCAACTCTCTGTAAGCTTTCTACATAACTAATTAACTTGAGAACATGGGGCCCAACTAGATCACCTTATGCCATATTACATCTAAATAATGTCTTCGAAATACCATACTTCTCTTTCTTTGCTTGTTTTGGGTACATGACCCTGAGATGTGTTATCATATCAATTACTCTCATGTTCTCATGTTACTTCTGAAGCTCATCATTCATGAAAAACATTATAAGTCATTAATATCCATGACAACATCAAAATTCTTGTGATAAGCTTTCCTTTCCTCGCTAGCCACATTTGGAGTTTGTACATATAATATTGGTGTACGGTTGTATGTGAGAAAATTTCTTAGTATCTTGAACCAATCATGAAAGTTATTTGCATTATGTTTTCCTTCTCAGATATTGATCATAGTGAAAAACCATTGTTCTTTGTTTCCATTTGAGCTACAAGGAATGTTTGCAAGGGTTAAAATTTTGATTTGAATAAGTTATATTGATATCAAAATTTTCTTTTACTAAATATATCTCTTACCATTTTATTTTGAATTGCTAACATTCACAATTAATCCAAAAGATTATATAAAACAATCTTATAGTGGGTCAAGATTTGTATTTCATTAAGTCACTAGTTAGCTTCAACTTACCACCCACAACTTACATATTTAGGTAGGCAATATTTTGTAATTGTATATAATACAATCCTTGATAGTTGGATGCACAAACCTTTTTCATAACCATCTATATACCTCTAGGTCACTTATTCTATGAAGATTACTTAGTTAAGTCTAACCCACATGCTAACACAAAAGAATATGAACCATGTTGTGGAAGATCCATATATCTATTGCCTCATTTTCCTAAGATAGACAACATACCATCCTTTGGCGTGCCCCCATGTAGTCAATCAAGGTTCTGATGTGTTTTTCATGCTGAACAGAATGTAAGACATAATATATTATTTGAGGTTTCATTATATATATATATATATATATATATATATATATATATATATATATATATCCAGACACCATATGATTATTATATATATTATACACACATTATCTCCGCAATCCACAGTCCCCAACATACAACATTAGTTATAGCCATGCTAATGTAATTCATTGGAGCCACAAAAGATTATTGTCAATATAAGGTCCTTTGCATCGTATTGATCATAAACATGTGAACTCCTAAGTGAACCTGCATTTGTGTTGCATTATGATCGATAGTGCCATGGACACTCATTGGATATTAATGGTTACCTCATTAGACCAAGTCCTTAAAACCAATCATATTTCTATCTATTATTTCATGATATGTAGAAGGTTGATTTACATTCAAGAGTATTAATAGGTAATATAAACCATTACATATGTAATAAAAGAGATGAGTCTCAGCATGCATCAAATACTTATCATCCAATTTCTAAGTACCTTCCATCCACAACCACATGCACACAAAAAAAGGTCCTTGGGCATAACCATGCAAGTATACATCAAATAAACATATTTTAAAAAGTGACTTGTATGATTTTATAGATAAACCATATCTGATTCATAACTTTTATTAAATATTACATCTTTTCATACAAGGTATTATCTATAAATAATTTTTGACACGTACAAAAACTAGGAAGGCTTGCAGGGGTTGCACCCTTTTTAGAGGATCCTAATCCTTGACATAACAAAGACCCATGCCTTTGACTTGATATCTAACATCATAACTAGTGAGACATAGTCATCATTCAACACACATACTAGTCTTAATGTGTGACGTCCCCAGATTTTCAACACCCTGACTGCATGTGCGGCGTCCAAATTAAAATCCTCCCCTCAGTGTGAATCCCAATTTAGACACACACACTAGTCCCAGAAGAATAAACTCATAGGTAGTCAAAGAACACCAAAGTAGAACATGCACATGAAGAAGAACAAACCATACAACAAGCTCACCATTAAACATATCATTACTAAAATAATTATTACAAATTTTGATATTACTTGTTGAATGGTAAACGTTTACATATGCATATACTTCCACTACAACATGATCTTCTAGACAATAGGTCCACCTATACATCTACTCACCACACAACTCCCAACTATCAAGTTCTTCAAGATTATATAATAACATCAAATAATAAAGAGATTACAAGTGGTACATATCAGTACAATATAATAAAATGTTGTGTTTAGTACGTTGCAAGATTCACATACCTCTTTAATACTATGACTTTCCAATGAATTAAATCTAATACTTGGCAATAAAATATATAACATAATCATACATGAATAAATACATTTATTAACATAAGAGAACATTTGTTTTAAGCATATTTCTCATTATATATCCATGGGTTGGTTGTTGATGGATTTGATGCATTCTCTCAACTCTCAAGGAGCTCAACTTTAAGGCATCTCTGATTGACTACCGAAGAGTTGAATCATAAGCACAACGTGACCGACTACCAAAGTGATAAGTCACTTCCAAGCACTGTACGGCCAAAGAGATTAGTACTTTCATATTATGGAACAAACATCTTATGTTTTCATGTTTTCAAATCTATGTATGTAGAAAGTAAAACAATTTAACATACAAGAATGTTTATTTCATCCCATATCATATGCCAAGTATTTTGTACGCATATAATACAACCTTAATATATAGTAGTCAACGCAAGAGGTAGAGCATACTATGAATAGATGTATCCTAATAATCACATATATTCCTCATCTCAACTAGCCATACATTAGATTCTCATCATCTTAACACTAGTTATGAGCATTAATGTTTTACTCATTTCATTAGGATATCTCGCTATTTCTTCTCTGATTACTTCGGATTCGGTTTACTGATGCTCTATTATATGTTATTATTTGTTCTCTCAGTATTATATTCGTCCAGTTATATAATAATTAACCCTAATATTAGATGCATTAGTAAAATAAGGATTTTCAGTACATTATGACTGATTATCATGTTCTTATGAAGAAAAAAATTATTAATTCCATACTCTTACATGATGTAATATATTGATATGAAGGTATTCAAAAGATTTCATCATTTAATAATGTCACATGTAATTTCTACATTTTATTTGGGATTAGTAAGATGAGTTAACTATATTAAAAAAATTATATATTTACATGTCCAAACATGATCATATCAGACATAACACGGATAATATATCATATATTAGAGCTAGTGGTAAGTCTTTATTATATAAATTTGCACATGAAACAAGTGTAATATATTCACATGATATCACTAAGACGTAGGCATTAAAATAATGATATTATGATCCCTTGTTGTTCTAATCATTTTTAGACTATTTTGATACCTTATTTTTATTTATTGACGTCAAAGCTAATTTCTATCAATTATCAAATATCAACATATATTAAGGGATTTTCATTTAGATTTACCTTTTCGTGATTAATATGGATCGTCAAATCATGGTGTGTGGAACTACCGAATGCTACCACATCTTCCTCATGCATGGGTCCCCTTACTAGCTCGTTCGTTTGAGTGAGGACCCACTTGGATTGGATCTTTCATTAGCTCCATGGGATCACTAATCTGCTAGCCTGATCACACTTTTCCTCTCTTATCACCTTCTTGCATTCTCTCTTTCACATGATTTTGTGCTTGACGTGCCTGAGCATCTTGCCACCATGAGGATTCCCTCTAGATAGAAATATTATATATGCTACTCATCTTATTCCTCCCCTTTCTCTACTAAAAACATCAATGAAACTTCCACTAGTGTCACGACTGGTTGAGAAGCCCATGTCGGCTCTCTTTCATGAGGCATGTGACCTCGTCACCCTCTTCCTCCATGGTAGAGGAGAAAAAAGGGGAAGGGAATTATTAATGATCATCCACATGTGTGTGACTCCAAATAGCTCCAAATTTCCTCTAGAAACTCGTCCATATTTGTCAATCGCACTGAGAAGCTCTATTCTTAAGCTCTTGAGATTCACCTTCTCCAAAAAACTAGAGGTCGTCAACCAAAAGAAATCACATTGAAAGTGCACAAAAATAGTTGTGTTAGACTACCCTATCATCAAATTAACCTTCTTCATTTTTCTTCAAACTTCCTTCTATCTCTATTCTCAAATCCCAGCCACTAACTTCTCTCCGGTGAAGACCGTGTCAGAATGGAGGGCTCGTTCTATTTGTATACTAAACTAACAATCTTGAGTAAGATGTCATGGTACTCCTTAGGATGAGTCAAGCTTCACTTTATGGTTATTTCCTCTCCTGAACGCATGTTTATAGATTTTTGTGGAATGGAGATGGTCTCAGTGATGTCCAATGTACATGAAATGGGCGTGACATACGCTTCACAAAACTGGATATGTGGCTCACTTAAGCCAATATTCGTTGCAACTAGATTGATAATGTATGGCCAAGATTTTTACACACAACCCACCTAAAAATAAAGGGCATGTGACACCAATTTATATTCAAACATATCCTAATGATTTGTACATCTTATTCATCAATACATGAATGTAAATATTATTTTATTATTTCAAACCTAAATAACTTCCTCTATGAATATTGACTCATCCTGAAATTTTAACAAATACCATTATCACAACTAACTCTACACTATACTCAAATTTTGTGTCAAAACATAGATGTATAATTAGTTAATTAAATATGGATAGAATACATAAACTTAGCAACCTTTATCATGATATCAACATCAATCAACACTCAAACTTTACCAAAAAACTTGAAACACTCAAAATTACAAAAACACACATAAGTCACTTATGTCATTAAGTATTTAGGTATTAAAAAAAATTAATGAATCACATCCTACACACCTTAAAAGAAATTTATTCCTTAAAAGTAAGCAACAATCCAGTCCATAGATCATATACATCTTAAAAGAAATTTCATCCTCAAAATTAAGATAAATTCTTACTCCAAGGAATATTAAGAGATATTCATTCAATTGTACAATACCACTTTAGGTGAAACATCTTCAGTATAGAAGCTTTAGAACTATATCTTAACCAAAACTAGGAGTTTAGGAGAGCAAGAAGGGTGAAGCACTTACATAACTTGGTATAGAAGCTTAGGTTATATCATGCAATGTTTTATATTTTACATTGACATATCATACTCATTTTTTTATGCTTAGGTTATATCATGAGATAATTTTTTTAGGAATTACATCCTCATTTCACCCAATAATTAGGGGTTCCAACATTAACATATATTATATATGAGGGAGTTAACTATGACCAACCCACTTTATCCATCTTGACCAAATCAAGATGTCATCAACTTTTTATGTTGTGCTAATTTTTCAAATTGTGTTCAACATATTTATTGAGCACTCAGATTAACACCATCTTCAATGTTTATCATAAACATTATCTTGTTGCAATTTCTCATATTAGGTTGTAAACTTTTTTAGAATTCACCATCAATTTGGCTAGGTTTTTGACATTTTCATAATTAATGCATATGGCTAGCCAACTATAGAGAATTGTATCAAAATTCAATGTTTATCAATCATGTCATAATCATACATTACATATCAAGATTAGGTCACAAAGTTATATATTATATCATAGTTAAACATATATCAAAATTTATCTAGACCAGTTGAGGTTCTCCTAACCCTTTTCCTAAGGGTAGTCCCATGCTCTATTTCTCTGAGCAAACTCAACTTCATGAGTAACTCCTATGCATAAACTTTATCTTACCTCTTTGGCTTAGGGTTCTTAGGTCTACCTCATTGGCACCAAAAATTAACTTCAAATTTTTTAGCCAATTAAGCACAAACCAAACAAAAAAATAATATGATTTTTTTTTGACAAGTTCTCTAACCATAAAATATGCTTATCCAACTCTCTATTATATACACCACTAGAGTCCTATGTTGTGATCCACCAATCTGAGAATGAGGCTTTACAACGTACTACCATTTCTTACCTCCTATAGGATCTTTGGACTCTCTCTTCCTCACCCTGAATGCAAGTACTCATATTCATGTTTACATATACATATGTACAACCTCTCTCTGACCTAGGGTTTGGTCATCCCTAGGTGGAAAGGGTGACAAGAATATGTAGACAAGTATATCTACCTCCAAATAATAAGAACCATATATCTAGTTTTTCTCTTCCTTCTATGACCATCATCTCCAAAAAATGTAACGTCCCATAATTCCGCATTATATGGGATGAATGACATTTCAAGACTTGCTATTCAACAAGCACTAGTCTATATCTAGTTATCAAACATTTTGGTTCAAACCTATAGTATAGGTATATATAGTCCCTAAAGTACAACTAATATTACCCTATATATTTTCATTACAAGGTTCTCTTTAGTTTTTAACTACATAATGAGTAAATTCCATGCTTTGTTGTTGTGCATGCTCTGATACTAGTTATGATTTCCCTAAATTTTCAACACCTTGATCGCATGTGCAATGTCCACATTGAAACCCTCACCTCAATGAGAATCCCAATTCAAACACACACACTAGGCCAAGAACAAAAAAATCATAGGAAGTAAAAGGACACCAAAGTAGAAAATGCACATGAACAAGAACAAAGCAATACAACAAACTCACCATTCATCATATCATTACAAAAATAATTATAATAACTTTTGAGAATAAATATTGAATAGTAAATTTTGACATATGCACATACTGCTACTACAACATGATATTCTCAACAATAGGTCCACATATACATCTTCTTGCCACACAAATACCAACTATGAAGGTCTTCAAGATCATATACCAACATCACTTAAAGATGAATTACAAGTGGTACATGACATCTCAATACAATAAAATATTTTGTTGAGTACACTACTAGATTCACATACCTCATCAACACTATCACTTAACAATAAGAACAATCTAATACTTGAAAGTAACATATATAAGAAAAGCATACTTAAATAAAGATGTTTACTAACAGAAGAGAACACATGTTTTAAGGACATTTTCCATTATATATCCATGTACTGATTGTCAATGTTTTGATGTATTCTCTCGATCTCAAAGAGTTCAATATTAAGGCCTTTATGATAAACAACCAAAAGTTGGATCATAATAAAGGTCTTTATTAACAAAAGAGAACATGTGTTTTAAGCACATTTTCCATTATATATTAATGCATTGACATTCAGAGGTTTTGACATATTTTCTCAACTATGAAAGAGTTCAAGATTAAGGCCTTTATGGTCGAATACCAAAGAATTTGATCAGATCCAAGCACTATAATACCAAAGAGTTTAGAGATTTTATATATTGGAACAGATATCTTTATGTTTTCATGAGTTCATATATACACACACAAATATATATATATATATATATATATATATATATATATCCACACACATGTATATAATATAACAATACTATATATTATGCCAAGTAGTATGTAAAGATTTGAATAGAGGTATCCTAATTATCACATATATTCAACATGTCAACTATATACTTGGTCAACCCTGATTAACACAAGATCGCATGTATCATGCATTATATTCTCATCATATAAACCCTAGTTATTTTTATTAGGGTTTTACCTAGTTCATTAGGTATCTCATTATTTTACTATTAATTTACTTATCTTATATAAGAGGTTAGTATTTTTTCTCTCAACATTGTATTCTTTAAAGAATATAAACAATAAACCAAATATTAGGTGCATTATTCAAGTTAGGACTTTATACTATATTATGACTAATTATCATGTTATCACAAACAAAAATTAATTACTAATTTCATACTCTTACACGATGTTTAAGATATTGACATGAAGATATTTTGAAGATTTTGTCACTTATTGACATCACATGTAAATTCCATTTTTTATTTATGGTCAGAAATCAAAATTAACTATATTAGGAAAATTACATAGTTAAATGTCCAAACATGATCATATCAAACGTCATATGGACTATATATCTTATCTTTGAGTTACTGATGCATTCTCATAATTTTAGGTCTCTTTTATATTTATCACTCATGATACAAGTGAAATATATTTACATGATCTCACTATAATTTAGGTATTAAAAGATCGGTATTATGCTCCCTTGTTGGTCCAATTGTTTTTCTGAAGATTTCGATACCTTATTTGTGTTTTTGCTTCATTGGAGCTAATTTCTAAGTACTACCAAATATCAACATATATTCTATGATTTTCATTTAAATTTACCTTTTATGATTAATAAGGGTTGTAAGATCTTGGTGTCTGGATCTCCCAGGTGTCTTCACATTGGGCTCATATGTGGCACCCCTTGTTGGCTCGGCCTCTAGGGATGGCACCCACATGGTCAATATCTTTGGTTAGATCCATGGCTCACTGATCTTCTAGCCCAATCACACTTTTCCCCTCATCTCACTTTCTCAAATTCTCTCTCTTACAGTCTCATGGTTGACATGTGCGAGCATCAACCACCATGAGGCTTCTCTCTGGTGAGATATAATCCACGAGCTACTCTTCTTCTTCCTCCCCTTTCTCTACCAAAATGTTTGACACGACTTCCTCTTGTGCCACAACAACATTAGAACGCCATATGTACTCACTTTCTCAAGACCATTAACTTTGTTGTCCTCTTACTCCACATCATAGGAGTAGAAAGGGGAAGGGAGTTATCCATCATTGTCCTTGTGTTTGGGGATCCAATAGCTTTGAACTTACTCCACGACCCTGTTGGATCAGAGGTCTCTAGAAGGGGGGGTGAATAGAGATAAAAATACTTGCACAAGACTTGTTAGACCTTCAAGTTATATAAGATAAACTCAATTGCAAATAGTGAGTTTGATGGAAATTCAAACATACATAGCAAGGATGAGAAAGATTGAAGCAACCAATTGAACAAGCTATTTTAGAGTGGTTTCACTCTCCAAACTAGGAGAGAGTTAGTCCACTACCTAGAGAGGTCAAGATCTAGGATTTCTTAAGCTTTTCCACTCCTTATATTCACTTATAAGAGTTACAACATATGACCTTCCTTTTTTGTAAGAATGATACCTAGCTTCTCTTTGAAGCCAAGGGAGCCAATAACCTTAAAAACAAGGACTTACCTATCCAAGATCTTGTCTTCTACCTAACCAAGGTCTTACCCACTCTTTCAAGTAGATGGATGCCTTCATCAAGGAGATTCCCATCTTGCACTGAGTCTTTTGCTTTAAGGATTTACCCACTCATTTCCTTGGATCATCTGCCTTGTCCTCCTCCTTCACTTGGAGAATCTTGAAACACCTTGTCCTACAGCTCAAAGAAGCATGCACCTCCTCCTTTACTTGGAGAAGCCTTCATTCACTTGATTTTAAAGAAAGGGATTGGGAAGGAGAAGCTTTGAGAGCTTTACAAGTGTACAATGAGGTATCTCTCTCACATAAAACCTATCTCACTCGTATGAATGAAATGAAGTGTAAAAAAGATATATAAAACGATTCAAGTGACAAATAGCAATGAACTATGCCAAGGACCTTCAATAGCATGAATGAGCAAACTTGGAATGAACCCTAAGAGGTCCTATTTATAGCTAGGGGTGTCTACTAGAGTCTGGGAACACTTGTGAATGTTTTCTAGCCATTTTGAGGGTTTCAATAGATATAATTTTGAGTTTTGCAACACTCCAACTGTTAGAATCACTTTTTCTACATTTTCCACACAGTGCATTCGATCAAGTTTCAATAAAGATAACTCGACCGATCACACTATGTGACAAAGCCAATTTAAACAATTAGTCAAGTTTGTCCTAATGGAAACTTGATCGACCCACTTGAATTAGTTTTCCTCTACAGAGGGATTGATCGAGTTCTATGATTGTGAAACTCGACCGATCAGAGTCATTCTCAAAATCCAGTCAATATTTGTCGATTTTGTAACTCAACCGGTGAAGTGCCTATAATAATTTAACAAAATGAATTTTAAGTGATCAAATGATTGAATCAAGTGTCCCTAATTTTTTCTCATCTTAGTTACAAGTCATGTCATCAATAAAAATGATAACAAAAATTATCTAAGGTGATTTGGAGGGTTTTCCCAAAACATGCATTTGCATTGCTTTTTACTTGAACTAAAATAAGGTAGGGCTTGATAGATTTGATCCGTTTCATGTACCTAATGCCTGAAATCAATCTTAACCAAACTTATTAGATATAAATGAATGTAATGGTTAAGTCATAATCAAAATATGGACAATGTGTAACACTTAGGTCAACATTCTTCCCCCTTCTGAAAATGTGATACATGTTGAAGAGCACACCAATTCACTAGAATGATTATCCTAGAGTTTAATCATTTTTTACTTTCCAGTTAAGGCTAGTATAGAAAGGTCGATCCCACAGGACAATGTTATTAATATTTCTCTCTTTTGTCCTGATTGATTTTAGAAATTATTTATTTTTGGTATTTTTCAATAAAGAACAAAAAGTAAATTACAGTTGAGGGTTGCTTGATTACACTAGGACAAGAAATTAAAATGCAAAGAAAGTAAAAAATTAAACAAAAGTAAAAAAGAAAGGAAATGATTATTGTAAGACAAGAAAGTAAAGAAAGAAGATTGTTAGCACACAAGACTATCTAAACAAGAACTAAATGCAAGAATTAAAAAGAGAATGATGAAAACAAGCATTGAAAGAATGATTGAATCAGATGGGAAAAACATTAAGGCTTAGGGGTTTCACCACCTAAGCCAAAGTGAAGATAAGATCAAGCGATACACGACAATAAGATAGAAGTAGGTATGTGAATTATTCATAAACAAAATGTAAGAGAGGAACTCCACGTGAACACATCCAGATCCTCATGAAATTAGTTTAGGTATTCTAAATCTCGGGTTGCACAGTCACATCCGTTGGGATTAACTCACGATAAAAATAGTTAATTACATTGTTTAAATTGGCTATTTCTAAACCGAAAACCATCCATCTAAAATAGTCGTGTAAAACCCGATCCACTCAACACATGGCTATGGGGCTACTCCACTCACCCCGACAAGGGAACTACTCACTAGTCATACCAAGGAATGGAAAAACAAGGGGAAGAAGATAGGAAACCATAGACCACAAGTCCAGAAAGTCTGAGGTGACCAAAGGTGGTGACAATAAAATCGCGTCTTTCTTAATCCCCCACTCCAAAAGAAATAACAAGAAGAAACAATAAGAAATAAAGGGTGAGATCCAAATCTTAAACAAAGAACTCGATTTTATTATTGAATGTAAAGGTTACATTAAGAATTGAAAGTAATAGATTTTCAATATGAAATGCTAGTACAAACACTGAGGACCCCTTTCTTAGTGGAGTTCCCCCTCCTTTTATAGGGGAAGGAAGAGTGGAAACCATGAAATGGGGGAGAGAAACAAAGCAGTGGTGTTGTTGAAAAACACTAATCACTCATCATGAAACAATCATCTTTCTAGGTGAGATGGTCATCTGGAGATGATATGGCATGGATCTAGAAGGATTGGATCAAAACCCTAAAGAGAGTGTTGGCGCCGCCATTTGGTTGCAATCTTAGGCTCGAAGTGATGTTTCAGATGGTCGTCTCGTGCCACTATGCGTGCGATCAAAGACTTGGAACCATAAATTAGTGGTGGTGCCATTTTGTGAACTGATTTTATTCTAGGTCAAGTGACCTAACCTTTTGGGCTCGCTTGGGTGCCCGTCTGGGTCCTGAGACATCCATCTCGATGAAGCAAGATGCACGTCTGGAGTATTGAAGTAGTTGGTTGAGCTGAGGTCAAAGTGGTTGTTTGGCTCTAAACATGGGAACTCTGGGGGTGAGTCAACTGTCTGGGCCTAGTGAGATGGGCGTCTCATAGGCTCAGTAGGTCAAAAATCAACTTTGGAGAAAAACCCTGCAAAAAGTGAGAAAGAAGATAAATATTTGCAGAATAAATCATTAAGTGAGTAAATTGCAATTTGGTCCTAGAAATTAGTAAAAAGATATTTCTAATGAAAAGTATTATGAAAAATATGTAAAAATATAGATGAATATGCATTCATCAAAATACCCTAGACTTGAATCCTTTCTCATCCCGAGCAAACTAAATTACAAATAAAGTCCACTTTATACTGGCAACATGTCATACTTACCTTTGTAACATTACTATAATCATTATCTCCAAATTTTGGCCAAGTGGCCCAATCTCCTAGAACCATGTAGCACAAAGTTTTATATTCCCTATAAAAAAAATTACCACATCTTACTTCTAAAGCGAGACTTTGTAGAAAAATAAGCATCCTCTTACTTTTTCTTTGACACTCTCAATTTTTATTTTTTTGTAAGTTGTTGCACAAGAACATTATGAAGGGGGAGTGAGGAAAAATATTGATCCCTCCTCTATTTGACTCGGGATATGAATTTGTGGAGTTGTTGTGTCTACATTGGTCACAACTTTTTTTCATGTACACTTTTGGCATCTTTTGATGGTACGCCCTTTGTGGGGTATGGAATTTTATTTGGGAAGCATGCCACCGCAGACTTGATTTTTTTCTGGAGGTGATTCTTTTCTTTTCTTTTTAAGAAGAAATATAGAGGGAAGGAAGAGATTTTCTTGTGCTTATAACTTCAATATTTTTTTCAGAGACTGTCATTGCTCTAGTTAGAATATTCCTATAACTTACATCATACAAGCTTTATAATAGGATAATCCATTATTTAAATATAGGGAAAAATTATGCTTGGTTCTGATTGATTCCTTATGACTTGCCAACTATTCTAAGGAGTGATGTTATTTAGGGGTCCTAGTTGACACTATGGGTTCAGACATAGCAATTTGTAATTGATTTTGCAAAAATGTTTACTGAAATATATTTAGGGTACAATGATAGATGTCTATTCAATGGGCTGATTATATAATGGCCTATTTACAACTAAGGAAAACAAAAAGGGATGGCCAAATAGGTAAGTGAAATCAACTAAAGTAAAGACATGTAAAATAATAAAACGAAAAAAAAGTAAATAAGGGAAAAGATAGGGGGTGGAATAGAAGCATACCACCCACCTCCACTGCAGATTTTGACTTTTTCTTGTCCAAAGCAAAACCCAAATCTGAGATGGAGGGAAGAAGATCACAACGGTGGTGGATAGTTAGGTGGTGGAGGGGCAAAGAGGAAGGTAGGTTTGCGGTATTAATTTCCTAGGTACCACTCCATCATCTTTGCGTGAGTACTTTGAAATGTATCTTGGAAGGCTTGGCGTACATCTGTATACCAAGGACAAAAATTCAAAGAAATCTTATTAGATTCCCACAATTTGGGATGTGGTGGGGAATAGTTGTAAGGATGCACATTTTCATAAAGATGATTATTTGCGGGGGATGAGGATGGAATTAAGTGCAAATATTCATTCATTTCCCAATATTGGTCACTACTGTCAATGGCATGTGGGTTTTAGGGAGGATAGGGGAAGTATCCATCAATGGCATTGGGTTGCGCCGCTTGGGTTGCTATTTGTAGTAGTTACTCATAAAGAGTTTGAAAAGGATCATAGATCGGTGCCTCGAAGGGAGAGGTAAGGAGCGGGGGTTGTAGGATAAGGATTTTCGGAGTGGTGATATTGGTCTTTGCCAAAATGGTGATAGTGGGAGGGGGGAAATCCATATTAATAGCGTTAGTTGAGATATATTGGGATTGGGTAGAAACTTGATCATCCACCTGAGAAATACATATTTTAGTTATAAGTGGGGATTTAGAATTAAGGAAGCGTTGTTGCATCAGATTGAATTTGTCCATGCATTCGAGGAAATAGATTTCTTCCTCTTGAGTATACTTCATGCTACCCCCAAAAGCTTGGAAATTGATGAATTATGTTCCTTCTCGTAGTGTGAGAAGTCCAACCTCAACATCGATGAGCACCCCAGATATGGTGAGGAAAGGCCTTCCAAAATTAAGAGGGCATCGAGTGTCTTCTTTTATATCCAGCACTACAAAGTCACATAGGATGTAGAAATTCTTGACTTTGACATGCACATCATCAATAATGCCTAGAGGCTTGCAATGGAAGAGTCTGCAAGTAGAATACGCATCGGAGTAGGTATAGAATTTGTGAGACCTACCCTCCTACACATGCTCATAGGGATGATGGAGATATTGGCTCCAAGGTTAGCTAACCCCGAATAGATGGTGGAATTGCTGATGGAACAAGTGATCCGAAAGGGTCGAGGATCCTTGAGTTACTTTGGCATTTTTGTCTGTATGATGTCGGAAGTATTTTTTTCCAATTTTACCATTTTAGATTCTTCCATGGTGCGCTTACAGTTCAAAAAGGATTTGAAGATTTTTTTCCATTCAGTTAGGTCTATCATGGCACCCAAAAGTTGGATGTTGATGCATAAATTCCTCATGATATCCTTGAATTTGTTGAACCAGGAGTCCAAGTGAGTTTTCTTCAATCGAGTGGCAAAAGGTATACACAAACTATACACAGGAACCTCATCTTGTGAAGTGGGTGGTATCAACGACTAAGGGACAACAACAACCTCTTTGTCTTCCCCTTAGTCAAAATGTATGAGGGGGAACTTCCTCTTACTTCTGTGGTAAGGTTGGATCTGGTAGTAAAAGCCTTAAGATGTTCTATATGCTTGGGAATGGATTTAGATTGGGCGGTGAAAGTGTCGAAAGGAGGTTTTAATGGAGTAGAAAATCGAGCTAACTAAGCATCAATCACCTTTTGGTGGTCCTATTATGAAAGGATGATATGTTCCAGAGCAGATATCTTCTCACTATCGAAGGATGTGGGAGTGTATTTTTGTATTTGTAGTTGCGGTTGAGTAATATTTTGGAATTAATTACCTTGGTAAGGCCCACGGTTATGGAAATTACCCTATAATTCCCCAGTTCTATTGTTGTTACTATTGGGGAAGTCAGGCGGTGGATGATTTTTGGCTTGGGAATATCGTGGTCTTTGTTGGGGAGGGAGTTGAGAAGAATTTTCAGCTCCTGTAGGATTTCCATATTGAAATTTGATGTGGGGCTTGATTCGGGTTATAGTAAATCTGACTCGGGAAACTATGGATGGAGTTTAGATCTTCCATTTGACCAACTCCCGACTATAAGGGTGTGTTGTAGAGGTATTGACATTGGAGGGTAGCATGATCATACCCTTGGAAAATTTCGCAAAGAGATTATGCAGCTCTGACTTGCTAGGGTTGCCTCTCATACACATTAAATGAGGACTCAAAGTGATCCTATTTCAAGGAGATCAATTACGGGCTTCGAGAATGGTATGGATATCTAGATTTATCTCATCCTTAGAAACCCTGAGGACCCCACTGGTTCCTCATCTGGATTGGGTCTCAGAGGCTCTTTTGATAACATCCCATGCACTGCTCAGGTTTTGAAACATGAAGTTTCCTCCATATGAGGAATCTATAAATTTCTTGGTGTCATCATCAACAACATGATAAAGTATCTCAATGAGTTGAGATTGCAAAATGTCATGATGAGGGCAACATTGAAGGATTTCCCTAAATCTCTCCAAAGCTTCTCCTAGTGTTTCTCCTAGGACCATTGAAAGAAGAGTGATCTATCCCATGATCTTGTAGGTGAGGGAAGGGGGGAAATATGTATCCACAAACATGGATTGTAAGGACTCCCAAATGGTGACCGGTTCTTCACTCTCCATGTCATTATACCAATTGCTGGCTTGCCCTAAAAGAGAGTATTTAAACAATCTAAGTCTAATGGCATCTTCAAAAACACATGGGTCTTATGTAGGGAGCAAAGGATGGTGAAGCGTTGGAGGTGATCTTGACAATTCTTATCCTTATTATCAGAAAATGAGTTGGCCTAGAGCATGGTGATCCATTGAGTGCGGATCTCAAATTGGGGGGTAGTAATATCAGGTGGCACGAGTAGGTGTTGTGCATATCTGGTTTTTGATGGGGAAAAATCTTTTATTTGTTTTTCTTTCTTGTCTTCCCTTTGACCGGCTTCTAGGACCTCTTTCTCAACTATAAAGGTTGCACGTATATTGGCTTTTGGGCCACACATTCAGCCATAATTCTATCTCTTTGAGCGGTAAGTGCCTGCTCAATCCTATATACAACCTCTTCCTCATCCATCATAAGTCTGTTTTGTGTATTCAAATGATGGAACATTCTCTCTAGCTTGGGATAAAAAACTGGTTGTGCATAATGAACGTGTGTGATGGGAGACATATGCATATTTATAATTGACTTATAATAATCGAGTGTAGAAAAACTTAATGTTGGAATGCAAACTCAGTAAAAAGAGGAGATAGCACTTCCGAAACTTTACTCAGAAGGCATAAAAAATAAAAAAAAAAGCTTTTCAAATTTTTTTTGAGGTTTGACAAAAGAATCTGTTGTCCTTGGCAACGGTGCCAAAATTGATATGCATCAAAGAGCACACCAATTCACTAGAATGATTATCCTAGAGTTTAATCCTTCTTTACTTTTTAGTTAAGGCTAGTATAGATGGGTCGATCCCACATGACAATGTTATGAATATTGTTCTCTTCTATCCCGATTGATTTTGAAATTATTTGTCCAATGGGGGGTTGCTTGATTACACTAGGACAAGAAATTAAAATGCAATGAAAGTGAAATATTACACTAAAGTAAAGAAAGGAAATGATTATTCTAAGACAAGAAAGTAAATAAATAAGATTGTTAGCATACAAGGTTATCTAAACAAGAACTACATTGCAAGAATTGAAAAGAGAACGATGGAAAAAAGTGTTTAAAGAATGATTGAATCAGATGGGGAAAACATCAAAGCTTATGGGTTTCACCACCTTAGCCAAAGTGAAGATAAGATCAAGTGATACATGACAATAAGATTGAAGAAGGTATGAGAATTATTCGTAAATAAAATGAAAGAGAGAAACTCCATGTGAACCAATTGGTCCTGGTGTTCTTGAATCCTAGTTCTTCATCCTAAAGAGGAGTTTTCCTCTACCAAATCCTCTTGAAATCAATTTAGGCATTCTAAATCTCGGTTCCACGGTTGCATCCGTTGGGATTAACACACGATAAAAATGATTAATTACTTTGTTTAAATGGTCTATTTATATATCAAAAACCATCCATTTAAAAAAATCGTGTAAAATGCAATCCCACTCAACACATTGCTAAGGGGCTACTCCCCTCGCCTCGATAAGGGAACTACTCAATAGTCATAGCGAGGAATGTAGAAAAAGGGGAAGAAGATAGGAAGCCATAGACCATAAGTCGATAATCTCTGAGGAGATCAAAGGTGATGATAACAAAATGGCTTTCTTTCTTAATCCCCCACTCCATGAGAAAGAACTAGAAGAAAGAACCAGAAATAGATGGCGAGATCCAAATCTAGAACAAAGAATCAAATTTTATTCCTGAATGTAATGGTTAAACTAAGAATTGAAAGTAATAGAGTTTCAATATGAAATGCTAGTACAAAAACTGAGGAACCATTTGTTAGTGGAGTCCACGTTCCTTTTATAGGGGAAGGAAGGGTGGAATCCCTGAAATGGGGGAGAGAAACAAAGTAGTGGTGGTTGTTGAAAGACATTGATTGCATGTCACAAAACATCCATCTTTCTATGTGAGGGCCATTTGGAGATGATGTGGCATGGTTCTAGAAAGATCAAATCAAAACCCTAAAGAGGGTGGTAGCACCACCATTTGGTTGCAATCTTGGGCTTGAAGCAATGTTTGAGACAGACGTCTAGATGATGTGGGACACCCGTCTCGAACTGCCATGTGCATGATTAAAGACTTGGAACCCTATATTAGCTGCAACGGCTCTTTGCAAAATGATTTGATTCTAGGTCAAGCGGCCTAGCTGTCTGGGCTTTCCTGGGTGATCATCTGGGTCCACGAGATGGTCATCTCTATGAAGCAAGACGTCCATCTAGAATATTAAACTAGCTAGTAGAGGCGAGGCCAAAATGGCCATTTGGCTCTGAAGGTGAGATCTCTGGGGGTGAGTCGATAGTGTGTCCTAGTGAGACATCCATCTCACAGGCTCAGTAGGTCAAAAATTAGCTTTGGAGAAAAACCCTACAAAAATTGAGAAAGAAGATAAGTATTTGCAAAATAAATCAATAAGTGAGTAAACTGCAATTTGGTCCTAGAAATTACTAAAAAAGTGATAATTTCTAACGAAAAGGATTATGAAAAATATGCAAAAAGATAGATGACTATGCATTCATCACAATGACAAACCATTCCTCAGCATATTGAAAATGATATTAAAATTAAACCTTTGCCTTTATGAATTGCAAAGGGATACAGGAATGGCCAATGTGTTGCTCCCCCTCAATTCATGCTTCCCTAAATATTCATTGTTAGTCTTTTCTACACATAATCATAGCACATATACATACTACATGGTTCTCTAGCAAGTCACATGATAGATAATTGACAAGAAAAGGATCATATAAGAAATAAAACAATATGATTGGGGTTAATTCCCCCCCTTTGACCTTATCAAAAAGGTAGGGGGTAGAAGATATAAAAACACAGGTCTTCTCCATAAGCACAAGATAAAGTAATCAACCACATAGAACACGTCAAACAGACTTAAAGCATAGAGAACAAGAAATTCGATGTCATGATCAAAATATGAAATTATTATACCAAGAACTCATAATATATAGTGGACCAAAGAGTTATGGTACATATGATCAAGATTACAAGACTCACTACTACAAAAATGGCTTATAACGTCACTTTAAAGGTGTCGGTTGTATAAATACACCGACACCTAAAACCTAAAGCGTCAATTTAGTAAAAAAACTGATATCTATCTGTAAAGGGTGACCAGACACGGGTATCGCTTGTATTCAGTTTCGGTTCCCTAATAATAAACTGATGCCTATAATTAACCGCCAAATACAAAATTTCCAGTGAAAAAAATTACCTCCAAAATTTTACATATCGTGTCGGTTATTAACTATTAAACTGACGACGAAAGGTTATTTGCGAGACATAAATTGGGCATTTTTTGGTCGTCGGTTTTGCTACAATGACCAACGCTTATGGGTTTTCCCGCGTTGTTCCCGGGAAATTTTTCACACCCTTTGAGCATCGGTTTTCTAAAGAAACTGACGACTATGGTCATTAATCGAGAACAATTTTTTTAATCGGCATATGTAGATAGACGTCGGTTTTTTTCTAATAAAAACCGAAGAATATCATTGAGAATAGGTGTCAGTGTGTTTGGTGAACTGACACCTTTAGTTTTATGTGTCAGTTTTTTTGAATAACCGACGCCTATTGTTAACTTAACAGCACCTGTGCGAGCCAGACCCTTCCCCTTTCTCTATTTCATTCATTCTCGCGCTACTCCGGGGTTTGGTCCTGTGATTTCTGGCGATTCTGCTGCTCCACCGCTGCTTGCTGCCACGGACTCCACGCCTGCCGTCGTCACCGCTCAGGTTGCCGCCGCCTCTAATGGACACTTGTTGCTCACCTTCACCACGCGATACCTGCCGATCGTCCTCACTTCTCGCCGCCGCTCAACACCTGCGAGCTCGCCGCCACCGTCGCTCGACAGAGGAGGTACCCTCTTTACTTTCTCCCTCTCTTTTTCTTGCTCAACACCTGCTCACCCCACCGTTCTACCTTTGGATTTCTGCTGCCCGATCCTCTGCCTGGAAGCAACATGAGGAGGTCACGACCGTGTGGGCCTCCACCTCTTCTTCTTCCTCCACCTCTTCTTCTTCCTGCTCCATCTCCTTACCAAATGGATTAAAGTAAGGCCACGACTGTGGCTGTGTTGGCCGACCACGACCGTGCTTCCCCTAGGCAACACATTTGCAATTGAATACTAATGGTTGACCTAATTCTGTAAATTTTGATGTATGTTGAATTAAGATATTAAAACCCTAATACACATTTTACCATGGAATTAAGTATATTGCTGAAATCTTGTGATCAATCTATGTAAGATATTAAAACCCTATTGTTAAATCTCTGATTTTGTAGTGATGTGTCACCCTAACATCTACATGAATCCCTATTGTATTATGTAAATTGATGATAATGCATGAGCTAGTTTGAAATTTTGAAATCAATTATGAATCTCTCCATCCCTAGGTCATACTAATTTATGTGTAATCTTTATCTTGATGATGAACATGCATGTACACTTGAAATGTTGAAATCAATGTAATAGAATAACAACACATGTATTTGTTGGCCTAGAAACCCCTCCAAGATTTACTCATTAGGAGTAAATCTTGGATAGTCCCCGGTTTGGGACTGTTCTTTAACACCTAATCTCACTTAGGATGTAAGTGTATAATGTATATTGGGTGTTCGAGAAAATTTTGGTAGCATTTCCCCTTTTGTTCTCTAAGTACATATGTACTTAGAGAACAACGGGGAAATACTGTCGAATTTTTTTTGAAAACCCAATACATATTATACACTTACTAGTGAGATTAGGTGTTCAAGGATGGGATAGGTGGTACACATTTATTATATATAAGAATGACATCACATGTATTTGTTGGCCTATAAACTCGTCCAAGATTTGCTCATTAGGAGTAAATCTTGGATAGTCCCCGGTTTGGGATTGTTCTTGAACACCTAATCTCACTTAGGATGCAAGTGTATAATGTGTATTGGGTTTTCGAAAAATATTTGGTAGCATTTCCCCGTTTGTTCTCTAAGTACATATGTACTTAGAGAACAGTGGGGAAATGATGTTGAAATTTTCTTGAAAACCCAATACACATTATACACTTACTAGTGAGATTATGTGTTCAAGGATGGGATAGGTGGTACACATTTATTATATATAAGAATGACATCACATGTATTTGTTAACCCTAGACCCTAATCTTGTTGTAATATATTCTTATTTTCTCTTTGATCATAGAATGGATAGATCATGGATGTCCATTCGCAATCACTGCACCCCAGAGTTTATATCTGGTCTTGACCAATTTATTAGATTTGCCGAGGAACATAGGAAACAACCTGGAGATAGGTTCTACTATCCATGTAGGCATTGCGGTAACAACTTGAAAGTCAGCACTGGTGACGAAATCAAAATTCATGTCATGTGCAACGGGATTATACAAGGCTATACAGAATGGCACTGGCATGGAGAGATTTCAAACTCGAAACTAGTAGATGTCGATAGCAGTGCTTGTATGGAAGAAGAAATTGCCTCCGATGACGTAGATGTGAATGAACCAGTTCTAGTAGACATCGTTGATGCGATGCTAGATAGTTGTGGGGTAGAACACACCGATCCACCTCCCATTTTTAGAAACATTGTTCATGATGCTGAGATATCATTATACACACGTTGTACTAAGTTTACGAAGCTTAGCACTATGTTGAGATTGTATAAGTTGAAAGCTAACAATAGATGGAGCGACAAAAGCTTCACTTCATTGTTGTCTTTGTTGAAAGAAATGCTTCCTGAAGGAAACGAGCTGCCAATCTCAACATACCAGGTAAAGAAATTGTTGTGCCCAATGGGAATGGATGCCAAGAAGATACATGCATGCCCGAATGATTGTGTATTATTTCAAAAGGCCTATGTGGATTTGAAAGATTGTCCAAAATGTGGTGTGTCACGGTATAAATTGACGACTTCAAGGGAGTCCAAAACTGGTTCTCCTGCCAAGGTGATGTGGTATCTACCTATAATATCATGGTTTCAATGCTTGTTTTCCAATTCGATAGATGTGAAGAATTTGAGGTGGCATGCAGATGTTAAGAAAAATAATGATGGGATCCTACAACATGCGTCTGATTCCCCATAGTGGAAGAAGATTGATCTATTGTACCCTGAATTTGGTGAAGAAGTCAGGAATCTAAGACTTGGGCTTTGTACAAATGGGATGAATCCGTACGGGACATTGAGCAGCCAACATAGCACTTGGCCAGTCATGCTTGTTATATACAATCTTCCTCCCTAGATGTGTATGAAAAATAAGTACGTAATGTTGGCGTTGTTTATATCGGGCCGTAAATAACCTGGAAATGATATCGATGTTTATCTTGAACCTCTGATTGATGACTTAAAGAAACTCTGGGGTGAAGGTGTGATGACCTATGATGCTTGACAAAGAGAGACATTTCGTTTGCATGCTATGTTGTTTTGCACTATTAATGACTTTCCAGCATATGGAAATTTGTCTGGATATAGTGTCAAAGGTGCTAAAGTGTGTCCTATATGTGAAGAGAACACTGATTCAACAAGACTAAAACATGGCGGTAAGACTATATATCTCGCTCATCGAAGGTTTCTTTTAAAATTCCATCCGTATCGTAGGAAGCACAAAGCATTCAATGGATTGAATGAGGAACGAAGTGCATCTAAACCTATACCAGGGGAGGTTGTTTATGAAAGAGTGAAAGACTTTGTAAATGAATTTGGTAAGAGATCACAATGTACTATGGCCACATTGAGTGACAAATCTTTATTCAAGAAGAAGTCAATATTTTGGGATCTTCCTTATTGGATTTCTTTGACAGTCAGGCATTGTATCGATGCCATGCACGTTGAGAAAAAATGTATGTGATAGCGTCATTGGTACTTTGTTGAATATACCAGGTAAGACTGAAGATGGGATAAAATCCAGACTGGACCTACGTGAAATGGGAATAAGGTCAGAATTAACAGAATTTCATGAAATGGAAAATCAGAGAACATACTTACCTCCCGCTTGTTACACATTGTCTAGAAAGGAGAAGAAATCTTTTTGTGAATGTTTGGTAAATGTTAAGGTGCCACAGGGTTACTCATCCAGCATCCGTAGATTGGTATCAATGAAAGATCTGAAGTTGATAGGTCTTAAATCTCATGATTGTCACACTCTAATGCCACAAATATTGCCTGTGATAATTCAATCTATATTGTTGAAGCATGTAAGGTTTGCAATCACCAGACTTTGTTTCTTTTTCAATAGTATGTGCAGCAAAGTTATTGACCTTGATACTGTCGATAATTTGCAAAGAGAAGTGGTTGTTACCCTATGTCAGCTTGAGATGTATTTTCCTCCATCGTTCTTTGATATCATGGTACATCTTTTTGTCCACTTGACTAGGGAAGTGAAAATGTTGGGACCTGTTTTCTTGCATTGGATGTATCCCTTTGAACGATACATGAGTGTTTTTAAAAGTGATGTTCGAAATTGTTATCGTCTGGAAGGGAGTATTATTGAGGGTTATGTGGCAAGAGAGGTTATGGATTTTAGTAATGACTTTCTCAGTGGCAATGACACTCCTGGTAATGACAAGAATATTGAGGAGCAATTTGGCAAAGGAATTTTGGGATCACAGGTGAAAGTAATCAGCTGTGAGCAGTTGGAACAAGGTCACTTGTATATTTTACACAACATGGATGAAGTGAGTGTTTATATCGAGGAACATACCAATTTCATCAAGACACAATATCCTCGAGCCAATACAATGTGGCTTGCTAGAGAGCATAACAAGACATTTATTAAGTGGTTTGAAGATAAAGTCTTACATCAACTATTTCAAACACCAGATGATATTACTGAAACTATCAAATGCCTCACCTTTAAACCAAAATTGAATGTTATGTCTTATGAAGGGTATGACATTAATGGATTCACATATTACACAAAGCGCCAAGATGATAAGAGTGTCGTCCAAAATAGTGGGGTCACCCTTCAAGCGTCGACTGTGTTTTTTGCTAGTGCAAAGGAAAAGAGTCCACGTGAAGCTAAAATGTCATATTACGGTGTCATTGAAGACATATGGGAGTTTAATTACATAGATTTCAGAATTCCACTCTTCAAATGTAATTGGGTTGATAACGCAAAAGGAGTTATAGTGGATGAATTGGGTTTCACTTTAGTGAAGTTTGAAAAGATTGGCAAGAAGGGTGAACCATTCATATTGGCATCACAGGCGAAACAAGTATTTTATATCGATGATCCTATAAATGATAAATGGTCGGTTGTTCTTCATGGTAAAAGACATTTCATTATAGATCCTATAGATGAAGAAGAGTACTATGATAAGTATGATGACTCCTGTCCATTCTCAGTTGGGTTTCCAGCACCAGCAAATATTGAAGCTAATGATGACTTGTATGTGCGCGGACATCACAATGAAGGATTGTTAATTGATAAAAAATCGCAATATTAGAGGCATGTTTATATTTTTTTGTATGTTTTATTTTTCTGAATTTGAAATTTACAATGCGAATTGCTTTACAATGTGAATGTGAACTTTACAATGTGAATTTTACAATGTGAATTACTTTACAATGTGAACTTTACAATGTGAATTACTTTACAATGTGAATGTAAACTTTACAATGTGAGCTTTACAATGTGAACTTTACAATGTGAATGTGAACTTTCAGATGGCTGAGCATTCTCCTGATGACTTTGCTGATGATTATCGTGAGGGTGAGGACATCAATGCGCTGTCTCACAATGTAAGTTTTAAAAATATATCATATATTTATATCTATATGTCCATTTATGGTTATATCCTGTAAGTGTGTTTATTTTGCCAAATTTTAGGTTGATGATGCACATGTACCCTCTGAAGCACTTGAGGTACTTGATGAGCAGCACCAAAAAGTTGACAAGAGAAGGGGCATCACTATGATGAAGAAGTTAATAGCACAAAGGGGCAATGGAACCAAATTGTTGTGGATTTTGATAATGCAGGAAATGCAATTGGAGTGAATCACAATTCATTTGTTTCATATATTGGGTATGTTACTCATAGCCATTGTGGTTGTAAGATAGATTCTTGGCATAAAGTTCCTAAGGGGAAGAAATACATAATATGGAAGGATTTATGCGTGAGTTATTATTAATTTGCAATTCTATTTTGTAGATTACTAATTTTTTCGATACTAGTTAATAGAAATTCTATTTTGCAGAGTATATTTGAATTGGATGAAAAGCTGCACCATAAATGTGTGATGCAATGCTGTGGTAGAGTCCTAAGGAACTATAGGACAAATCTCACCCGAGAATACATAAAAGAAGGTGACAAGAGGAAGAAGACAACCACTGAACAGTGGAACTTCCTGGACCAAGAAGAATGGGACGTGTTTGTTGCTTCAAGACAAACTGATGAATTCAAGGTATTAGGCATCACTCCCAATTTAATTAATATACGTTGTATTCACCTATTCAAGATTAACATTTAGTATTACTAACCAAATCATCATTAATGTGCATACTAACTAGGCCCTTAGTGAGGCGCAAAAAGCAAAATGTGCATGACCATACAATGGGTCCAAAGGTGTATGCAGGCATTCGTAGTAGACTACAGGATGAGTCTACTGCTCAGTCTGCTGCTACTCATGAGTCCTATACTATAGGTACCACACCTCTGCCTCGCCATCATATTTGGATAGCTGGGAGGCAAAATAAGAAAGGAGGAATAAGGAAGCCCGAAACTGCTGAGGCGGTTGCAAAAATGGTAAAATACAACTCTTAGAGAAATCATTCGAATATTGATTATTTGTGGTGTTTACTTAATTAAAAAAAATATTTTGATGATTAGTGGGAGCTGCACGAGCTGAGGAAACCAGGCAAGTTCATCCCTGAGGGCACAAGGGATGAATTGACAGTTGCTCTGGGTAACCCAGAGCATCCTGGACGTGTTAGGGTTGCAGACACTGGTGTGGGAATCAAAGCGTTCTTTGGGCCATCCCAGCACAAACATGTCCCAAAAGTGGGACTTTCACAAGAAGAGGTAACCTATTCTTTATTTATTATGTTACTGTAACAGAGAATTCAATAATCAGAAGCTAACACTTTTTTTTAATTAAGTCAGGAGGCTCTCTATTCATCTCACCCTCCCCTCGTGAGCAAACAAGGATCAGAGTACAGCTCCTGCGTACTACCGCAGGTAAACTCACCTCACATACAAAACCACCAAACACAGGAAAAAACTCAAGAAACTAAACCAACTAGCTAGCGAGGATACTGTGTTACCACATATGGAACGCCCTTCTTCTCGAGCTCAATCATGCCGCGTATCCTTGCAGGAGTTCTTCTGCAATCTGATATCACCATGGGCTCAGGCGTATAGCTCAACCACCGACCAATCGCTTTGGGAATGGAATTAATACAACAATGAACAAGAGAACGTCCAATCGCTTCCTCCTCAAGGATGTTTCTAAGATCTTTTACAGTTTTGTTCAACCTCCAAGGGATGGTGTTATTACCCCATAACATATGGTATGTTCGAGCGTCATCGAGCTCAATCACCGAGATTCTCAGGAACTGGTTTTCAGCAAATTTTAAGCCTACCACACATGCTTGGATCATGGCAGTGATATGGTCATCAGCTGTGAGCCACGCTCTCGTGATCTGACAAGCAGCAACCTGGTGGTTTCGAATAACACTCGCCATCCACCACCTCTTGCGACCGTCATGATCAGGACTTCTACCAATAGAAATATTCATCTTCATCGTGTTGATGTCAGGGATCAACCATTTCATGAGTTTCACTTCTTTGAGCACATAGCGCGGATCATCAATCCCGAAAAGATTCAACCTTTGGTGTTCCTCGGGATTTGCCAGGACGTGGAAGATCTTCTTCTTCATCATAGAGTTAACTAACTCGATCATAGAAACCATCTCCTTCTCTAAAGCTAACACTTCTTTTATCTATGTATAGGTAGATAAGTTAGTTGATAGGAAACTCAAAGAAGCAATGAGCAAGTGGCAGGCATCTCTGACTGCCACTTAGCAGACAGTACCTATGGCATCCCGCTCTACTCCTACTGTAGAGGTTGGGAGTAATCATGTAGACCCACCACCTAGCACATCCGTTGTAAGTATTTTTATGACATAGTAACTAGTTTTTTCAATATGATAAGTTTTCAAGATGATATGTATATATGTATATAACATTATTTATACAAAAATTTATAGGGGTTGAAGCCATGTCATCTAAAAAGTAAAGAATTTGTCGTTGCAAAGGCGTCAGCTTACCCATCCCTACCAGGGGAAAATTTTCATGGGTCTCCATTACCATATGGTTGGGTTCGTGTGAGCCTAATACATATATTCCCTAATTGGTTGGATCTTCCATTACCATATGCCCACCCAGATTGTGAAATTCTTGGTGAGGCAGAAGGCGGAGTGATATTGTGGCCAAAAGCGGATGTCCTCTATACTGAAACTATATGGTAAATTTATATTACGTTAAATTGTTAGTGTGTGTATATGATGTCAATTGATCGGAAATTATATATATATATATATATATATATATATATATATATATATATACAGGTTAAAAAGAAGACACCCAGAGCATCTAGGCCTCCACCTCCTACATTATCAAGTTGGGTTCCATAGGACCTACCTATCCCATTAGGTCCTAACTATAGGGGTATGGAAATATGGTTAGGTGAACATGATATAAATTTCCCTATAATTGTTTCTATAGATGTGGATGTTGCAGGTCAATCTTACGAAAGAAAACTATTTATACAAGATATTTTGGAGTTATTTCGATATGATTGGCTGAATACATCTGTGATAGAGCTATGGATAAGGTGAGATCTTCTTTATACATCCATATACCTTGTGCAGGATCTAGTGATCTGGTTTCTTATTTATTAATGCATATGTAATACATGTTTTGCAACTACTTAGACAAGATATGCATAGATTTTTCATTCGAACATTGTAGGATTTTTGATTCCATCTTTGATTAGTCTAGTAGCTAAAGACCCTCCGTCAGTTCAACAATATTGTTGTGATGCTTTTACAAATTTTGCGCAAAATAAGAAGACGTTGATAGTAGCTCCATTCAATGTGGAGTAAGTTTACTTTGCTTATAATTTGGACTTAAGAAAATTACATTTTTATTGTGGATTTTGAGTTATTAATTTTTAACTTTTTTACCTCTAGTGGTATGCATTGGGAGTTACTAGTTATTGTCCCCGATATGTTCACTGTCTATTATCTAGATCCTAAGGGGACTAAATTGAATTCAAAATATGGGAACAAAATGAAAATGGCATTATTTTGGTGAGAAATATTTCATTTTCATATCTGTTAACATATGTGATTACACTACTATTTAATTATGCAATGTACTATGTTACATTAACATGTAGGGGTTTAGATGAGTTCAAAAAGGCTAGAGGAAAGGTCCCCAGGAAAAAGAACCAGCCAATAATTTGGAAGAACGTGGAAGTAAGTTCCCGACTGCAATGTATATATTATTTATGTGAACAATGCTTAATTAGTTGTATTTTTAATATTTTGTATGTTTCAATTTATAGTGTGCTACACAAGACAACGTATGGGCATGTGCATACTATGTGATGTGATTTATGCACGTGATTATCCAATATGCTGCAGTGGACATCGATACCATTCCTGAGGTATTATATATAGTCTCATTAGATAATATGAAATATACCAATCTTATTTATATATTATTAATTATATATATTCATCATTCTCTTTGCAGGTGTTTAAAACTGACCACACTACAGGAAAGGCCTTACCAGATGTACATGCTCCCTATACGACGGATGAATTAAATGATGTAAGAGAAGAATGGGCAGCAGCCATACAAGTAGTGGGGGTTTTAACATATAATTGGGATGTTGATAGCGAATAATGACTAAAGAATGATATTTTGTAAATGAATTTCTGAATTATAATATGTGTGAATGTTTCTACATGTCTAAATGTTTCCACATGTGTCTGAATATTTATACATGTGTGAATGTGAAAATGAATGAAATTGTTAGCTGCTATAAGAATGTTTCTACATGTGTGAATGTGAAAATGAATGGAATTGCAAATTGCTACATGAATGTGTCTACATGTGTGAAAATTGAATGGAACTGCAGGTTGCTAAATGTGTGAAAATTAATGTTGTTAATTTTGCAGGTTTGTGGCCTGTTGTTGGCTGATATCAATGGATGTCGTAAAACCTGCAGTTCATAATTGAACTGCAGGTTTCTCATCCTGCGACCAGCCACAGCAGGACTGTAGACTGATAAGAAAAAAACATGAAATAGGCATCGGTTATTTGTTTAAAACCGATGACAAATGATTACAGCGTCACATAAACAATGATAACCGACACCTAATGCATGTCATGTGGCCTTGGTTATCAATAATAAACCGACACTGATGATTATGGAGTCGGTTTCCCTACTAGTAACTGACGTCAATTTCCCTAATGAGGCCAGGGACCATGGTTGTGCTGGCCACATTGGTCGTGGAAGTGGGCCAGACACCACGACCGTGCTGGCCAGCACAGCCGTGGCAGCAAGCCAGACAACACGGCCGTGTTGGCCATCACGATCATGGCAGCGGGTGAGATGGCGTCGATTTTCACTAATAAACCGACGCTGATAGTGCCCCAGATGGTGCCCTTTCTATGGCGCGAAGGTTTATGGCGTCAGTTTCAAAGCTAATAACCGACGCCTATAACCCCCTACTGGCGCGTTTTCGATGGCATGCGAAGGGTTGTGGCATCGGTTTGAGAACTGTCACCTAATAGGTGGCCTTTTAGCGGGCCCCACATAGGTGTCACATTAAAACCGACACTAAAGGCCTTAAATAACCGACACTAAAGGCATGTTATGTACTAGTGACTAGACATGTCCTCACAGAATGAGCCACACACCAACGATAAAACAATAAGATGATAAAGTAGTATGCCCCAGATATAGTGCACAAATGTCTTAGTTCAAAATAGTCTAAAAAGATAATTATCATCAACACCTAAAGACTAGAGAACTAAAACATCTAAGCTATATATATTCTATCTATGTCAACTAGGTAATCATCAACATCAACATCGTCAACTGTGGGCTCATAGTCCTCGTCACCATCTAAAGGTGCAACACATACAACATCAAATTCACCTTCATCTCTAGAGGAATCGGTGAATCCATCATCATAACCATCACTAGATCCATCATCCTTGGTCTCCTCATCATCATCAACATCATCCTCATCCTCAGTCTGTTGGTCAGGTATCTCCTCATTGGCAGGAGGACCAAAACCACGACTAGGCCATTTAAGGTTCGACTCAACCAAAGACATGTCAAGAGCATGTAAAGAATTTTTTTGGTTAAAGGAGGAAGTAGTGGACCCATGACTAGCAAGAAAGGTCCACCCCCTACCCTACCTTGATATGTGGTCTATGCCATTAGGCATAGCCAGAAGAGGAGACACACCAGTAGTAGGTCCACCATCAGTAGCATGGGCAGAAGCAGAAGAAGCAGGTGGTTGGGTAGGGTAGAAGTCACTGTAAGAAGAATAAGCATAGTCACAACTTGGGTATGGCTGGTAGGAATGGTAGGGATGGTTGTAGTACAAGTTCATGTGACATGATCTAGAAGAGGTCCTGGTGGAGATGATATTTAACCTAAAGGTTGTACACCTACAGGTGCATCATGTAACCCAAGAGGGCTTCATTTTACACCAAGAAAGAGGTGTGGTCAGGTCAGGGTGGTGGTGGAGGTGGAGCGGCCTGGGTAGAGGTAGAGATGGGGGCTCTAGGTGTGGTAGGAGAAGAAGGGAGGAAGGTCTTCTTAATGGTGGTTTCACTAATGTAGACTCCTTTCCTACTAGATTTTTATTGGAGATCATGGAAAAGAGTTTTCTGATTGACAAAAGCAAAAAGACCACATATCAAGGTAGGGTAGGGGTGGGTACCTCAGGTGTTCTTCTTGGAGTCAAAGTAGGTCATGTGGTGTAGAATATATTGTGAATACTTTACTCTAACATTCTTTGAGAGATAGTACATGTTGACAACAATGTTTTCTACAATTTCCATTTGGTTTTTCTTTGGGTGGAAATTGTAGTTAACAACTAATGTGATCAGACGGTTCTTAAGATTTGGGAAGAGGATGGAAATGTTTACTTCTTCTTATATGGTACTTGAGGCTTCTTCAAGAACTTGTGAATATCACTGGAGTAAGTTCAATTTTTTTGTAAAAAGCCTCAGGGTCAAGCATGTCAAAATAATCAGGGTAGTCCTTCCTCCATGTGTCGGTGGTCTCACTTCCATTGAAATAGACATTCAAGGAATCTTCATAGATGGTGAATTTTGTACCCACAATCATGGAAGTGAGAATTACTTGGCTATTGGGTCAAAATTGTGTCATAATTCCATTGAATATTGGCATCAAATTCATGGGTCGCCTAGGTGCTAGTTATGGAATTTTGGAAGAACCAGCGTTCTATGCAGAATGTACCTAGGTGATGGGAATAAAACAACTTTGCAACCTCTTGATAACCATTGTTGTGGTGAAACAAGGCTCAAACATAGCTCTAAATGGGGAAGGGTTCCTAGGAAGGAGCTCTTTATAGATATTTATGGCTTCAGAGGAGACAAAAGAGGTGCCATAATAGATTAAGATGTGAGGATTAGATGAAGACTTGGGATAGTTTTTTTCCTACATTGGATGTCATGGAGAAGAAATGGAGAAGCAACTACAACTAAAAGAGAGAGAGAGAGAGAGATCCTTGCCTGTAGGTCATCTAACCACCTACATGGGTGTGGGAAGATGTAAAGGAGGTTGAACAAGGCAAGGGAGAGGGTGTGTGAACCTAGGGGTTGAGGTCAAGTGAGCTGGAGGTCGAGATCAGTCGACTTTTCTCTAGTTGAGAGGGAGAAATGTCGGCCTAAACCCTTTTAAAGTTTGGTATAGCTCAGCCATCGATCAAGTTTTGAGATTTGGAAATTCGATCGGTCGACATTTTCACATGACCTCAGCCAAAGGATTGATTGAGTTGGCAACTCCACTGAGAGCCTGTCCAAAAACCTAAACTTTTAATTCCTAGCCTCTAACGTGCTAAATAAATTTATTTATTTAGCCTATTATGCATTTCAAACATATTGAGGCACATTTCACTCATCATAGGGTACTATTTTGTGATGAAATAGTCATTCACAAAAAACACCCAAGACAAGTGAAATGAGGCAAGAAACAAGACAATTATAGCACACTTCAAGCAAGAGATGATCCATTTTAAGCAAGAAACATATAGGTAAGAGAGAAACTAGCTAGAAGGCTTGTCAATATCACCAAGAGAAGTTATAAGTAGTTTTGATCTAATAAAAAGCAAATTTCTCTCTAGATAGAGTTTTATGAAAATGTTCGTAAACTCAGTATCCACATCGTGATATAAATACCCTACTTGGCAATGTGGTCATGGATAAAATGATGATGGACCTCTATATGTTAAGATCTACTAGTCAATATAACATTGTAAGCCAAGTTAATTGTACTAGAATTATCACAATAGATAGGAGAAGCATATAAATGGATGTTAAAGTCTTGGATCATTTTCTTCATCCATAGGACTTGGGCACACCAACTTCCAACTACAATGTATTCAGACTCGGTAGTTGAAAGAGCCACAGTGCTTTGTTTCATAAAGAACAAAGAAACTTGGCAAGGTCCTAGGAAGAAGAAAGTGTCACTTGTGCACTTTCTATGAATCAAAAACCTATGTAATCAACATCACTATAACAAATAAGAGTAAAGTCCCTTGACTTGCGATTCCATAGTCCAAAATTTTGGGCTTTGGCTAGATACCTTAAAATTCTCTTAACCACTAAAAGATTTGATTTTGTAGGACTTGATTGAAACTGAGTACATAAGTCAACACTAAATATTATATCAGGTCTAGAGGTTGTTAAATAAAGTAAACTTTCAATCATACCTATATAGAGGATCTCATCTACCTTTTCTCCTTCTTCATCTCTGTCAAGCTTGGTGGTGTTTGACATGGAGGTGTCCATTGGCTGGGTGTTCTCCATCCCAAAGCATTTAAGTAGTTCACTTATGTACTTGCCTTGGTTAATGAAGTTCCCAGTTTTCATTTGATTTATTTGAAAGCCAAGGAATAATGTAAGCTCCCCCATCATGCTCATCTCGAACTCACTTTGCATAAGAAAACTAAACTCCTTGCAAAGATTAAGATCAGTCCAACCAAAAATAATATCATAAAAATAAATTTGAATAATTAAGAAACTGTTAGAAGTGTGTTTTAGAAACAAGGTAGAATCAACGTTTCCCATGATATAGCTATTGTCTAGCAAAAAGTTATTTATTTTCTCATACTCAGCTCAAGGTTCTTGTTTGATACCATAGAGAGCTTTTTATAACAAATAAACATGGTTAGGAAACTTATCATGTTCAAAGTCAGGATATTGAGCAACATATACTTCCTCCTCAATTGTACCATTCAAAAATGCCTTTTTAACATACTTTTGAAATGGTAGAAAGTTTTTATGACTAGAAAAAGTGAGAAACAATATAATTGACTCAATTCTAGATATAAATGCATAAGTTTCATCAAAATCTATACCTTCTTGTTGATTGTAGCCCTGAGAAACTAACCTTGACCTATTTCTTACCACCTTTCTACTTGCATCAAGCTTGATGTGGTAGACCCACTTGGTGCTTTTTTGGTCTTGGCACAAAAGTCCACACTCGATTATTTTCAAACTGTTCCAACACTACTACTGAAACAACATTCAATGTCGCTTTTTTGGGCGTCAGTTATTTAACAAAATCGACGCCTATAATATTCAACGTCGGTTATTTAACAAAATCGACGCCTATAATATTCAACGTCAGTTATTTAGGAACCCCGACGTCTATATTCGAAGACCAGCCAGACACGGGTACCGCTTTGTATTCAACGTCGGCTAGGTAAAACAAACTGACGCCTAAAATCGCCCGCGAAATCCAATTTTCGAGCGAAATTTTTTTGCCCCAAAGTATCACATACAACATCGGCTTTTTAACTACTAACTGACGTCGATATAAGATGAAAATTTGCGCAAAAATTTCCAATTTAGGCGTCGGTTATCCTTTGATAACCAACACTGATAATGGTTCCCACCAAATAATTTAGGGCAAAGATTGTCTAATTGGATGTCAGTTTTCTACTATAAACCGACGCTTAAAGGTAAAAGGCATCGGTTTTCCAGATAACTGATGTCGTTGACAAACTTAATAGACCTGTATCACCCGGCTCTTCCCCTTCCTTCTTGTTTCATCGCGATAGTTTTCTGCTGTGATCACCGCTCGCCTAAAATCGCCCGACAACCTCCGCTGCTGCTCGCCGCCGCTGCTGCTGGTGCGGCTCTGCTCGCCGCCACCGCCGCATCCTCTTTCTCCTACTGCCGCCACCACTTGCCACCACTGCTTCTCGCCGGTCTGCTCTGCTCTTCTCCTGGTGCCACATCTTCTCGCGGATCTGCTCTGGTCTTCACCTGCTCGCCGCCACTATTGCCACCGGTCGTCGCCGCTCTTCTCCACGCTACCACGCTAGCTCCAGGTAGCCCTAGCCTCTTTACTTCCTTCTCCGTAGCTCATTACCAACAACAAGCACAAATATGGCTGTGATGGCCTACCACGTCCGTGCTGTCCAACACGGCCGTGGTAGGCCAACACAGCCATGGTCGTGCTTATTGTTGGTAAGGGAAAGCACGACCATGGCTGTGTTGGCCTACCATGGCCGTGCTATCCAGCACGGCCGTGGTAGTCCAACACAACTACATTCATGCTTGTTGTTGGTAAGGATATGAACAATTCTTTATGTAATGCTTTATGTAAATCCTAGGATACGAACAAATCTTTTGCTTGCATATATTTTTGTTTCTAATCCAAATGTCGACCTAATTAAGTAAATTTTGATGCATGTTGAAATAAGATTTAAACTTTTCCATCTATCATCCTAATTTGATTTGATTAAACCCTAACATTGATGAAACCCTAACATCAATTGTGATGAAACCCTAACATTAATTGTGATGAAACCCTAACATGTACATATCTATTATTGTGTTTGTTGGCCTAGAAACTCGTACAAGATTTACTCATTAGGAGTAAATCTTGGATAGTCCCCAGTTTGGGACTGTTCTTGAATACCTAATCTCACTTAGGATGTAAGTGTATAATGTGTATTGGGTTTTTGAGAAAAATTTGGTAACATTTCCCCGTTTGTTCTCTAAGTACATATGTACTTAGAGAATAGTGGGGAAATGCTGTCAACATTTTCTTGAAAACCCAATACGCATTATACACTTACTAGTGAGATTAGGTGTTCAAGGATGGGATAGGTGGTACACATTTATTATATATTAGAATGACATCACATGTGTTTGTTGGCCTAGAAACCCTGAATTTCACTACTACAGAACATGTCTTTGGTGTCGGTTGTTTATACCTTTTAGCTAAAGGTCAAACTCTTCAGCATCAGTTTTATAACCGACGTCAAAAGGCTTCGCGCCACCGAAAATGTGCCAGCAGGGCACCGATAGGCGGTACACATTTATTATATATTAGAATGACATGACATGTGTTTGTTGGCCTACAAACCCGTCCAAGATTTACTCATTAGGAGTAAATCTTGTATAGTCCCCAGCAGGGCACCGATAGGTGGTACACATTTATTATATATCAGAATGACATCACATGTATTTGTTAATCGTAGACCCTAATCCTGTCCTAATATATACTTATTTTCTCTTTGATCATAGAATGGATAGATCATGGATGTCCATTCACAATCGCTGCACCCCAGAGTTTATATATGGTCTTGATCAATTTATTAGATTTGCCGAGGAACATAGGAAAGAACCTGGAGATAGGTTCTACTGTCCATGTAGGCATTGCGGTAACAATTTGAAAGTCAGCACTGGTGACAAAATCAAAAGTCATGTCATGTGCAACGGGATTGTACAAGGCTATACAGAATGGCACTGGCATGGAGAGATTTCAAACTCGAAACCAATGGATGTCGACAGTAGCGCTTGGGTGGAAGAAGAAATTGCCTCCGATGACGTAGATGTGAACGAACCAGTTCCAGTAGACATCATTGATGTGATGCTGGATAGTTGTAGGGTAGAGCACACCGATCCACCTCCTATCTTTAGAAACATTGTGCATGATGCTGAGATATCATTATACATAGGTTGTGCTAAGTTTACGAAGCTTAGCGCTGTGTTGAGATTATATAAGTTGAAAGCTAACAATAGATGGAGCAACAAAAGCTTCAATTCATTGTTGACTTTGTTGAAAGAAATGCTTCCTAAAGGAAACGAGCTACCAATCTCAACATATAGGGTAAAGAAATTGTTGTGCCCAATGGGAATGGAAGCCAAGAAGATACATGCATGCCCGAATGATTGTGTATTATTTCAAAAGGACTATGTGGATTTGAAAGATTGTCCAAAATGTGGTGTGTCACGGTATAAATTGACAAATTCGGGGGATTCCAAAACTGGTTCTCCTGCCATGGTGATGTGGTATCTAACTATAATATCACGGTTTCAACGCTTGTTTGCAAATCCGAAAGATACGAAGAATTTGAGGTGGCATGCAGATGTTAAGAAAAATAATGATGGGATCCTACGAAATGTGTTTGATTCCCCACAGTGGAAGAAGATTGATCTATTGTACCCCAAATTTGGTGAAGAAGATAGGAATCTAAGACTTGGGCTTTGTACATATGGGATGAATCTGTACGGGACATTGAGTAGTCAACATAGCACTTGGCCAGTCATGCTTGTTATATACAATCTTCCTCCCTGGCTGTGTATGAAAAATAAGTACATTATGTTGTCTTTGTTGATATCGGGCCCTAAACAACCCGGAAATGATATTAATGTTTATCTTGAACCTCTGATTGATGACTTGAAGAAACTTTGGGCTGAAGGTGTGATGACCTATGATGCTTCAGGAAGAGAGAAATTTTGTTTACACGCTATGTTGTTTTGCACTATTAATGACTTTCCAGCATACGGGAATTTGTCTGGATATAGTGTCAAAGGAGCTAAAGTGTGTCCTATATGTGATGAAAACACTGATTCAATAAGACTAAAACATGGCAGTAAGACTGTATATCTTGGTCATCGAAGGTTTCTTTCAAAATTCCATCTGTATCATAGGAAGCACAAAGCATTCAATGGATGGAATGATGAACGGAGTGCACCTAAACCTATACCAGGGGATGTTGTTTATGAAAGAGTAAAAGACATTGTCAATGAATTTGGTAAGAAATCACAATGTAGTATGGCCACACGGAGTGACAATTCTTCATTCAAGAAGAAGTCAATATTTTGGGATCTTCCTTATTGGAGTTCTTTGACAGTCAGGCATTGTATCGATGTAATGCACGTTGAGAAAAATGTCTATGATAGCATCATTGGTACTTTGTTAAATATACCAGGTAAGACTACAGATGTGATAAATCCAGACTGGACCTACGTGAAATGGGAATAAGGTCAGAATTAACAGAATTATGTGAAATGGGTAATAAAAGAACATACTTACCTCCCGCTTGTTACACATTGTCTAGAAAGGAGAAGAAAGCTTTTTGTGAATGCTTGGTAAATGTTAAGGTGCCACAGGGTTACTCATACAACATCTGTAGATTGGTATCAATGAAAGATCTGAACTTGAAAAGTCTTAAATATCATGATTGTCACACTCCAATGCAGCAAATATTGCCTGTGGCAATTTGATTTATTTTGTCGAAGCATGTAAGGTTTGCAATCACCAGACTTTGTTTCTTTTTCAACAGTCTATGCAGCAAAGTTATTGGCCCTGATACTCTCGATAATTTGCAAAGAGAAGTGGTTGTTACCCTATGTCAGCTTGATATGTATTTCCCTCCTTCGTTCTTTGATATCATGGTACATATTGTTGTCCACTTGACTAGGGAAGTGAAAATGTTGGGACCAGTTTTCTTGCATTGGATGTATCCCTTTGAATGATACATGAGCGTTTTTAAAGGTGATGTTCGAAACCGTTATTGGCCTGAAGGGAGTATTATTGAAGGTTATGTGGCGAGAGAGGTTATGGATTTTTGCAATGACTTTCTGAGTGGTAATAACACGCCTATTAATTACAAGAATATTGAGGAGGGCAAAGGAATTTTGGGATCCTGGGTGAAAATAATCAGCCATGAGCAGTTGGAACAAGGTCACTTGTATATTTTACACAACATGGACGCAGTGAGTATTTATATCGAGGAACATACCAATTTCATCAAGAGACAACATCCTCGAGCAACTTAAATGTGGCTTGCTAGAGAGCATAACAAGACTTTTACTAAGTGGTTTGAAGATGAAGTCTTACATCAACTATCTCAAACACCAAATGATATTACAGAAACTATCAAATGCCTTGCCTTTAAACCAAAACTGAATGTTATGTCTTATGAATGGTTTGACATTAATGGGTTCACATATTACACAAAGCGCCAAGATGATAAGAGTGTCGTCCAAAATAGTGGGGTCACTCTTCAAGCGTCGACTATGTATTTTGCAAGTGCAAAGGATAAGAGTCCACATGAAGCTAAAATGTCATATTACGGTGTCATTGAAGACATATGTGAGTTTGACTACATAGATTTCAGAATTCCGCTCTTTAAATGTAATTGGGTTGATAACACCAAAGGAGTTATAGTGGATGAATTGGGTTTCACTTTAGTGAACTTTGAAAAGATTGGCTAGAAGGGTGAACCATTCATATTGGCATCACAGGCGAAACAAATATTCTATATCGATGATCCTGCAAATGATTAATGGTCGGTTGTTCTTCATGGTAAAAGAGTGTTCATTGAAGATCCTATAGATGAAGAAGAGTACTATGATAAGTATGATGACTCCAGTCCATTCTCAGTTGGGTTGCCAACTCCACAAAATATTGAAGCTAATGATGACTTATATGTGCACGGAAATCATAATGAAGGATTGTTAATTGATAAAAGATCACAATTTTAGAGGCACACATGCTTATATTTTTTTATTGAAGCTAAATGTTTGATTTTTAATATCAATATCATTTTCAGATTTGATGTTTCATTATCTTCTAGTTAATACAAATGCTAAATGTTTTCCTTTTTAATGACATTTTCAGATGGCTGACCATGATGAGCATGATGTCCATGATGAGCATGAAGTCCATGATGAGCATGATGTCCATGATGAGCATGGAGAGGATACCAATGTAAGTTCTAAAAACATATCCTGCATTTCTATAAAACTCATTATCTTCTAGTTATGCCATATATCCCATATTTCTATATTGGGCTAATTCAGTGTGTTTATTTTTGTCAAATTTTAGGTTGATGATGCACATGTACCCACTAAATCACTGGAGGAACTTGATGCGCATCACCAAACACTTAACAAGAAAAGGGGCATCACTTTGTTGAAGAAGTTAATAGCGCTAAGTGATAGTGGATCCAGATTGGTTGTGGAGTTTGATAATGGAGGAAATGCAATTTGAGTGAACTGCAATAATTTTGTAAACTATCTTGGGGTTGTCACTCGAAGCCATTGTGGTGTTAAGTATGATAATTGGCATAAAGTTCCTCAGGAGAAGAAAGACATGATATGGAAGGATTTGTGCGTGAGTTATTATTATTTGCAATTCTATTTTGTAGATTACAAATTCTATTATTTGCAATTCTATTTTTGGATACTAGTTAATAGCAATTCTATTTTACAGAATCTATTTACATTGGATAAGAAGTTGCATCGTAAAAGTGTGATGCAACGCGCTGGAAAGATGCTAAAGAACTATAGGACAAATCTCAATAGGGAATACATAAAAGATGGTGATAAGAAGAAGAAGTCAGCCCTTGAATAGTGGAACTTCTTGGACAAAGAAGATTGGGACACGTTTGTTGCTTCAAGAAAAATCTGAAGAATTCAAGGTATTAGGCGTCACTCCCAATTTAATTAATATATGTTGTATTCACCTATTCAAGATTAACATTTAGTGCTACTAACCCAATCATTAATGTGCATACTAACTAGGCCCTCAGTGAGGCGCAAAAAGCAAGGCGTGCACTGAATGTGCATGACCACACTATGGGTCCAAAGGGCTATGGAAGCGTTCGCCAAAGACTACAGGAAGAGTCTGCTGCTACTCAGGAGTCCTCTACTACATGTGCCACACCCATGCCTCGCCATGATGTATGGATAGCTGGGAGGCAAAACAAGAAGGGTGAAATAAAGAAGCCTATAACTACTAAGGTGGCTGCGAAAATGGTAAAATACAACTCTTAGAGCAGTCGTTTGAATATTGATTATTTGTTGTGTTAACTTACCAATTTTTGTTGATGGTGATTAGCGAAAGCTGCACGAGCAGAGGAAACAAGGCGCGTTCATCCCTCAGGGCACAAGGAATGAATTGACAGTTGCTCTGGGTAACCCAGAGCATCCTAGATGTGTTAGGGGTGCAGGCGCTGGTGTGGGCATCAAAGCATTCTTTGGGCCATCCCAGCACAAACCCAGAGTGGGACTTTCACAAGACAAGGTAACCTATTCATTTTTTAGAATGTTACTACAAAAGGGAATTCAATAATAAGAAGCTAATGTTTCTTTTATCCATGTATAGGAGAGAAAGAAAGTCGAGGATATAGTTTCTAAGAAGGTCAATGATATAGTTGCTGAGAAGGTCAAGGAAGAAATGGTGCGGTGGCAGGCATCTCAGGCTTCCAATCAGCCTATGGCGACCCAATCTTCTCCTGATGCACAGACTGAGAGTAATCATGTAGACCCACCGCCTAACACGTCTGCTGTAAGTATTGTTTGTGACATTGTATCTAGTCTTTTCAAGATGATATGTTTTCAAGATGATATGTATATATGTATAATATTCTTTACGTAAGTTTGTAGGAGTTGAAGACATGTCGCTTAAGAATGTAAGACTATGTTGTTGCAGAGGCCCGGGCTTACCCGTCCCTTCCTGGGGCAACGTTTCACGGGACTCCAATGCCATAGGGCTATGTTCGTGTGAGCCTGATATGTGTATTACCCGATTGGAGGGAAGCTACATTGCCATATGCCCACTCAGATATTGATACACTTGCTGAGGTAGAAGGCGGGGTGATATTGTGGCCCAAAGCAGATGTTGTCTACACTACTGAAATTTTAAGATAAATTTACATTACTTTAGATTATTAATGTGTATATATGAGGTCAATTGATATGAAATTATATATACAGGTTAAAAAGAAGACACCCGGAGCACCTAGGCCTCCACCTCCACTTCCTGCATTACCAAGTTCGGTTCCAACTGACCTTAAATATCTGTTAGGTCCTGCTTGTAAGGGAATGGCATGTTGGCTATGGGAATAAAATATACATTGCCCTATAATTGTTTCTTTAGATGCAAATTATGCAGGTCAATCATACAAAAGCTCTTTATTTATACAAGATATTATGGAGTTGTTTATATATGATTGGATGAATACATCAATGACAGAGACATGGATAAGGTGAGATCTTATTTATACATCCATATACCTTGTGTAAGATCCGGTGATCTGGTTTCTTATATATTAATGCATACGTAATACATGTTTTGCAGCTACTTAGTCGAAAATCAGTGTAAACAATTTGCATTTGACCATGTGGGATTTTTGATTCCATCATTGATTAGTATGGTAGCTAAAGACCATGATAGTGTTCAACAATACTGTATAGATGCTTTTATAATTTTCATTCAGTAAAAGAAGACAATAATAATAGCTCCATTCAATGTCAAGCAAGTTTACTTTACATATAATTTGGACTTAGGAAAATTACATTTTTATTGTGGATTTTGAGTTATTAATTTTTAACTTTTTTACCTCTAGCAGTAGGCATTGGGAGTTACTAGTTATTCTCCCCGGGACGTTCACTATTTATTATCTAGATCCTGCGGGGAGTACATTGAATACTAAAATTGGACACGTAATGAGATTGCCATTATTCTGGTGAGAAATATTTCATTTTTATATCCATTAATATTTGTTATTACATTACTATTTAATTATGCAATTTATTGTGTTACATTAACAAGTAGGGGTTTAGATGCATTCAAAAAGGCTGGAGGAAAGGTCCCAAGGAAAAAGAACCAGCCAATAATTTGGGAGAACGTAAAAGTAAGTTCCTGACTCCAATGTATATATTATTTATGTGAACTGTGCTTAGTTGTATTTTTTAATATTTTGTATGTTTCAATTTATAGTGCACTACACAAGACAACGGTTGGGCATGCGCATACTATGTGATGCAATTTATGCAGATGATTATCCAATATGCCGCATTGGACATCGATACCATACATGAGGTATTATATATAGTCTCATTAGTTAGTATGAAATATATCAATCTTATTTTTATATTATTTCTTATATATACATCATTCTCTTTGCAGGTGTTTAAAACTGACCACACTATAGGTAAATGCTTAAAATATTTACATGCTCCATATACGATGGAAGTATTAAATGAAGTAAGAGAAGAATGGGCAAGAGCCATACAAGCAACGAAGATTGTAAGATATAATTGGGATGTTGATAGTGATGTTGAATGATATTTTGTAAATGAATATTTTTGAATGTTTATACATGTCTGAATGTTTCTACATGTATTTGAATGTTTTTTACATGTGTGAATGTGATAATTGAATTGATGTCTGAATGTATCTACTTGTGTGAAAAGTATATTTGTTGATTTTTGCAGGTTTGTGGCATGTTTGTTGGCTGATATCAATGGATGCCGTAAACCTGCAGTTCAGAAAACTGAACTACAGGTTCTCATCCTACTGACCAGCCACAGCAGGCCTGCAAACTGATAAGAAAAAAAATAAGCGTCGGTTATTTATAGAACATCGTCATCAAAGGCTTACAGTGTCAGTTATTGGATAAAAACCACCGCCTAATATGACAAACAACCAGACCGTGCAGGAAAGCACGTCCATGGTGGAAATGGCATCGGTTATTCGTATAACACCGACACCCATAGTACTAAACACGGCCATGCAGGGAAGCACGGCCGTGGTGTCTGGGAATATGGCGTCAGTTTTTTAGTTGCAAACCGACACAGATAGTGTCCTAGATGGTGCCCTTTTTGTGGCGTAAAGCCTTTTGGCGTCGGCTTACTAGTTATTCTCCGACGCCTATTGGTGCCCTGCTGGCACGTTTTCGGTAGCGTGAAGCCTTTTGGCGTCGGTTATAAAACCGACGCCGAAGAGTTCGACCTTTAGCGGTTCCCACATAAGCGTCGCTTGAGTACCGTCGCTAAAAGGGCATAAACAACCGACACCAAAGACATGTTCTATAGTAGTGCAACTCTTCTTGCATGGCTAGGATCAATTCATCATCTTTAAGAGATTCTTTGACATCTTTGGGATCAAGAGGAGAGATGAAGGCAGTGTTTGCTTGTTCTTTGTTGTAGGAAGCCTACGTATTCACCCTTTTAAAAGGATTTCTTGTGTGAGCTCTTTAGGATGATGCTTTGCAAAGTGGGGGGTTGGATCCCTCTCTTCTTCATCAACTAACACCTCCTTTCCTTTTCACCAATGTTGATTTCTTTGAAGTGAGGGATCACCTCATCTGCAATATCATCATCAACAACATTCTTTGAAATAGAGGGGTTAGTTTCAACAAATCTAACATTGATAGGTTCTTCTACTTTACACTATTCAATCTTAAACACTTTATAAGCCTTGTTGGTAGTTCTATAGCCAAGAAAGAAAGCCTTGTAGGACTTTAGATCAAACTTGTTGAGGGAATCCTTGGTGTTCAAAACAAAACAAGGGTAGAGAAAAACATGAAATCAATAAAAAGCTTTCTACCATGCCATAGCTCATAGGGGGTTTTCTTTAAAGATGGATGAGTGAAAACTCAATTTTGCACAAAACATGAAGTACTAACGATTTCTGCCAAAAACTTCTTTGGAGTGTCATACTCTAGAAGCATGGTCCTAGACATTTCATGTAGTGACCTATTCTTTCTCTCTACAAGCCTATTTTGTTGAGGCATTTGAGGTGAACAAAAGTTATGTGCATGCCCAGATTCTTCACAAAATTGTTCAAACAAATCATTTTCAAATTGTCCCCCATGATCACAATGGATAGAAACAATATGACAAGAAGCTTTGTTTTCAACTCATTTATAAAAATTCAAGGAAGCAATGAGAGTATTGCTTTTTAAAAAATGAAAGAAGGTCCAAGTTATCGATAAAAATCATCGACAATCACAAGACAATACTTACTACCATGAAGTGATTGTGTACGCATTGGTCCAAATAGATCGATGTGAATAAGCTCAAGAACTCTTTTGGTGCAAAGGATTCCTTTGGATTTGAAGGAGGTCTTAGTTTTCTTTCCTTGGAATAAGGTTGGCATTCCTCATCCTTTTCAAAATCTAGTTTAGGAAGTCCCTTCACCAAATCTTTTTTGCTCAACTTCAACATTTGATGCATATTTACATGACCAAGCCCACAGTGAAATAAAGATATATCTTTCGAATTGGCAACAAGACATCTACCAACAATAGGCTGAATTGAGTCAAGAACAATAATATAAATATTTCCATTTCTTGTTCCCTTATATATGACATTGTAGGAGAGGGAATCTAGAAGCAAGTTGTGACAACCTGATTACAAATCAAGCCTTCACCAGTAAAAACACAGAATTATCGCAAATAACAGAGTTAACAAAAACCACTAAAATTTAAAACCATATGTGCACATAGATCCCTATTCAATAATATTTTATACAAAGGACCAAAGCTTTATATACACACAGTTCATGTCATACATTCAGTAAGCTGACTCTTCTTGAGGATAACAAGTATCAATTACTTGACTCTGATATATACAACATCATTATAAAAACCTCAAGATAAACAAACCAAAATCTCAAGTCGTTCATGAAGACCAGTAAGGACTATCTCCCAAGCATCTGAGAGTACAGAGACAACACATAGACATCTATCTACAAAACTGTGACTGATAGAGTGCTTGACCTGATAAAGCTACTACTGTTCTTACTGACATGATCCTTCTTCTGCAACCTGGTTTCTAGTCTCTCATCTGTGACCACCTAAAAATTGTGGATCCTACGGGGTGAGACTATTGTCCCAACGAGAGATATAACTCTCTTCCAGCGATATTATTATCATAGAAAAAAAATATGCATTGAACTGCAAGTATTTAATTGATTAACAGGCATATCATTGAGTACAAAGTATAGACATTAATAACAAATCTACAAATCATATTTTTCTTGAAAAGGAATATGAAGAACATTCATAACATATATCAACTCAGACATATAAAAGTAATAAGGAATCAACCAATGTTTCCGTATTATATTCTTAAACAAGCAAGCTACACAGCTGATTACATGTTCACATTTACATTTATTCCCAGAGGAGATGAGATATACCGCTCATGCTCCAACCGACCACTAGTAAGTCGAAATCGGTACCATACAAGGTCAATGGAAGAGCCGGCTGTCAAGACCTCTCCTTTCTCAGTTAGCTTGAGAACACTTAGGTAACACTAAGGTTTAACATGACACCCTGTGTCTGTTGTAATTATCTATGTCGTGGTATAACGACATCTTCTCTATAGAGTTACTTCCATAGCATGTATTCTCTTTGGGAGAATACCACTTAGCTTTCCTGGATTATTAGAATGACCACTGAGCGATCCTATGTTGATTTTATCAGGAGGTACACTAAGCAACCTGATGTATTTGGGGAGTCCACTAAGCACCCTTATTTTAGTTTGGGAGTCCACCGAGCACCCTTATATTATCAAATATTCAAAAATATGTGTTCCGAGTAAAGACTCGTTTCACCATTCAACAAATGTTGACACTGAATGAATCTATGGTCTGGGAAACTACATGATAATATTCATCTTGCTTAGTTAAGTACAGTATTGTATCTTTTAGCATCAACCAAGTTACAAACAAGGTCTACATCAAATGCTATAAAGAAAAAGTATAATTGCATTTATCAGATACTTTCGTATTCACTGAGTCACTTCATTCACTTAGAATCTCCAATTCATATCATCATCTTACTTGGGTATTCAAACCCTTCATTTTTCACTGAGGACTGTCATCACTTAGCACCACTTAGCAGATGATTATTACCTCTAGGTCATTAGACCCAGATATTTATTCACATAGTCCAAATAGCTTATTAGATTTATATCACATAGCCACATAACTCTTACTAGCCATGTTTATTACCTTAGGATACTTGCATGATTATTACATTAGGTCACCAACACTTTCAACACATGTCTTAACCATAAAAACACTAAGGAACATGTTCTCCCTAATGAATTAGGATTATGATCAATCGATTAGGGTTTCATGATTACACTAGCCAAAATTAAGTCCTAACTCATACTCCACCCATCTTAGGAGTATCAGTGTATGCTATTTATATGCTTATATCTCAAGTCTTAGTTTCTCTCTTATCCTCACTAAGGTGTAGATTACTTAATTCTCATCCTTAAGGTCTACCACTTATCATCATGAAGTTGAGTCAAACATTTTGCATTTCAATATTGCATTAAAACATATTCATCTCTTAGACAAGGTTAATTAATAAGAACATGTCTACCATATCAAGAAATATGATTGATAACATTATTCTATTGTATTTGTAGATGCATTTATCACCTTAACAAGTATTGAATTGATCATGTGGTGAACCACACCCTCATATCGGGTATAAGACATATCCCTTAACACCATATCGAATAACCATATAGGGTTAGGTATCACTTAGTCTTCTTCTGGTCTTAGGTCAACTTCACACTATGTATGGATTAGATCATAATTCTCAAATTGTGTACTAGAGTACACAATATCGGGTATACCTTTATGGTTATAGTATAATCCATACAACAATATTATTTTTGTTCTTTCCCATAGTTGGTCATATTCATTCTTAGTTAAACTTCCATATAGGTCTCTTATCATATCGAGTAGCCTCTTGGATTTCCATATTGGGCACCATCTTGGTTCACCATATCGTGTATCCCTATTTGGATGTCATCATATATTAAGTGAAATCATGATTGCCATATTATGTCTCCATGCCATCCATAATATCATTTTACCTACATTTGATATCATGTCAGATTATATACATGATGAGCACCACATTGCCCATGCATATCGGTCATGTATATTGGGCATCATATCGGTTTGCCCTATGGACTCACCATATCCGGTATCCATATAAGGTGGTACCTGATTCCCATATCATGTAGCCACCCATGGTAAAATCCTTGAACTCAAAATGGGACAAGATAGACACCAAGTTGTTCATTAACTCGACACAAAGTAAGGTGAGAGTATCATGATTCTAAGGACATTAACATATCGAGTTCCCATCCCCTATTATAGGGTTTTTCTCATATCGGGAAAGAGTAATATTCCACCCTAGTATCATGTACATGGTGGTGGTTTGGAATCCTCTATATCGTTCATGGAACTATGTCTTACAAAGTATGACCCATTTTCATATTGGGCAAGACTTCATGTTGGGTCCCATATCGGTTCCTGAAGCCTTCAACCCATATCGGGTTGCAAGGTCTTGAATCATATCGGGTTGTTTAAGAGTGATCAACACATATCGGGTATCCAACGATGATGAAATCATCATCATCCTCAGAATCATCAATTGACTCAAAACTATGTATAATAGTCCTAATTACATATTGGGACTCTTGATTATCTCAATTGATCATAGAGAACCCTAATTCACAATTAATCAACTAATTGAGTAATATTAGGGAAAGGATAATAATATTGAGGGGTTTGAGTTATATAACTCACCTCTTGAAGAGCTTCCAAACTTCAAGCTTCACTCCACACGTCCCAAGGTTGAAGATGAGCCTTCTCTAAGCTCCAAGACTTGAACTCCAAGCTCTTACACGATATCTCAAGTCACCTTGGGCTATATCACCTCACTTGGCTGCTTCGACTCTTTGGTCGATGTCTTTCCTTCTTGGTCGATACCAAGCCTCTCCTTTCTACTCTCTCCACTATTGGCAACACAAGGAAAGGTGTTTCATGATACAAGAGGAAGGGTACTTGCTAGATCTAAAAATCTTGCCAATAAATGAAGGTCAAGGTATTTATACTTGTGGTTTATAGAAAAGAGTTCCATAGGTGTCATTATCCTAAGGTACTTCATGCCACCTAGCCATGAAAGGTCGATACATTCTCTTGCATACTTGCCACTTATTATTTTTCCATGCAAAGGATAAAGAAAAGATAAGGGGGCGGCTCTTGAGTTGTCTCCTAAGGCAATTCCCCTTCCACTAACTTATTATAATATTCTACTCCATCATTTCCAAAGTAAAAGCAAATTGATGCCTCATTCTCCCTTGGAGTTCCTTGCCCATCATGGGTCAAGCCAAGGCTTCTTCAAACTGATAGGAGGCCCTCCTTATGGCTCTATGGCCTATAGGGACCTCTATTCTCAAATCTACAACTCAATATGGTTCATGCACATAGCTTTCAACTTATTCATTATCTTAGTTTCTTTATTATTAAGAGTACTAACATTTTAAGATGTTTCAAACATATTGTATCCTCCTTTCTCTCTCCTTTATAACACTAGGTAAGAGGAAAGACAGTCTAGAGGTGGTAAATTACACATTAACCCTACATTTTGTACATATTGCAATTGTACCACAATTGATGCACCAAGCACTTAACATTATTTACACAAGTTCTCACTTAGGATTTAGGCTTTGCACAAGCCACCACTTAGCTCCACATTCACTTTTATGACATACAAGACACTTAGAATATATTCAACATGTAACATTTGTAACATAACCCCTCATATTAGGTAAATTGCACTTTTCACTTAGAATAACCTAAAATGCACACATAGTTTGCATATAAGTTCCATTTTGAAAATAATACATCACAAAGGCCTTAATTACTTTTCAAAAGATAAGAACAATCTTGTAAGCATCTTACTTAGGCAAAACATCTAGGGTTAGGTTATAACCTAGGTTAGGGGTGTTACACAAGCATTCTAAAGAAGTAAATAGAACAGATAACCAATATAACAAAGTTGACTAACACTTATTAAATTGTGGTGTAGGACATCCACAAGAAGTACATTCTTGATATAAAGTGAATCACCTACATCACCCTCACCTATTACCTTACCCTCGTTGTTGTCACCAAAAGTCACCAATCCTCCTTTCTTCTTAGTGAATTGATTGGAATGGTTGATTAAACTGGTCATGTGTTTTGAACAACCACTATCAACAATCCATTTGCCTTTCACCTACAATAAAGGAAGATGATTGGTGCCCATTTTAAACTTTGGGATCCGGGGTTAGCTGGGAGACCCACTTCATCTTTGGGTTGGTCCCCTTCTCCTTGTAAGGACAATAAGTGGAATGGCAGTCATCACTCTTACAATGAATACACACCATAGGGTTCTTGGACTCAGAAGACTCTCCATGGAAGATTGGATGTCCCTTTCTCTTCTTCTTACCTTTTCCTTTGCTTTTTGAAGCACCCTCATATCCTAAACAACTCATACCACTATGTTTAGTGTAGTGATCCAAGACTTGATTGAGTGACTTCTTCCATTTGAGGAAAGTTTGCAAAGTGGCTCTCAATTTGTGATTATCATTGGTAAGAGTGACAATGGTAGAAGAAAAATAGACAATATCATCATTATCATGCAGAAGGTCAGCCTCAAGGCAGAGGGCCTTAGTCAAATAAGAATCTTTTTCCAAATAACTAGAAGCAACGTCTTTTCTAGGAAAAAAAGGTCTGGAAGATATATCATTAATTTGAGAAAGCAACCTAACATTTTTAGTTATAATAAAAATGAGCTTATCAAGATAAATTCTATTTTCATTCGTAGTAGCATTCTGAGCAAGCTAAAGATCATCATTTTTAGTTTTACGCAAAACAAGCTATCTACTAGGGCTTGGTTTTCTTCCTTAATACTATTGATGTTCTTAAGGTAGAGACCATTCTCAACTTCAACTCCATTGAATTGGAGCTCAAGATCAAGAAACTACCCTTGCAAGGAATCAATGCTATCAAGAAGCAACTTTCATTTTTATCAAGAATGTCAATTTTTGCATACATATCATCAATGGTCTTTCCTAGCCTTTTCTTTTTAGACTTGCAATCAGCATAGGATGAATGGGAAGCATTTAACATATCAATAAGAGTTTCTTTGGATAACTCAAGCCATATTACCTCACTTACCTCACCGATGTCTTCATTTGTGGAGGCCATGAGTTCATGATGGCATTCTCCTTCATCAGATCTTGAGACACTTAAAGAGGATTCTTCCCAAGTTGTATGAGTTGCATCCTTGCCCTCTTATCCTTCTTATCCTTCCTCTTATATTTTCCTTCCTTCTTATAGTTATCCTTCTTGTTGTGGCAAGTCTTGTGGTAAGCCTTCTTGTGCTTTGGGCATTCACTCTTGTAGTGCCCCTTTTTCTCACATTCATAGCATCTCAGAGTTGAGGATGAGGAAGACTTTCCCTTGAAGTGCTCTCCCTTGGGTAGTTTGCTTCAAGATCACTTGGGCCATCATCTTCACCCGATGAGGGTGTAGAGGACTAGCAAGAAAACTGTTATTGGAGAATCTTAGCCTCCACTTGAGCTTTCAAGGCATTGTATTTCATCTTCATTGGTTCCTTATCCTCTTGCTTGTCATCTTCTTCTTGCTTATCTAGCCTTGTCTCATGGGCTTGAAGATTTCCAATGATCTCCTCGGTGGCTAAGTCTCCAAGGCTTATAACTTCTTCAATTGAAGTTAACTAGGGTTCCCATCTATTGGGAAGGGAACTTCATATCTTGGAGTTAATTATCCCTCTATCCAAGGTGTTGTCCAAGGTTGTAAGTCCATTTATGATGGTGTTAAGCCCTGAGTACATATCAGCAACTCTTTCTTTCTTGCCCATCTTAAAGTTTTCCAACAATCTACTGAACATGTAGATCTTGGATTCCTTCACTTATTGCATGCCTTCATAAGTGATGTACAACTTGTTCCAAATCTCATGGGTTGTGTCTCAAGATGAGATCTAGTTAAACTCGGAGGGAGTGAGGGAAACGTAGATGATGCTTATCACCTTGGCATTGAGTTGTGCCTTCTTGAGTGTAGCTTCCTCCAAAGTAGCTACATCACCCTTCGACTCTTGTATGGAAGAATCGCCACTTTCCACATGTCATAGTTTATTCCTTGAAGGAAGAACTACATGGATTATTTTCAATAGAGGTAATTAGTGTCATTGAAGATTGGGGGTCTCATGGAAAGCTTTCATCTAGGTTGAGAGAACTAAGAATGTTGTAACCCATCTTCTCATCTCGTAGGAGATGTGTCAAAGAAGATTGTGACTCTGTTACTACTTGTTGGATCGGAGGGCTCTAGAGTGGGGTGATTAGAGCTAACAACACTTGCAAAAAACTTGTTAAACCTTCAAGTTACTTCAAATAAACTCAATTTCAAATAGTGAATTTGATGGCAATTCAAACATACATAGCAAGGATGAGAGAGATTGAAGCTACCAATTGAACAAGTTGTTTTAGAGTGGATCCACTCTCCAAACTAGGAGAGAATTAGTCCACTACCTAGAGAGGTCAAACTCTAGGATTTCTTAAGCTTGTGTGCTCCTTATATTCACTTATAAGAGTTACAACATACGACCTTCCTTTTCCAAGACATGGATACCCAGCTTCCCTTTGAGGCCAAAGGAGCCAAAAACCTTATAAACAAGGTCTTACCTTTCCATGTGCTAGTCTTCTACTTCACTAAGGTCTTACCCATTCTTGCAAGCAGTTGGATGCCTTCACTAAGGAGATCCCCTTCTTGCACTGAGTCTTTTTCCTTGAAGGATTTACCCACTCAGATCCTTGGATCTTTCACCTTGTCCTCCTCCTTTACTCAGAGATGCTTGAAGCATCTTTTTCTATAGCTCGAAGAAGCATGCACCTCCCCCTTCACTTGGAGAAGTATTCATTTACTTGATCTTGAAGAAAGGGATTGAGAAGGAGAAGCTTTGAGAGCTTTACAAGGATACAATGAGGTTGCTCTCTCACACAAAACCTATCTCACTCATATGAACAAAATGAAGTGTAAACAAGAGAGAGAAAAGGGCTCAAGTTGGCTAAAAGTACTCAACTATGGCAAGGACCTTGAATAGCATGAATGAGAAAACTTAGAATGAACTCCAAGAGGTTCTATTTGTAGCTGGGGGTGTCCACTAGTGTGTTGGAACACTTGTGTATGTTTTCTAGCTATTTGGAGGGTTGCAACGGATATAATTTTGAGTTTGACAACACTCCAACAATTAGAATTATTATTTTTTGTATTTTTCGTACAATGCATTCGGTCCAATTTCAATAAAGGTAACTCGACCGATCACACTATGCTACAAAACCAATTTAAACCATTAGTCAAGTTTGTCCTGGTGGAAGCTCGACCAGTCCAGTTAAATTAGTTTTGGTCTTCAGAGGGATCAGTCGAGTTCTTCGATTGTGAAACTTGACTGATTGGAGTCATTCTCAAAATCCATTAAGGATCAGTCGAGTTTGGAACTCGGCCGATGAAGTACCTTTAATGAATTTTACAAAATGACTTTTAAGTGATCAAACATTCAAATTAAGTGTTCCTAATTTTTTCTCATATTAGTTACAAGTCATATCATCAAAACAAATGATTACAAAAATTATCCAAGGTGATTTGGAGTGTTTTCCCAAAACGTGTGTTTGCACTACTTTTGACTTGAAATAAAACAAGCTAGGGCTTGATCGATTTGATCCTTTTCATGTACCTAATGCTTAAAATCAATCTTAAACAAATATATTAGATACATATGAATGGAATGGTTAAGTAATTATCAAAATATGGATAATGTGTATCACTTAGGTCAACAAAACTCATCCATATCCACCATTCTAATTGAGAAGATCTATGCTCAAGCTTCCGAGCTCCACCTTCTCCTCTGAAAAACTAGAGGTCATCAACTAGAAAAATTACAATGACAGTTCATAGAAATGGTTGGGTCAGACTACCCTAAATTCATCCTCACTTTAACGCTTTTCATTTCTCTTTGAACTTCCTTCTATCTCTATTCTCAACTCCCAACCACTACCTTCTCTCTACAATGGACACCATGTCATAGTAAAGGTCTCATTATATCTGTATGCTGAACTAATAACCCTGAGTAAGGGGTTAGGTACTCCTTACAATGAGTTGAGATTAATTGCTCGATCACTTCCTCTCTTGAACACATATTTAGAGATTGAGGTGGTGCGGATGCTCGTGGGCCACATTGGTCCCATGACTCCTCCATATCCAGAGCTTTTAGATGATCCCACTGTTGTCCAATCCGCATCAAGTGGCTATGTCAGGCCTTTCACAAAACTACATATGTGGCTCACTTAAGCCAATAGTCATTGCCACTGTATGATAATGCATGGCCGAGATTTCTCCACGTAGCCCGCCCAAAATTAAAGGGCACGTGACACCAGTTGATATCAAAGTTTAGCCTAAAGATTTGTACACCTTATTCAATATTACATCAATGTACATGGTTGTTTATCATTTTCAAACTTAGTCTACATTCTACTCAAATTTGGTGTCAAAACTCAGTTGATGTTTAGTCAATTGAATACCCCCCACAGACATAAATTTTTGGATCTCAATCATGATATTAACATCAATCGAGACTCAAACTTTACCAAAATACTTGGAACACTTAAAATTTCTCAAACACACATAAATTCACTTATGTCATTACGTATTTAGGGATTCCAAAAGTTCATTTCATCACATAATGTATTATTGTCGTCCTAATATTCATAGTAATGTCTGACTAAAGACCTAGACAATAGATCCTCAACCCTAACTTAAATGTTGTCGTGTCATACTTTCTCTGGATATTATTATGTTTATTTATTATATCATGTTGATGCAAACATAATAATTAGAACTGTCTTTATCAATAATCAAATCAATTAGAAAATGTGTCAACAATTATTATATGACTAACTCTCAAGCATACTATTAACATTAGGATGAGTAACGTGGAGTACGTCCAGTGGCAATTCTGCAGTCGCTAGTCTTGTATGAATCATGATGTCATGTCAAGTCTTAGCTTTAAGGGTGGACCACTAATGATTCTTATGTATTCATTCATATAGTTATATCAATGGATACGTCGTTTCACTGATCGTAGTTAACTGGTGTGTGGGCATAGTTGGGGAGTTGAAGCATCAGTTAGGCCGATTGTAGGAGTAATTTAAGTGTTGGTGGAGGCTGATATTTCTCTTGAGAATCCTTGGTGCATATCGTTGTGGAATAAGTTTGGTTGGTGTCCGGTTCTACGACTTGTCTACATCTGGACGTATCTTGGGTCTATATCTTCTAATGCAATTGGACTATTCAGATCTCGTTTTGTTTAGAAACAAAGGCGCTGATATGTCCCAGTCGCGAACACGCTGCTCGTTTGTCACACAAGCTCTTAAACCTATGAGAGATGTCACTTAAAAGAAAACAAAATGCCTTTTGATTCGCAAGCTCAATCAAGTACAAGTTGTTGATGAGGTAACAGTGCCCTAGTTTAAGCTGAGGTCCCACTAGATATGTTGATGGTGGCATATAATGGAACTCTATATGAGCAGATATTCTTCTATTGACGTCTGAAAGGGCAATTCTTATGTGTTGTTATTTTCTTTGGGTGAAGGGCGTAACGTTGTTCCCAAACTACTCTCTAGAATGTCCTAGCACTTACCCCAACATGTAGAAGGGAGAACGAGCATCCCTTTTCTTTACTCTTCTATCTATATCACAAGGATTTTACCAGCCATGGCGTGATAAACTCTGCTTAATCATCTCCGGAAGCAACGGATCAGAGAATGGAAACAGTTTGGCTAACAATAGCTGGCTTTTAGCTGAAATTTAGGAACTAACTACATAATCATTGTTGAACTAATGAGGTAAACAAAAGATATCTACATTTACGTACATTCCATTCACAGTATCCGTATTTAGGGTCGTGAACCTCCTAAGCTACTGTCCACAACATCAGCCAACCGATTTAGACAATTAACAACTCCTAGAGACTGTTTTCAAACATTCGACCACTACTGGTTGCTCCACGAACAGAAGCTGCCCCGTTCACGGTTTAGCTAAGCGGCTCCCGCGACGGACATCATTAATGCTACCGCAACGAGAATCTCGGCGGAACCCTGGACAAGTTGCTCCATATGACAGAAGCGGAGCTCGACGACGAACACGGAGGTGATCGCCATTCGCGGCTGATCAACCCACGTGACGTACCACATCAATGCCACCCCAAAGAGAATTAATATCGGCCGAGCGTCTTTTTTTTCTCCCTTTGTGCGATAACTAATTGGGTTTGTGGCCAGCTGGCACGACAAGAGGCCGATCAACATCTACCGTCGGCCGGCCTCGCATCGTCATTGACGCAGTACATTGATCTATCGCTCTCGGCTGCTGCAGGCGGCCCCGCAACGAGTCGGCGATCGCCGTACTGGCCGCCCATCTATTGTTTTATATCTCAGCTGGTCCCCGCTCACCCACCGCGGAACGAGAGGCAGGTCGCCGTCGTCGGCCCACTGGGATTGCGCGAGTTGTACTACTGTTGTACGTCGAGGAACTTGCACAGAAACTACCCACTGTTTTACCTCCCATTTGACAGATGGATACACTCCCCATTCCACCTTCTTCCAGTGAAGAGGGCATCTTCCAGGCACAAATGACTTATCAGGGAATCGTCTCATAAACCCCACACGTGGTTGCAGCCCCTACGCGTCGTACGTATATCAGACATACGTGAATTAAGAAACGAGCGCGTTCAGATCAAAGCTAAGATAACCACGGTTCTCGCCGGCCGTGATAAGTCGGTAAACGGTGGCGGCTTATACATGTTCCTTCCTCGAAGGAACCCCACGGCATGTGGATCACTCTCTTCAAGTCCAACAACGGCTGTTTGATAATATCTTCAACGTCCATACTCCACAATTAATCACATATTCCACATGATACGACGGTCTCAGCTAATCCCGGGCATATTCCTGTATGCTCTTCAAGGGTTGCAATTTCGGGTATATTCCCCGCCAATATACCTAAGATCTCCCGTGCATCTCTTAAAGCATGGAACCTAGCTGTACCACCATTTCTCTTTAGATTGCCTTTATTCATTCAACCATGCGCCTAATCAATTCGATTATTTGCGAATATGTACGGTACAGCGGTTCACCTCTGGACTAACGTGCTTTTTCAATCTTTAAAAGGGGACACTCACCTTGTAGTTGTTTCGATCATTAGTAGAAGAAATAATAGTTTAGTATTACTGATTAGAAATCGCCAACGAAACCCGGAAGGAATCTGTCGGCAGTTGGTTTTTGGATGTTGATATAATATATTAGCTACACACGGACTCGCCTTCACTCTGCAAAGCTCAATTTGGTTTCTCATTATCATTATAACATTGTTTGCAATCTCAAGTGTGTACGGCAACGCAAAGGAAGGACGACCAAGTCGCCTAAATGATTACTACTCGTAAGTCGTATATGTAACAAACTAAAACCTAGAATCACATTCTATTTCTTGACTAAGAGGTTAATAAATTTGGTTCTTTAGATTTGACCAAATAAAAGATAGCTAGCTATACCTTAGTATAAATGTTTGCAATCTTAGCATAAAATATGGATGACTCAATGGCAACTATAACTTTGAGGTTTGAGATAATATAAAATATTAAGTGGCATCACAAAAATCATAATACACTTATATTAACGTGATAACTTAATATGTGTAAATATATAAATAAATTCCTTAAATATGTCACATATATTTTCTTTTCTAACTAATTAACAAATAATATTTAAGATACATTTTATACGAGGTATATATGTTTTGGAATAACAATTGGTGTTTTTTATATTCATAAATATCAATAATATTCTATTATTAAAGTAAATATTGAAGGCTAAATAGGTTAAATAAGTAAAATATAGAAACAAAACTTCGTAAGAAGATATCTCGAGAAATGTAATTGTTGTCTATCTACACAATCTCTTGGAATAATATAAGGAAACTATTTTAGAACTGCATTGTCAATTAAGTGAATACTGATAGCAAAGATATAATATTTTGGTAAATATAATAGTAATGAGTCAAAATCTTAATGACACCATAACTCATAAAAGAGAAACTCAAAAGTGAATTTTAATGACAAAATTAAATTCTTTGGTTACTATTTTTCTTGGATGTCAAGTCTCACATTAAATACATAATCTTAGAGATTCTAATTTGTTTTGGATAAGAAAACATGAGTTTGATGCCATTAAAGGTGGAAACTAATCCCAAATTTGGATTCTAAATACTAAAATTAATCTATGAGTGAATTTTCACACTAATAGAACAATCTTAACTATTTCACTTATATTTAGGAGAGAGAATATAACTTAAAGCTAAAATATTAAATAAAATAGTAAACAATACCAAAAGTAGAAATTGATAACAAAAAAACTCAGATTCATAATGTATTGCTAGTCTAGGTGGCTAATTTGGTGTTATTTACAATTTATTTGACATCCCATACTAACTAGAAAATAAAATAAATAATTAACTAATGTTAAATATCAGATATTAAATTTAGATTCTATTTCCTATAGTGTACTAGATCATTTGTCACACACTTATTCCTAGCCTATGTTCAATTTTCCATTTTTGACTGATGTATCCCACCTATCCTTGTCATGTGGTGGTGGTCAAAAGGACGCCCTTGTCATCTTCAACCTTCACTTGATAAGGCAAGTGAGACATGTTTTTTGGGAACAATAATGTTTGATGCACTCGTTGTGTTTCTCTCTCATCTCTCATCAATTTTTTTTCTAATTTTTGCTCTATTGATTTCCTTGTATGAATCCTCAAAAACTATTTGTACTCTCAATATCAAATTCCTTTCCACAAAAAATCCTAATTTGCCTCTCCCTACCTCTTTCTTCCAACGGCTACAATGTCGAACCTAGATATGTAAGATTCACCCTACACCACTGTTAGTCCTCTAGAAATATTTTACGAGTTTAAATTTCAAAATAATTTCTCCCCCTTTGCCCCTCACAAGTTGATCTTTTTTTATTGACCATGCAAATCGGTGGTGACACCTATGGGCAACTCGACTCAATTGGATGTGCCTTCACCGTCCTAAGAAGTTTCCCATGGGTCCTCCATAGTTGAACCCCATAGCCATTGTGCCTAGCCCTCTTCCAATTAGCACCTACTTGAATTCATAGGAGCTCCATCTCTTGGCATCTCGGAACCACTCTGGCTTGTGCAGATGCATTCATTGGGTTCAATGTGAGGTGAGAATCATCCTTTAGATACTTGTTTTCTGTCTATTTTAGTTAAACACGATCTTGGTTAGCACCTCTACCGTGGTGGTTTTCTCTTTCTAGTCTTAGTGTTGTGTTGCAGTGGGGCATCGCTTTAGTCTGGCTTTGATGAGTCTATTGATATTATACCCACAAAGCCAATCAAGTGATGATTGTAATGGGGCATCATACATTTGATTTGATAATTGTAAAATTTAATTCTATCTATTATGTTTGTCTCATCATGAGATGATGACACAAATATGATAGATATCTAAAGAATGATGTTACTCGATGATATATGTCTTCAAGTTGAGGACCTAAATAATGGGATCATATGTGGAATAAGAGTGCATACATTCTTATTATGTTCCTAGTCGAATATTACTATCAAAGCAAAACAAACAATAGTAATATACAAGACTAGAGTGTGTGTTGATTGATGACATAGTCTTATTAGTTATGATATGTGATTTCAAGTCAAACACATAGGTACATATTAGAGAATAGTGTAATAGATAGGCTCCCCTTGAGAGTGATACATGGAGAATATGGAATGGTAGTCAAAATCAGCTCTCATAGTGATAGTGGTGATTGTGGTTCTTACACCTGAATTCACTACACTCATCCCATGTAGTTTGATGTATTTATACATCATCCAACATGACCTTAAATAAAGATTTCCATAAAGGTAGTGCTCGAGTGGGTTTTGACACATGGGGATTGAGGGTGAGTGATGTAGATGAGATTTGTCCATACTACATGAGTTTGATATCTTGGCCACTTGATAAGTAAGACTAAGAAACACATGACCATACTCATGAGAATCAATATATGATATGTGAGCTCAATTGCATCTCAGACAGTATGCTCTAGTTCAAGTAACATGATCGGATGTTGGGAGGATGATGATTCCATTCCTCGAGTTTAATCCGAATTTTAGAGACAAACGGCTATATGATCACATTAACACTGATCATGAATTGTATGTTGAAGTTGTTCTCCAACTTTCCTATTACTTGGGTAGCAATGACGTCTTGTTAGATTTCACTCATTGTTTGTGATGTCATAAATTGGTTATGGAAATTCACTACCAATGTAACTTTGGACGTATAGGGTCACACACTTATGATGCACCTAGAATAGGAGTTTACTCATGAATGATGTTTAATGTCACGGAACCGTTATTACCCCAATCCCAATCCTACTACCTAGATAGTAAAAAAAAGGATTGAAGCGCCCGTCCCTGAGTGGCCCAATAAGATCAAACACACTGACATATACAGTAAGAAATAAATAACTCAAAAACTAGATAACTGAATAACAAACTAACCCAATATGGAGATATATCCAATTTATGTTTGTCATCAGATTGTATGAGTGCAGAAACGATCTTATTCAGTATTTCATTTGTATTGCCTAAAATCAAGAAAATTGAGACACAATCATGCAATTGTACGGTACACTATCAAAATCAAGAAAAGCAATTTATAACAAAATAATATACTTGGCAGGACTTATATTCAAAAGAAATAACAAGCAATTTGTAAAACCAACATTTATTCGACAACTTTTTCAAGCAATTCGACTTTTATTACGAGTTCCCATTATGCTGTAATTCGAGAAGCATGCTTATATATTTTGTGTGACTCTATTACCCCAACGCGATGGGGAAGGTCACTAGGCTCCTTCTCACCATAGGAACATAGGAAGCCAATGTACAAGTCCCACCTCCAAATGAGGGGTTTGTTGTACTCAATATCAACATTATCAACATTATCAATATCATCATCATTATCAATATACGGGCAGTCATAATGGGCATGCAATTTATGTTTTCATGTTTTTTCAAAATATAGTATAGAAAAACATAAGACTAATCATAGGGAACAATAGCTCATCTAAGTGAATAGCCAAGTATACATTCAAGAGATACATAAAAGTATCTTCAATATAATCAAGGAGAAGTTATATAATAGCATACCTTTCACCGAGGATTTTGAGTATAGATCAACAAGAAATAGTTAGACCTTCGAGTCAGATCCTAAATCAAAAGATTGGATCAAGGGTCAACATCATGATGTTTAGAATATCATATTTCAATATTCAATATTAGGGTTACACTTTTCCTATGACAACCTTAGGGTTGGGTCATTCACTTATAATCAAACCATATCTCAATATTTCCAACATTTCTTCTAGTGTCATGTATTTTTGAGTGTGAATGACTTACTTAGTTTTTCTAGGATCATATGTGTTAATCCTAATTTTCATGATCGATATTCAAGTCATAATCAAGTCTTTAGATCATCATCATGTTCTAACATCATTTGTATTCAAGATCAGATTGATGGGTCAAAACTATATCAATTATTTTGCAAGATCAAGATTACTCATCATCAAGATTATAATCAAGATTGAATCAAGTAAATAGATATAGATTACTAATGATTCATTTTCTTAGAGTAGATGATTCAAAATATATTAGATTTAGGTTACCAGATACTCATCAGAGTCCACATCTAAGGTTTCCAAGATTAAACATCATTTTTGAAACATTAGACAAATTAAATTGACAAAGGAACAACATCTAGTGATATCAGTGAGAAATATCAATAAATGGACTTCAAATGTATTTTTAAATGATCCATTGGATTTTTCTTATTAATATTGACTATTTATTCGTAATTTTTGGAGCTAGGATGTATGAGATATGATTTTTGCAAGATCCATCCATTTATTTGATTTTTGAGCAGAGAGGGAGCACAAATACCTTTAAATATGGAAAAAGGACGCCCCTCAGATGCACGATGGGTGGCCCAGATTGAGCCACAGGCAAGGCGACTCTCTTGATTCAAGACTCGGTTCAATGTTGGTTCATCTAGTTTGCTTCTTATTTGATTGGTTCATACGCTTGGTTTGTTGGACCGGGGAAACCACTTGAACCGGCGGATTGGGACCTTTCTCTCCCGCTCCAGTAGTTGCATGAGCAGCATAAGTCCATGGTGGATTGTCTCTCCGGTGCTAGCAGAGGATGGAGTAGGAGGGGTGATGAAGGGAAGTAAAGGCACCGCCCGGCTTCGTCGTGCCATCACGATTCATTTGGTGGTGGCGGGTTGAGGCTAGGACGTGCAGAGATGAAACGCCCAAATGGGCTGGTCGGCGGTGCTGCACTAGCAGTAGGTTGTCGGAGAGCAAAAATTGAGCACTTGAGGATGAGATTGCATGCGAGGATGGGATCTGAGAAATATGTGATTGTCACGGACCTTAGGGGTCCTTTTATAGCATCAGGGGGGTAGATTTAGGGCTGAATCGAGATTTGAAAACGACCATGGCCGCCAGAGTGAGATGGGAGAGCAAAGAGCTCATTTTAACAGCTGGATAGAGCATGAATGGCGGTCAAACTAGGGCACTTCAAGTTCGAAATGGTGAGATGGTCGTTTCTATTCGCTTGGAATTTTGAATCGAGGTCAAGGGCGCGAGATTGCAAGCCTCAACCATAAAGACACCTCCCCGCTGATTGCGGGAGGTTGATGATGACCTCACAGCCACTGGATCAGGCCAGTATCTGCAAGAGGTAGATCCAAGGGCCAACAGTCACCCTGGATCCCTTGTATGGATCATTGTCATGGCAAAGCTAAGAAAAAGGCACAAATAAAAGGGGGAAAAGGGGTTTTCAATACATAAACTTCAAGAATTCATAGTAAAATGTAGGAATGTCCAATTGACTTCAAATTTGGACCAAAACTTCAAAAAATTGTGAAGAATATCTAGAAAATGTTTGAGAATCAAAATACAAATTTTGATTGACCAATTTGATTCTTTGGACAAAGTGATGAATGAATCCAATTTGAAGTGTTATAATGTGTATAAAAACTACATTGGTCACCATATCTTGGATTTGAGTCTCAATAATGATTATGAAGACAAGAAAAATAATTTGGGACCATTAGTAGTTATAATGAGGGAAAAATAGTAATTACCTCATTATTTTTCTAAAATCCACTTTGTCACATCCTTCCCTCCTTAAAAAGGAATTTTGTCCCCAAAATTCAAAAACATCCTCAAAAATTAGGATTATTCGACCTAAGTGATTTCCTCAAAAATTGGGGTATCCTCAAGTATGCCCTCAATTTTCAAGTAATCGAATAATCATATTTGGGATTCCATATTCCTCTTCATAATCCACTTGGTACTAACACCATTTCATCATCAAGCAATTGAGTATCAAGGTCATTGCATATATTGTTCAAGTTCATCATATGAATCGCAATTATGGAAATCATCCTATTGTTCACAAGTTTGGACATATCATATTTTAGGTCAAACAAATAGAGTACTTGAATCATATATACAAGGTGACTCTCAATCCAAATATCTCAGGGTCCTAGCTTCTCCATTGGTCTAGGTGGGATTATGCGTCCATGATTTGAGATTTCACATTTCAACATTTCAAGACAACATCATACTTTCAATATCATCATTTTGAGCTCAAAATCAATGGGAAGGTCCCACCCTAGTCCTAATGAGATCTAAACCATAAATGATAAATCGAGAGAGTCGATATAGTTGTCATTTCAAAATTTTCAAGATTTGGGATTTTGAAGTCATTAGTCATATATCTAGGGCGATCTCATGATCCCAAAAAAATGTGAACATAGGATTTCTATCATTATTGAGATTGATAATCATGAGTTACAAATCTATAATCAATATCAAGAGTCAAGATTTTAGGCATCAAAAGTCATAGATCCAACATTTGATCATATGTATACATATTTCCAAAGCTAGGGTTTATATTCTTATTTAGACCTTAGGGCAGATCACTTCATCTATATTTAATTTCAAGCAACAATATTCAAGAAATATTTTAGCAACATGTCATTATGTCATTATCATGATATCCAAGATGAATGATCTAGGCCTAGGTCTATCTAAAAAATCAACCACAAGCTATAGTCAATATTGTCATATATCAAGGTCATTATTAAATTAATATTGAAGATCAAGTATCAACATTGGGTTTAGCCTATTAGGCATTGGTCAACCAGTCCAAAAAGGGTGAAAGGGAATACCTTCCCTACTCTAAATAATCAAAAAAATGAAAATTTAGAGGTAGTCAAAGATAGGGATGTGGCCTAGGTTAGGGGAGTCATGAGTCCACTACCACCCTAATCTGTGACATTACCAACATTAGTCATGATCCACCGATCTTCTTCAAATAGGGAGAGTATCAAAAATTAAATCATATACATCAAAGTCATAAGATCAAAATTCAAGATAATAGGGCAATAATGTCAAGATTTTCAAATCTTTCCTTTCATGACCAAGGTAGTGATATAATTTGGAAATCGAGGATTTGAATTTGACATTCGAGGAATTAGAGGATAATAGTGCAAAATCTAGGTCCATAATCAGCATATAAAAATTTAGATTGCAAAAGGCATCAATAGTCAATAGGAAAACTACTTTTTGCATCATAGTCTTATATCATGATTTTGTGAGTCTTAGACTTAGTCATTTGATAGCATGGTCAAGATGTGTATAAAAATAGGATACGAGGTTGCTTAACTATGTTTGAGGTTTAATCAACAATGAAGCAACATGGCTTAATGAAATAGGGACCTTATCAACAACGAGGTGTAAATTATAAGTCACCCTTATTTCACCAAATCAAGAGTTACCTCAACGTAGGAAGCATATAGTCAAGTTTTAGCTAATTTGAGTGTTCATGATATTAGGGATCATACATGAGTATTTGGTTTCAAAATTAATTGATCAAAATCGAGTTTTCACATTAAGGTCAGATCATGGTATCATTTTCTTAATCAACTTTCATAATTTAGCGATATTCATTATTCCCATGCATAAGCTACCCATAATCGAGACATCATGTGGTAAAAGGTCACAAGAAAGGACCACATGAGGGGATGAGAAGACTACCTAATCTTCATCTACATGGGTGGCTTAGGATTGTCCTTAAAGAAGAGATGAGATGCTAGAAGACTCTCTATGATTTCATAAGAGGACCTTTAGGTATAGTTTTGGATCAATTAAGTCCAGGTAGAGCGGGGGATCTTAGCCACCGTGAAGACGGATAGGAGAAATTATGTCAGGAACCCGAGCCTAGACACCTCAATTTTCACCATTATGGACTTTAGGGTTTCTTGGGTGTAAGAGACTTGAGAAATTATTTACTTAAAGTATATGGGAGTGTGTAATCTCTGATACCAACTGTCACAGGACCGTTATTACCCCAATCCCAATCCTACTTCCTAGACAGTAAAAAAAAGGATTGAAGCGCCCATCCCTGAGTGGCCCAATAAGATCAATCACACTGACATATACAATAAGAAATAAATAACTCAAAAACTGGATAATTGAATAACAAACTAACCCAATATGGAGATATATCCAATTTATCTTTGTCATCAGAGTGTATGAGTGTGGAAATGATCTTATTCAGTATTCCATTTGTATTGCCTAAAATCAAGAAAATCGAGACACAATCATGCAATTGCACGGTACGCTATCAAAATCAAGAAAAGCAATTTATAACAAAATAATATACTTGGAAGGACCTATATTCAAAATAAATAACAAGCAATTTGCAAAACCAACATTTATTCGACAAGTTTTTCAAGCAAATCGACTTTTATTATGAGTTCCCATTATGTTGTAATTCGAGAAGCATGCTTATATATTTTGTGTGACTCTATTACCCCAACGCGATGGGGAAGGTCACTAGGCTCCTTCTCACCATAGGAACATAGGAAGCCAATGTACAAGTCCCACCTCCAAATGAGGGGGTTGTTGTACTCAATATCAAATTATGAATATCATCATCATTATCAATATATGGGCAGTCATAATGGGCATGCAATTTATGTTTTCATGTTTTTTAAAATATAGTATAGAAAAACATAAGACTAATCATAGGGAACAATAGCTCATCTAAGTGAATAGCCAAGTATTCATTCAAGAGATACATAAAAGTATCTTCAATACAATCAAGGAGAAGTTATATAATAGCGTACCTTTCACCGAGGATTTTGCGTATAGATCAACAAGAAATAGTTATACCTTCGAGTCAGATCCTAAATCACAAGATTGGATCAAGGGTCAACATCATGATTTTTAGAATATCATATTTCAATATTCAATATTAGGGTTACACTTTTCCTATGACAACCTTAGGGTTGGGTCATTCACTTATAATCAAACCATATCTCAATATGTCCAACATTTCTTCCAGTGTCATGTATTTTTGAGTGTGAATGACTTACTTAGGTTTTGTAGGATCTTATGTGTTAACCCTAATTTTCATGATCGATATTCAAGTCATAATCAAGTCTTTATATCATCATCATGTTCTAACATCATTTGTATTCAAGATCATATTGATGGGTCAAAACTATATCAATTATTTTGCAAGATCAAGATTACTCATCATCAAGATTATAATCAAGATTGAATCAAGTAAATAGATCTAGATTACTAATGATTCATTTTCTAAGAGTATATGATTCAAAATATATTAGATTTAGGTTACAAGATACTCATCAGAGTCCACATCTAGGGTTTCCAAGATTAAACATAATTTTTGAAACATTAGACAAATTAAATTGGCAAAGGAACAAGATCTAGTGATATCAGTGAGAAATATCAATAAATGGACTTCAAAAGTATTTTTAAATGATCCATTGGATTTTTCTGATTAATATTGACTATTTATTCATAATTTTTGGAGCTAGGATGTATGAGATACGATTTTTGCAAGATTCATCCATTTATTTGATTTTTGAGCAGAGAGGGAGCACAAATACCTTTAAATATGGAAAAAGGATGCCCCTCAGATGCACGATGGGTGGCCCAGATTGAGCCACAGGAACAGCAACTCTCTTGGTTCAAGACTCGGTTCAATGTTGGTTCGGCTGGTTTGCTTCTTATTTGATTGGTTCATACGCTTGGTTTGTTGGACCGGGGAAACCACTTGAACCGGCGGATTGGGACCTTTCTCTCCCACTCCAGTAGTCGCACGAGCAGCATAGGTCCATGGTGGATTGTCTCATCGGTGCTAGCAGAGGATGGAGTAGGAGGGGTGATGAATGGAAGCAAAGGCGCCACCTGGCTTCATCGTGCCATCACGATTCATATGGTGGTGGCGGGTTCAGGCTGGGACGTGTGGAGATGAAACGCCCAAATGGGCTGGTCGGCGGCGCTGCACCAGCAGCAGGTTGTCGGAGAGCAAAAATTGAGCACTTAAGGAAGAGATTGCATGCGAGGATGGGATCTGAGAAAGATGTGATTGTTGCGGACCTTAGGGGTCCTTTTATAGCATCAGAGGGGTAGATTTAGGGTTGAATCGAGATTTGAAAATGACCATGGCCGCCAGAGTGAGATGGGAGAGCAAAGAGATCATTTTAACGGCTGGACAGAGCATGAATGGTAGTCAAACTAGGGCTCTTCAAGTTCGAAATGGTGAGATGGTCGTTTCTATTCACTTGTAATTTTGAATCGAGGTCTAGGGCACGAGATTGCACGCCTCAGCCATAAAGACACCTCCCCGCTGATTGCGGGAGGTTGATGATGACCTCACAGCCACTGGATCAGGCTGGGATCTGCAAGAGGCAGATCCAAGGGCCAACAGTCACTCTAGATCCCTTGTATGGATCGCTGACATGGCAAAGCTAAGAAAAAGGCACAAATAAAAGGGGAAAAAGGGGTTTTCAATACATAAACTTCAAGAATTCATAGTAAAATGTCGGAATGTCCAATTGACCTCAAATTTGGACCAAAGCTTCAAAATAATGTGAAGAATATCTAGAAAATGTTTGAGAATCAAAATAAAATGTTTGATTGACCAATTTGATTCTTTGGATAAAGTGATGAATGAATCCAATTTGAGGTGTTATAATGTGTATAAAAACTACATTGGTCACCATATCTTGGATTTGAGTCTCAATAATGATTATGAAGACAAGAAAAATAATTTGGGACCATTAGTAGGTATAATGAGGGAAAAAGAGTAATTATCTCATTATTTTTCTAAAATCCACTTTGTCACATTTAACTTGATTACTAAAGTGTTTAAGTAATGAATTTAAACCACGCCTGAAAATTGAGTGACTTGAGTATGAATTGTCTGGTTCAAGTGTTGAACCGATTGATTCAAATGTCAGGTCAATTTGAACAATATTGGTTGAACATTACCAGAACTGGCACATGAACCTATCAGCTTAGTTGATGAACCGATTGGTTCCAATCTGAAATGATTGGGTCAACTTGTGAACCACCTTGTTCAATGATCAATACGATTAAAATCAAGGATTGATGCTAACGTCATGTTGTGCATTAATCAAATATTTAAAGCCAAGGTGATTGTGAATATAAAAGCAAGTGAATCGACTAGTTCAAGTGTTGAACTGATCATTTCACATATGAACCGACCGATTTGTCACTCGCAACTTCCAGAAAATTTCTAAAATTTTATCTCTTCGACTCCCAAATAAATTGGAAACCCTGACCTTGGTCATCCTATAAATAGGGGGGCAGTTAAACTTTTAGAAAACACAACAATAAGGTCTAACAATTATTATCTTCTCATAATTGTGGTGACTAGAGAGTATGAACAAGTCCTACCCATAAAAGGGAGAAACAACAAAGGAGAGACAATATGGGAGAGTGAATTAACCCTAAAAGGCTGACATTCAAAGGGACAAATCCTTCTTAACATGGAGTTCTCAGTGGTCCGCGTGGACTATGTGGAGGTGTGGCAGTTGTTTCCATCACGCTAGGAGGAAAACAACCACTGTCATCTATGGTGCAGCACCAAGAGGACGTCGTTGCCAGTTGTTCATGTGTGTCAAGTGAAGAGTGCACATTATTGTGCCAAAGTTGTCACTGGACTTGTTCTAAGATCAAGTATATCTCTTGATACCTTCTTTCCTATATACACAACTGTTTACGTGATTTTCTGATCAAGGAATAGGGACAAAATTTAGTTTTTACTTCCTCCTCTACCATCCCTATTCTCCAACAGTAGTATTAGAGCCACGTCATTTTACAATGTATCTAGATTTAAATTGATATGATCATATTTATTTTAATTTTATTCAATGTGAATACTAAAATGATTAACATGCATACCTGATTAAATACCACTTATAGTCTCAATATGTATATAATATGATATATGTACAATCTGTACGTGTCGCCCTAAAATCATTTTGATGATGGATGTATGTGTGATTATGGCCAAAACTCATGTGGATTGTGTTTATGGTTGTTTGTTTTCTTTCTTATTGTTATTCTGTTTGGGCCTCTTCCTCCTTTCTAAATATAAATTAATGATCATCTTCCTATGTTCCCCTCCAATGTAACTCGAGTTTTTCCCTTTTATAATGTAATATGGAAAATGATAATTTTAATTTATGTATCATCATGAGAAGAAGTTTTTTACCTGACCAACCGACTGACTTAGAAGTCAAATAGATTGAACAGAGGAGGCTAGATGATAGGAGGAGCCAACCGATCAGCTGGTGGCCCAACTGATCAAATGGACGAGTCCAGACGTCAGTTGAACTGAAGTCCAATTGTGATCTGAGTGACCAACTGACTGACCATGAGGGCAGCCAATCGGATCAAGAGTTCAATCAATTTCCCTGAACTGGTTCTAGTACAGATCTTCATCAATAACATGTTTCTACATATGATGTGGAACTTAGGTGGTAGTAATTCCTTGTCGCTTTAAGGAATTACAATAGTATGACAATAATCATCGCTCACATATTTTATGATTACATGTTTCATGTTTTTGGATATAGTATGTATATTATACGTGTTATAAGAATGTGGCGATTTGATATAATATGTATTTATATAAATATGAAATCCCTCAATCCAATATTATGTCTCAGATGTTTTTCATAAGCAACCTACATGAAAAACTTGATGGACTAAGTGTGAGAACGCCAAGTGTGGTGTGCTTCCTATCTCGTACAAGTATGATGGTACTTCCAAACATGGTGCATTACTATCGTCTTGAGTTCTGGATCAGACTTAACCAGGCGACCTTAATGAGATTAAGTGCCTAGAAGCATGCAGATGGCTATGGTAAGGAGTTGTGTATATCATCTATAAAAGAATTACATGAGATGCAATTGGAAAAAGTTGTATACCTTAATAAATGTTTGGACACCGACATTGGCTATGTAATAACTTAATTGTTTTGGATCTTGGCTCAGTAGAAGATTGTACGCTACAATCTTCCAAATTAGTAGTGAGGACTATTGATCTGAACAAAATAGGAGAAGTGATAATTAAGTAAAATTCTTATTAACATTGTCAAACTTATCAAATCGAAGTGTTTGAACAAAAGTTACAAAATTTTCTTTTATAGAATCTAATGGCAAACACAAGCATGTTTTCATTGTGATGTTCTTTGAGAAGGACAAAATGAACGGAATAACTTCCGCGAATGGTTCAGGACGTTGAGAATCATTCTCACTCAAGAGTGCAAACTCTATGTCCTGGATATCCAGAGCCAGATGAACCTACTCCCAACGCGTCTAAGACTAATAGAGATGCTTACTGGAAGCACTCTGAAGATATTGTCTATGTCAAGTGTTTGATATTTTACTCAATGAACTATGAGTTGCAGAGACAACATGAGAACATGGTTGTAATTGAGATGATTACACATCTTAAGAACACTACCAAGATCAAACAAGATAAGAGAAATCTCTAAAGTATTGTTCAAATGTAACCTAACAGGAGGACATTCAATACGTCCAACTACACTCAAGTTGATTGGGTATCATCTCCTAAGGCTCCAATTGGTTTGTCATAATTGGTCCGGAAAACTTATGAACTGGAGTTCCTTGAGCAGTTTTTCATGATTGGTTTAAAGTAAGTGTTGGAACTTAAGGTCCGTGACTTCTGGTGAGTTACAGACTTACATACAAAATACAGTTCATGAGTTCCCTCTTAAAAAGAGCGAAAAATGAGTTCTGGGACAACTAACAATATTTCTTATACAATTATATTTTTCATTCGTTATAATGACACATGTAAAATATATATGACTAGTACAAAATAAAAAATACAAACATCATGAAAAAGAAACACATTGCACCACGTGAAAATAATGTGATTTACGTAATATATTTTATTCTTAATATTTAAACAACATGATGTGAAAAATAATAATTAACAGTAACAATGCACGAATAATATAGTAAAAGTTTCCTACAGAAATAATATAAAAAATAATATTCTACATTGCGGTAAATAATGATGTACCAAAACTTATATTTACAAATATATGAAATCCATATATGATTACAATACTTTTTATACACAAAGAGAAATAAAAATATTATAATGTGATTTTAATCATAATATTTTTATTAATCTTATAATTGTACCATAATAAAATATGTATAAAGGAGCAACATCTGCACCATAACCACTTGTTGTGGCTACTATGATTTAAGAATGTTATGATTTTTTACGGATATGATTTTTTTTATGTCATTGCCATCCTCACTTATTTATATTCTACAATAAAAATTAACAACATTTTTAATGATTTCTATATTTACACTTCTACCAAACCAATCATGTGTAAGTGAATGAATCTTGTGTTCCAGAAACTGAACTAGAGTTTTCAAAAAATAAGTTCCACAAAACTCATGACTTACACCAAACTAATAAGAGCCTAAACCACACACGTGTTTGCCGCCTCTCCGGGTCGTATGTATATCAAACACACGTGAATTAAGAAACGAACACGTTCAGATCACGTTCTCGCCGACCGTAATAAAGCAGGAAAACGGTGGCGGCTATGCATGTTCCTTCCTCGAGGGAACCTCACGGCATCTGGATCACTCGCTACAAGTCCAACGGCTGTTTGATAATATCTTCAACATCCGCCCACCGTAATCAATCATATATTCCACATTAATACGGCAGTCTCAGCTAATTCTGGGCATATTTGTGTATGCTTCTTTCAATGGTTGCAATTCGGGTATATTCCCAGCCCATATTCCTAAAATCTCCCGTACATCTCTTATACCATGAAACCTAGCTGTACCACCATTTCGCTTTAGATTGCCTTTATACGTTCAACCACGCGCCTAATCAATTCGATTATCAGCGGTGCACCTCTGGACTAACATGCGTTTTAAATCTTTAAAAGGGGACACTCACCTTGTAGTTGTTTCGATCATTAGTAGTTGTTTCGGCAGTTGGTTTTTGGATGTGGATATTAAACATTAGCTACAGACGGACTCGCCTTCACTCTGCAAAGCTCAATTTCGTTTCTCATTACCATTATAACATTGTTCGCAATCTCAAGTTTGTACGGCAACGCAAAGGAAGGATGACCAAGTCACCCAAGTGACTACTACTCGTAAGTGGTTTTCTTGTACCCTATCGATTAGAATTTTAATGGAGACATAAATGTAAGATTCCTTATTATGCCTATAACTCCCAAGATTATCTATATTTTTCTCAATCCCACAAACTGAACGATAAAAATTGTATAGATGCATTCTAATATGCCATCCAATATGGCTAAATCCAGGCAACCAACCCATCTCAATTTCTGGAAACTCAGTTGAGTTCTAAAACTTTGAGTTCCAAGAACTACTACGTAACTATTTACCGTAAGCGCGAAAGGAGAAGTTTTATTATTACTTAGTGTGATTGTTTATCAGAAAATGTGGTAATAGTTGCCTTGAATTCTTAGTTAATTAAAATACATTAAGTAAAAGGCCAACTGTTTTGGATTGAGCCCCATTCCCACCAACCGGCTCCGCTTCCCTAGCCCTAGGGAGGCTAGGTTTTTCTTTTCGGCGGCGGCTAGGCTGGGGGAGGAGGTTTCTAGCCGCTGCAAAGCGACACCCCGCTCCCCCTCGGCTTCTTCACGCTCAGCGTAGGCAAGGGTTTTTCTCCGGGAGGTGTGGCTACTTTCTCCTCTGGCTTCCGGACATCGATCGGTAGAGGCATTTTGTTCTAGACTTTTAGGTCAGGATCTTGGGCATCTCGGAGGCTTTTCGACTCTTGGGACGTGTTCTGGTTGATAAGCTTACTTGGTGGCCGGTGTGTGGTGTCTTTGGAGGCCGCAGTCTTCTTCTTTCTTATTGTTGAGCCCGATTACAACGAGTTTTTTAGCCTCTTTCTCCTTTACTTGTTCTTTTAGATTAGGTTGTCTTTTTGTCATGTTTTATCTCTCTTGTCGTTAATCGACGTTTCTTTCTCTCCTCATAGTAGGTTACTTTTTCTCGGTTAATTTTGTTGCATAGTTGTATGGCAGCAAATGCAGAGACAATATCCTTTCGGAACACCGATTTGGTGCACTTACTCTACCACAGATACATGCTCAAGTTGAAGGTATCCCTCATGAAAAGTTGGATGAGCCAGCGAAATAGAAGAGGGGTCTATGCATCATTGTTCTTATCTAATTCTAATATGAGCTTTTGTGATGGTTCTTGACCATTGTGTGGTATGTAAGTTTATCTTCTTCTTCATGAGATGTCGTATGGCTCCTCCGTAATTAAATTAGTTTGTTTATAAAAAAAAAAGCATTAAGTAAAAGGCCATGGGATACGTTAGTACTAGCAACTACCATCATCTGATTGGTTGCAAAAAGATTGGAATATCTCCAGATGCTATAAAAATAGATAGGATTTATATCTCACAAGCTCCATTATCATCCCATTTTGAGGTAGTCACTTTTTCGTAAACCAACTTGGAATCACATAACCAAGTCTCATTCGTGTAGAAGAATTTTATATATCCATCCATATACAATCTTCTTTTATTTTACCTTTTAAAATATTATTTCGTTTTGTTATTACATTAGATACATACAAATTTCTAGATGATAGATTATAGAAAGGAATTATTTTAGTTACTTTAACTACTAAAACGTGATAAAAAGGATTCATTGACATGAGTAGAAATACTTCAATTTAAACTATGCTTGAATTTTGTTAGAGAAAGAGCATAGGATTCTTGATGAGATAAGTTGGAATGAGGAATAAGATGGGATTGAATAAATAATCAATCTTGTTTTTTGATTCAATTAAATTATCCTGGATCAGAATTGAAGTCTCAACTATGGGCTTGACCTAATAGGAAGATACATCTTGTGGAGAAACACTTACACACAAATAAAAGTATATACATATATATACTCACACACACAAACATATATATATACATAAATATACATATACACATATATATGCATGTATATGTATATATGTGTGTGTGTGTTTATATATATATATATATATATATATATATATATATATATATATATATATATATATATATATATATATATATATATAAAGAGAGAGAGAGAGAGAGAGCGTCGAGCAGAAATACATGTAAGTGTACAGATCGTAGTCAGTAGTCAGTCAAATGTATGCAAAATTATGTATCAAGATCATGTTTTTGGAAATCCAAACCACCAGTACTTATTATTATCACAAATGTAGGTTGCTTATAAAATTGTAGTTCATTTGGAGTGTACAGATCATACACTACGCTTAAGTGGGATTTGCATATCAAGTCTATTTTTTTACCAAATATAAACCAATGATCTTCATTGTCATATTATAATTGGGCTACATACAAATTTTGATCCCATTTGGATCAGTGTAAGTCACGCATCCGGACAACAAAATCGACGCACAAAACTAATTTGAAATGCATAAATTTTTGTGGTCTTCATAACGTGAGCTATAAATGTCCAAATGGGATCAAATTGTATAGATCAGCTATTCACAAGATGTTTAAGAAGGTCAACAGATTTGATTTTTGAAAAAAATATTGCATCACGAAAAGATACTTGAGTTTATTCTACTCTGAATACACTCGAGTGTATTCTAGACTGACTCATATATATATATATATATATATATATATATATATATATATATATATATATATATATATATATATATATATATATATATATATATATATATATATATATATATATATATATAAAAATATATATATATATCTATGTGTGTGTGTGTGCATGATGCGCGTGTGTGTGTGTGTTAAACATTTCATAACCTATGAAAGTTCATTTCTTATATTATCTTTAGATGTATCATAAATGATAAGTCAAAGTTTTTTTCTTTATACATGCAATGATCCTATTGGAATATTGAGTTACTTTTTATGAGGTTTGGCCGCATGATGAGTGGTTCTATCTATCTAAGAGGCTTAGACTCATATTATTTTTATATATTTTTATGTATACGAACATAAGATCAACTTATGAACAAGATGTAAGATCCGAAGTAAAAGACATACCTTTTGAGATTTCTTGTATCTATGAATGTAATATTTTGGGGTTTATATAGATCCTAGTGTACTTTGTAGAGTGCTTGGAGTCAAGTTATTAAATAAATGCCATGCACATGCATAAATCTTTTGGTAAATGTATGATTATTGTAATCTTATTTTACTCTATTGTGTAATGCTTTTTGCAAGTAATATTCATTTCTGCCTTTTTCTTTATTATATTCTGGAACTTCATTTTTTAAAACAATTTTAAAGTTGTATATCATGTTTTTTATGTCTAATTGAAATATGAACTTATTTGATAAATTAAATATTACTAAATACCATATAGATGTACATCACCAGATACTATCTTTTGGGGAAATATTATTTGAAAATACAGTACTAATGTCTCATGAGAAATGTACTAATAGGTGATACAATCTACAATAGGCTGCCAAACCATTAAGTCGTAGGGTTAGAGATGACCCCCAAATCGTATATTTGAATAGTAGGACCAGATTTCAAGAAGGCCTTAATTCTATGGATATAAAACCATGCCATCTATATGTGGCGTGATATAGGAAGTTGGAGGTGGACATTTGAAACATGAAAGACTGAGGCTTGTGTAATAAATAGTGTGCAAAATACTTGTGCTCCATCTTGTATGATAGGACAATGTGGAAGAGTTTATAGAAAAATATACTGTTTCAGGCTTATGTTACTTTTATCTTAATATTATATCACTCAATATTGTAGGCTAATACCAAGGTCTAGTGATGGTAACTAACCCATGTAGAATATATTCTTTTAATGTTCTAAGTGGATTATCTCACTTTTAATAAAACTACTAATAGCTATAATGAAATATATAGAGAGAGGAAGCACGGAAAAATACAAATAATATGCAATAGAGGCTATTTATATCTTTCTTTACATTAGACCAGATCTTCGTGTCGTAAATCCTCTACCTTCAAAATTGTCAAAGTTTTTTTTCGTTTTAGATTGCATAAGAAATGTGAAAAATTGTGGCTTAAGATATGTCAGTTTTACAATCCTAATCTCATTTCATCATGTTGGTGACTTTTCTAAGTAGATTTCTTCAACTTCCTTTGCCCAAATGTAATTCTAAAACTAAAATTTGAAAGAAATATGAATCACGTATCTAGAATAGCTCCTTCAAAGAATGCATTTATAGCAGGACTAAAATGCCCCTATTATAAAGTTGATCAAGTATAAGAACTTTGTCAATGAATATCCTCCATCCCTTTACAATATCCCTCCTGGTGCATTACTTTTTTAGAGGCATTTAGTCCATACATGAATTGGATCTTTTCCTCATCAAATCCTGAAGTCCTAGAACTTCTTTGGGTCTATTTATAGCATCAAAGCATCATTCACACCCACATTTAGAGAAAAAATGTTCCTAACTTCTTCAAGAATATTTTAGTGCCTTGATTTGGATTGAATCCACTTTGCATCATTTATAAGACAATTGTATCTAACAGATCTACCTTTTTCAAGCTTAAGCACAAAACTTTTTCCAATCAGCTCATCCTAAAATCTAGCCAATAGAGTTGTGTTTTCTCCATTTCCAACAGTGAACTTAATATTTTCATAAATAAGTTTTGTACACAATCTAAATGACACACATGAAGCATTAGAAACTATATTACATATCCATATCGTGTCTCCTTTCATATGTCTGCCACATTCCCATTTGACCCAGAAGATGACTTTTTTAGCTATAATATGCTAATTTTTCTTTATAAATAAACCCTGACCAAATTTCATGAAAGTCTTAGTCTAAGACCTCCCTCTTATTTGGTTAAAGATAGTTGCTTCATTGTCAACTTGTTCAAGAATTCTTCATGTTGATGAACTCTCCTTAGAATATTTGGACACATCACATCTATGTATTAGTTACATTCATAGGAAGGGGATAATAGGTTGCCCAGTAAAATGGAAAGAAGAGAGGGCAGAAAGAATAAGCTCAATTCTACATGCATAATAAAAATGTGCAAATTTGCAGCCTTGGAGCCTCCCTCTCTTTCCTAGGATAGGAGCTCATAGTTTCTTACCCATACTTCCTTGGACTAAAAGTAACCCTAGATATTGCATAAGGAGAGAACCACCAATGATTTGCAATACCTCTGTGAGCATTTATATTTCATCCCCCTTATTAGCAAAGAAACTATATTGATAGTAAAACTTGATTTAATTTTAAAAATCATTAGTAATTTGTAGATATGAAGGCATTATTGTGGTCAATGTATATGGAAAATATCAATGATATGCAAAACGGATGTGGAAAATTGCCATGTTCTAAGGACATCCAATAGGATTACTCAGATCTTTCTTCTCAACATTCTCGAGCATGTCTAAGAGGCCATCCACAGACAAAATAAGAGATTAGAAACTTGATTTTGTTGGAGGGGGAAAATATTGTAGTAGGGGAGCAATTTAGAAGGATTTGAAAGATTACAAAATTAAAGATCTAATCATATCATTGGATCCAGTATATAGGAAACTTAGTATTAGTTGGAATTTTTGGGGTTTGGGGAAAGGGGACACATCGAATATATTTTTTTTTTAACAAAACTCTCAATCAACATAACCTTCATAAACATAAAATGTTACTCTATTAAATACATATAAGAAATATCAAATATACCTTGTGCATACTATTTGTCCAACAAATAGACATATATTATGTCCTCGTAGAATTGCACTTCTTAGTCTTGATCCATAGTGGTTGTTTTTGTTTCCTTCTTTTTGTCATAGAAACATCTTGTCTTCTCTTTGGAGAAGTTTCATGTTCTCAAGCCTCTACCCAAGGACATCAACCTTTACATTGTCCATGAGGAAGCAGTAACTCTTGGTGTGCGACCTTCGTCACCAAGGGGAAGCAGATCACATAGTATTTTATGTGAGAGCATCGCTCGCAATCCTTTTCCTATTTTGTTTTTTCTCTCTCCAAGAGGAATAACTCTTAGATGACTAGTCTCTCAATATGTTTCTCAAATGTATCTAATCCCCATGGACAACTCAAATGTTGATTTCTGTCTTTTTAGTTTGAGGCCATGGACCGCACTTTTTAGCCACCTCTATATAGAGGTGAGCCATGGGCTTGATCATCCAAAAACCCAATCACATTCCTAATTGCAACTAAAAACAAAATCAAATTTTGAATACTTCCTAAAATCAAAATTTGAATACTCCCTATTTTAAGGCTTCATCTTGTGCCATTTTGTACTTTATTCACATCTAAATATAGTAGAATGCAAGTTAAATTCGCCAATATGTGTATTATTGTCAAATGCACTTATGGACGGTCATTGCATACTTTTTAGGTACTTGGACCATATTTTGGGTGGATGAGAGAGAAGGAAGGAGTTATAGGGTTCCTCCACTCATGGAGGGGTCCAAAGAAGACCCCCAAAGCTCCCTCAACATACCCCTAATGGTCAAGGTTCAACATCAAGCAATGAAGTCCATTGATCATGAAGATTGAAGTTGATTTTTTTACTAAAGACCCCAGCACAGCCGTGGTGACAAGGAACGATAGTGCTGGCCAATGCACAAGTTATAGTGAAAATCACAAAATTTGCAATCCATAGCAACTCAACCAACACGGCCGTGCTACCCAGCATGGCTGTGCCATGAAACCCCAAAAATGGTCGTGCTTCCTAGCATGACCATGCCAGCTAAAGAAAATGGGTGTGTTGAGCTCACTTCCAACTCGACCAACCCAATGTGGTCGTTCTACCTAGCCTCCACCATAGCTGTGCTACCAGCCTCCATTTCACCACATGAATCGGTAATTTTTCCGCTTTCTTGAAACGACCGTTCCACACCACCATGACCGTTCCTACTCCTACCCACAACGGCCGTCCTGGGCGGCACGACCGTGCTACCACCTAAACTCTAGCATTTTTTGCACTATTTTTATAACAATGCCCCTACTTACCTTAGTGCTTACACCACCACTTATATATGCATGGCTGGTGACCACAACACTAGGTTAGCTGACCTTACTCCTCTCCATCCAATCTTGAGCATTCGTTACAATCCCCTTGCACTTATGCACTCCCCCACCATTTCCACCTCGTTTCCACCATTGAAACCTAGTTCTCTAGGTTTTCTACCATAATCCCCTTCATTTCCATGCCCATCATCCACCTTGGAGGAAGGAGGTCACCTACACCAGCTAGGAGGTGAAGGATAAGGATCTACTTCGAGCTCCATGGAGTCATATCCCCTTCTTCCCCTTTCTTTTATCTTTTCTTTGATTATGTCTAGCCAAGCCCCTAGTGGTGGGCTCTTTGGGGTTAAAATGTGACTTTGATACCATATTGGGGGAAGATAATTCATAATGAACATAATTTCATTCTATGATGATTGACTTTGCTTCTATCTCATTTCCCATTATCTTGCATGTGGTTTTTGCTTTTAAACATAAATTTATTACTATGTGATGCTTGATGACACTTAGCTTCTAAGAGGAATTGGAATGTATGTACCAATCTTAGGAATGGCTCCTAGGTCCAATTAGTAGATCCCTAGCTAGCCCCCTTTGTCCCTACATACATCTCCCTTCTTCTAAACGTGAGTGCGAGATCTAAGTAGCTAGTGTAAGTGTGATTGGTGCAATTTCCTAGAGCTTCCTAAAGGCTAGATGGCAAGTAACATGAGGTGAAACACCCTCATCTCTAATCCCATTACTAACCTTGGCTCTTAATTTCCTCAATACCACTTACCCTAGAAACCTAGACTTTCCAGGTCTTACTAGAATTACACCTAACCCTAGTTCTCCAACTAGTAGTATAGGATATATTCTAATAACACTAGTCTTGTTATTAGGTTTGGTAATCTAAGATTGAATTGTGAGATTTGCATGTCATGTTGACACCCCTAACTAATATCAGATCACATTCCCAAACGGCCCACCTATCCAATCTCATTTCTTGAAACCCAAGTTGTCATCTTAGCTTGTTAATGCTAGTTTCACTTAATTCCCTTCTTTGCCTATAGCTAATTGCTTAGTCTTGTTAATTAGGGTTAACCTAGATCCTTGCCTACTTTAGTGTTTAGATTAGTTATTTGTTGTTAATTTCCTTGCTAGACTAGTGTAGATCACCTTGCTCTTATTTAGTTGATTCTTAATCTAGTCCCATAGACCTAACTTGCCTAGGATAAACTAGTTTTTGGTAATCTAGTTTCCATATTGCCTTTACTGTCCTGCTTGCTTAGTGTAATCAAACCAAACCCACTTTTAAACCCTTCAACCCTAGTCTTCACTTTAGGAATTTAGCCAACACAAACTAAGCTCTAGTGCCTCCTCTATCCCTGAGGATCGACCCCCTTGATTGCCTCTCATATATGCTATAACATGACCCTGTGCGCTTGCGGGGGCATATTATAGTGTTGTGAGTGATCATCGTTTGGGGAACCTATAAATATTGAAAGATCACATGTGTGTGCAATATTGCACCAAGCTTTTTGGAATCACTACTGGGGATAGAGACACTCATACTAGCTAGTTAGTGTAGGTTAGCCTTTCCTACTTCCCTCCTCATTGCTATTCTTTATTCTTTGTTCACTTTTGCATATTTTCATTCTAACTCAGTTTTTGTTGCTTGTTTGTGTATTGTGCAGGTGACAGGTGTGCATGTATTATACACGTTCTATTATATTGTCTTGGTGTTATAAGACCCCGAGATAGGTAGAAGGAGACATCAAAGTTGCCACAACCAACATCAAGAAACTGAGATGGGTGACCATGAAGCTGAAATACCTCATGGAAATGCTCAACTGTCACTACCCAACTGCCCCCTCCATGAGTATTTCACCCGGGGGAACTACAATTCCCCCATTTCCACCCTTGTTGACCAAATGTCGGGTCAACAATTCTCCATTCCACCCATACTTCTTGGACTCCTCCCTACCTACTATGGGATGGAGAATGAAAACCCCTACCATCATATCAATGCCTTCCTTGAGACTTGCTCCATCTTCCGTACACCCTCTGCCACTGATGATTCCATTCAGAGGACACTCTTCCCTTTCTCTCTAAAAGAAAAGGCCAAAGAATGGTACATTTCAAAAATAGAGTTGATGAAGTGGAATGCAGTCAAAAATTAGGTTCTCAGGAAGTTCTTTCCAATTGCCAAGATGACCCAAATGTGATGATGTATCACCGCCTTCTCCCAAAAGGAAAATGAACCTTTCCACAAGGTGTGGGAAAGGTCCCAAAAGCTCTTGTATGACTGCCCCCATTACAAGATACCCTTGTGCCAGCTGGTCCAAGCTTTCTACACCAGGTTGGAAGAGTTGAGCTAGAACAATATTAATTCGTCATGTAGAGGAACCTTCATGGAAAAACCACCTGAGGAGTCATTACCTTTGTTTGAGCACCTTGCTTAGAACTCTCACCATCGGGCTTCTACCAAAGGGGAACATTGTGGCTAGAACTACATCCCTCCACCTCCTCGTGTTGCTCCAGCCCAGACCACTATCAACCATGACATAATGAAAATATTGGAGGACAATTGAAGCTGAAGAAGAAGAAGTTCATGCTTTACACTCTTTTGGCAACCAAAACAACCAAGGTCCTATGTCCAACACTTACACTCCCGAGTGGAGAAACCATCCCAACTTTTCATGGAAATAATAAAATGAGGATGGTCAACGACAAGGGAGCCAAGGCCATGGTATAGCTCAAAATTTGAAGATGAAGTGCTTGGAAGATTGAGAAGTTTGGATGAGTTAAAGAAACATGTGTCCTCTCATGGGTAGTACATTAACCGTCTTGAGCAAAGATTGGACCAAATATCACTTTCACTTGCTAGAAGGGAGGAAGAGAGACTCCCATCTCAACCAATGCCAAATCTGAATAATGATGGAACTTTCATAGGAAATGCTAAAGTTCATATGCTCCACCTTAATATAAAGAACCACCAAACCCCTATGCTCCACCAACTCCTCAAGTTCCTCTCAATTATCAATATGATGCACCTCTACCTCACTCATACCATTATCCCCCTTTGCAATATCACCCCCAACCACAACAACAGCTACATTCACAGTTGATCCTTCAAAATCCCAACTCACCCCACCAAAGACCACCACCACCTCAACATCCACAACCCCCTCCACAAGCCTCTTCTTCCACTAACCATGAGCATGTGAAGGTAGTGACGGTATTGAGGAGTGGTTGGGCCTTAGAGAAGCCATGTGGTACTTTTGTTGATAGGGCAGCCAGTGAGGATAGAGGTGATATTGTGACCAGATAGGTTGATACTGAGATCCAGTTTGATAATACTGTGATGGGAACTAGAGTTGATACCATGACACCGAGCAGTAATACCACGATTATTTTGATTCCATTTGATGATTTTGTTGATCTGAGCCGGTTGGGAGCCCAACCCCCAACCCCATTTCTTGATCCTCTTGAGGAGCCTTCTATTGAGAGAAGAAAAAAGAAACATATTGAACATGTCATGGAAACTTTCAAATAAGTGAAGATAAATGTTCCTTTTCTTGATGCGGTCAAGAAAATCCCTTCCTATGCCAAGTTTTTGAAAGATTTTTGCACTTTTAAATGGAAAACAATGGGGAGAATGCCCAAGAAGGTCAAGCTCACCGAGCAAGTGAGCTCAATTCTACAACACATCATGCTGAGAAAGAGGAAAGACCCCAATGCTCCCATCATTTCATGTTACATTGGAGCATACCGCATAGACCAAGCCCTTCTAGACTTGAGTTCTAGCATGAACTCGATGCCATATGATGTGTTTACCGAGCTCCAAATGGGACAATTAGTTCCATCTCATTGCACTTTGCAGTAAGTCGACTAATCGGTGAAGATGCCTAGAGGGTGCGTTGATGATGTGCTAGTTAGACTTGATAATGAGACTTCCACATTCTTCCCCGCTGACATCATTGTGCTAGATATGTAAAAGGACACTAGAAGTGTACTTATCATCTCGGGGAGGACTTTCATAGCTACATCTGACACAATGATCCACACGAGAATTGGAACCATGTATGTGACATTCATGTGCATGAATATCTAGTTGAACATATTCAAGTCTTCAGCTACAGCCAAGGTCATAGGTGTCACAGAAGAAGATTGTTATCTTATTGAATGCCTTGATGAGATTGTAGAGGAGTGCCTACCTGTGTGGATTCAGACTGCCACTTAAGGTAGAGGTTTAGAGCCCATTGTTGAATTTCCCAATGATGATTAAGAGGATGAGGTAAACGAGCTAGCCCTAGTGGCTACAAGTGAGGCCCTCCCATCCATTTCTGAGCTATTGAAAATTTTCTTGAAGAACCTCCAAGTCTTGAGCTGAAGTCACCCCCAATGGATTGAAGTATGCTTTTATAGGCTTCAATGACACCCTCCCAGTGATCATTTCTTCTATTTTCTCTCCAGAATAAGAAGTGGCATTGATGAAAGTCTTAAAGAATAACATTTGGGTCATTAGATGGTCCATTGATGATTTGAGGGGTATTGACCCCTCCATTGGTGTGCATAGTATCTATTTGGAGGATGATGAAAAGCCAACCCACCAAACGCAAAGATGGTTGAACCCAAAATTGAAGGAAGTTATTACCCAAGAGGTCATGAAATTATTGGATGCTAGAATTATTTATCTGATTGTTGATAGCACATGGGTGAGTCCCATCCAAGTTGTAGCAAAGAAGGGTGGGATCACAATGACAAAGAATGATGAGGGTTAGATGATGACGGTTAGAGAATATTCCAAATGGAGAATGTGTGTAGACTACAGAAAGGTCAATGAGAAGACAAAGAAGGACCACTATCCTCTTCCATTTCTTGATCAAATTATAGAGAGGTTGGTAGGGCAAAGTTTCTATTATTTTCTTGATAGATACTCTGGGTACTTCCAGATTGTTTTTCATCTTGTGGACCAAGAAAATATGGAATTCACTTGACCTAGTGGTAATTTTTCTTATCGAAGAATGCCATTTAGGTTGTGTAACGCACCTTCCACTTTTCAGAGATGCGTGACCTCAATTTTTGCCAACATGCTTAATTCGTCACTTGAAGTGTTCATGGATTATTTCTCAATTTTTGGTAAGGCTTTGATGAGTGTTTGCTTCACTTAACTTCCATTATTGATAGATGTGTTAAGGTTTGCCTCATGCTATCTTGGGAAAAGAGCCACTTCATGGTGCCCGAAGGATAGTTCTGGGTCACTGAGTTTTAAAAGATGGTATTGAGGTTGATAGGGCCAAGGTGGGCGTCATTTCTACTCTTACCACTCCTTCTACTGTAAGACATGCTCACTCTTTCTTGGGACATGTAGGTTTCTATCGTCACTTCATCAAGGATTTTAGCATAATCTCAAGACCTCTATGTCATTTGTTGGAAAAAGATGTTGAATTTGACTTTGATGACAAGTGTGTTGAAGCCTTCAACCACTTGAAGCAAAAGCTCATTTCTGCTCCTATAATGCTGCCCCAAAATTTCTCTTTGCCATTTGAGATCATGATTGATGCATCTAACATGGTAGTGGGGGTTGTGCTAGGCCAAAGAGTTGGTCGGATTCCACACGCCATTGATTATACTAGCAAGACTCTAGAAGAAACACAAAGGAACTACACGATTACAAAAAAAGAATTGCTTATGGTTTTCTTTGCTCTTAACAAATTTCGATCATATGATTTGCAAAACAAGGTAGTGACATACACAGACCATGCTGCATTGAAGTATCTAATGGTGAAGAAAGACTCAAATCCAAGGTTGATCCATTGGATTTTGTTGCTTCAAGAATTTGATATTGAGATTGTGGACTTGAAGGGAGTGGAAAATTCCATTGTTGACCATCTCTCCCTAATTGAAGCACCCTTTGATGATACAAGTAGAATAAAAGAAACAATGTCACATGAATAGCTCTTCCTACACTCATCCACTCAAAGGTCATGGTATAAACACATAGATAACTTCTTAGCTAGTGGAAGGATACCAAGCACATGGATAAGGGAGGAAAGCAAAATGTTGTTTGCTATGGTCAAAAATTATGTTTGGGATTATCCTCATCTTTTCAAATATTACCCTGACCAACTCATTCAGAGATGTGTTTCGGAGATGGAGCAGCAAGAAATTATATATATGTGCCATTCCATAGTTTATGGAGGTCATTTTGGTGTGAAACACGTGGCTTCCAAGGTTCTCTAAAGTGGATTCTATTAGCCCTCCTTGTTTAAAGACTCTCATGAATTTTACAAGTGTTGTTTGAAGTGCCAAAAGGTAGGCACTATCTCTAAGAGGGACATGATGCCTCTATCACCCATTCTTGTGGTGGAGGTATTTGATGTTTGGGAAATTGACTTCATGGGCCCATTTCCCCCCTCTTCAGATATGTCAACATTTTGGTTACTGTGGATTATGTGTCAAAGTGGATTGAGGTAGTTGCAACTAGAACAAATGATCACAAAGTGGTGTTTGATTTCATGAAATCAATTATCTTTAGCCAGTTTGGTATACCAAGAGCAATGATTAGTGATGGAGGAAGTCACTTCAACCATCGAACATTAGTAGGGTTGCTTAAGAAACATGGATTTAATCATCGTGTGGCTACTCCTTACCGCCCCCAAATGAGTGGTCAAGTGCAGTTATCCATTCGGGACATAAAGCTAATCTTTTAGAAGATGGTGAGACCAGACCGCAAGGATTGGTCAGTACATCTCAATGAGGCTTTATGGTTTTACAGGACCGCATATAAAGCCCCGATTGGCACCACACCATTCAAGCTTGTTTATGACAAAATTTTCCATCTACCGGTTGAGATGCAACATAAGGCGTTGTGGGCTTTGAAGGCCAAGGACTTTGATGGAGAGAATGCTGGGATGAAGAGGAAGTTTCAGTTGAATGAACTAGAGTATATGCAACATGAAGCTTATGAATTATCCAAGTGCTTCAAGGAGAGAACAAAGTTTCTACATGATAAGATGATCAAGAAGAAATACTTTGAGCTCAGAAAATGGGTATGGCTATATAACTCAAGGATGAAGTTCTTTCCCAGAAAACTTCAGTTTATATGCAAAGGGCCTTATCTAATCAAAAAGTGTATCCATCCAGGGCTGTGTTGATTTGTGAGAACTGAGAAATAAGGACCAAAAGAATTTACTATGAATGGTCAAAGGCTGAAAGCAGTTGTGGAAGTTGGGGCGGATAGAGAAAACTAATGTTTTGATATCGTGATGTTAGTTGAGGAACACCAGCTTGATGAGGAGATGTGCTTGAATGCACATGAGAGAGATATCTACTTCAAAGATGCTTTGGAAATCCCATGAGAATGATCGACTTCAAGAATCAATAAGCTCGGTTGAAGGCATAAAATTTAGTGCTAGTGGGAGGCAACCCACATAGATTTGGGAACTTTTTCACCCAACCTTCTATTTTTGATACTTTTACTTTGTTTTTACACGATTCTAAGAAAACCCACACACACTTGTTCTTGATATTTTTGTTTTTAGTTTTGATGATTTCACAGGTGAGACGGGTGAAAGTTGAGAAATGAGGAACATTTCTGTGCAAAATGATTGATAAAACATCAAGTGAGTCGATTAAAATGATGGGAACATGAATGATGGAATGATTTGATGAATTTTGAAGATTTTTGAACTTGGAGGACCCAGCACAGCTATGCTGGCATGAAACGGCCATGCTGGCATTTCACATTTCAATAGGGAATTTTTGAGTTTTGGGCACGACAAACACGACTGTGTTGGCACGTCACCAGAACGACCATGTTAGCCCGGGCCTAGTACTGAAGTTGCGCAATTTTGCCCAACCCAGCACAACCCAAAGTTCATTCTTGTGGCCCAGAAAGGTTGTTCTGCATGGAGTGGCGATTAGGAAAGCTCCATTCACCCCCAAATCACCTTCTCTTGCACCCAAACTCTAGATTTGAGTTCCCCTTGGTCTCCAGTCACCTTCCCTAACCTCGAGCTCCATTTTCCACCCTCCATTACCATCTATTTCTCCATCTCCAAGGAGAACCCACCCCTACAGCCCTAAAGCACGTTTGGTGTTGTTCTTACTCTTTTTCACCAAAGATCCTTGCAAAGATGAAGAGCAAGGGCAAAGCAATCAGGAAGGGGGTAGAGAAGACAATGGACATCCTCACCAGAGGTAAAAGCCACACCAAGTGGGTCGCCAATGTGTCTCAGTAGTCCCACATCACATCGTCGCTGTCAAATTCAATTTTGCAATCACTCAGACGGTCGGCATCGTCGAGTGCATCAAGACACTGATCCTCCTCCAATGGCCACATGTCGGATCCTAGCTACAGCAATCCTGACAAAGAAGAGGAGGAAGAAGAAGAGATGGAGAATATCACTGATTCAGTGGACATCAACACACCGACCTAAGAGAGGAGGGCCAAAAAAGGCTACTAACACTTCATCTTCATGACCTCCATGTCTGACTCCAGGGAGATGCTTAACATCATTGGCACAACCACGCACCACTCAACAACCCATTAGGTGCAGATTGGTGATTGAGGAAGAGGCCGAAGATGCACTGGTCCAGATGGTGCCCTTGAATTTGGACACAAGTTTGGGGTCACACACATATGAGGAGGAGAAGGTAGATGACACCAAGGGTGAGGAAATGGAAGACGAGCTAGTGGACTTTTTTTTCAAGCTAGAGGAGGACAAGATGAATTGGGTTGGGAAGCAACCCGAGGAAAGTTCTTATGGGAAAGGCAACAAGGAAAGTGTTCCCAAAACCCCTCCACCCTGAGTGCTTGACTGACAAGGAGGGTGATGCCTACTAGATATGCATGTATGTCTACCATGTAAGCTCTAGTGATCAACTATGTGTATTAGGACAAAATGAAATGATGTGGGCTCTATAAGATCTCGAATGAGGTTGAAGAAACCAACTTGGAGTTGACTCATGAGTTCTTTGAAACTTTGGAAAAAATATAGTACCAAGGTGAAGATTCCATCAGGTTCAAGTTGAATAGCTCAACACATGTGCTCAAAGTTTCCTAAAACAATGCTATCTTTGCCCCCAATCCAGAAATGGAAAAGAATTTCAACGAGGGAAGGCTTGACAAGAATGGGAAAGTAGAATACTCCACGATCTGGAAGGATATTACTGGTCAAGCTACTTTTTTTGTAGGAAAATCCAAGACCAACAAGATTTGTAATCCCTTCATGAGATATCTACATAAGGTCCTAGCAAACACCTTGTTTGGCCATTATGACAATCAAGGTTGTTGTTTGCAAAAAGATTTGTATGTGATGGCCACAGTAGCAAGTAAGGGATTTGTAAACATTGGATCCATGGTGATTGGCCAGTTGAAGACAATCCCCTCTAAGAGTAAAAATCAATTCATCATGGGGGGATTGTCACCACAATGGCAAAGGCAGTGGGCTACATTCTAGATGGGCTTACCAAGGTAGAAGGAAGTAAAATCTTTTATGCTCTAAACCCCAGGTACCCTGGAATCACCTTGAAGCTCCCATACCACACCACCCCCTACTCATGGATGTGGGGCCACCAGAGAACTTTTCTGAGGTGATAGCACAGTATGAGGAGGAACATCAAAGAGAGGGGTTCATAACACCAAATGTGGACTTGCCTAAAGAAGGAGGAGAGATGAATGATCTAGAGAAGCAGCACATTCTTGAGCAACCACATCACACATGATCAAGATTTGAGGATTTTGATGTGCAACCACATCCAACAAATGCATATGACATGTCATCCATTCATGCATAGTTGGAGGAGATTCAATAGACATAGCAGGCCATGTGGTTAGATCAGTAGCAGATGCATGATCAGATCAACCACATGTGTCGGTATCAGCATGCGCAGGTGTAGAGCGACCTCCAATGGGGGGAAGATTTCTAGGAGGACTATTTGGTTACCAGGTGATATACCCACCTCCATAGAAAAACTATTGGGGCAACTATTACCAGCATCCACCTCTGCATTCAGGCCCACCACAGGATCCCACACCACCAGAGCAGTGACGTCTATCCTATCATCCCTAAGCTTCATTTTCATGTTGAGGACTGAATGATTTAAATGTTTGGGGTGGTAGGATAGTATGCCCTCTTTCTTAGCTTATTTTGTTGATGTCTGTCTCACCTGATTTCTATTTAGTTGTTGATTTCTCTTTTTAGTATCTACTTAAATCCTAGTTGTGACCGACAATTGTCCTTTTCAGTTTGGAAGGTTGCATTACTGTAAACCTTTACAACTAGCTATTTTTTCCCTATGTATATAAAGAGTGGATCATCTGTTCTACTCAAGTACTTCATGATATTATTCACAGAAATCTAGTGACCTTCAATGATACCTAGAAGTTACCTACTCATCATGCTCAAAGCATGTGAGACATCTGGATGCATACATAATAGATCTAATTGTTGATGCATATGAAATCTTACTCATATGTGCCAACACTTCCAAAGATATGGTACATTAGGATCTAGAGAGACTAATTCCATGATACATGCATAAGTTTCCTCCCATCAAATATTGCATGTTGAAACTTTTGAGCACATCATCAATGTATGTACTCTGGTTTAGGCCAAGAAGCCTTGTGGATCTATCTCTATACAGATCTCCACTCCTACAATATTTGATGCTTCTTCCAATTCCTTTATAAAGAAGGTATTTTACAACCAAGTCTGAAGCCATTATAAATTAGGTATGTCATTTCTTGTCAATAATATCTCATCTACATATAATATTAGAAATCCCATTATTCTCTCCCTAACCTTGTTGTGGACACAAGGCTCAATTTTATTTTTGATAAAACCAAAACCTTTGTTTGTATCATTAAATAAATATTCTAGCTTCTAGACGCTTGCTTCAATTCATAGATTTATAGTTCTAGCTTACAAACATTATTGGCCTCCTTTGGAGTGGTAAAAATTTTGGATGTGTCATGCACACATCCTCTAGAAGATATTTTTCAAGTCAACCATTGTTAATGTCAATTTGTAAAATCTCATAATCATGATAAGCTACAATTGTAAGCATTATCCTAATGGATTTAAAGATGAAAATTGGGTTAATTTTTTTTTGTCTTAGTTGATATGTGAACTTGTGTGAAATCTTTTTCAACCACTTTTCCTTTATAGTGTTATACATTACCATACCTGTCTGCATTCTTTGTTAAGATAGTTATGCACATTATTGGTTCTATCCCTTCAGGTACATCTATTAAAGTTCATGCATTTTTTGGGTACATGGATTCCATCTCATATCTAATGGACTCAAGCCATTTTTTAGAATTTCGTCCCTCAATAGCCTCAGTACAGGTTTTTGGCTCATGATTATGCATGACAAATAAATCATCTGATTGAGTCATGAGAAATCCAAATCTTTTTGGCACCAGATATATCCTACTAGACCTTTGAGATTTGTGAGCTACATGAGGAATTTGTATTCCACAACAACTTTTAATTATCTTTGTTACTCTCACTATTATTAGTGAATTGTGGTTTTATCCTCTTCTCCAATAAACATGAGTCACATGTCTATATTGACTCAAAATAAAAATATTCCAGAAAATTTTCTTTATGAAGACCAGAAATGTTTCTCATTTATGTTCCCTAGATGACAATGCCAAAATTTTTTTTTATTTAAGTCATCAAGTGTTAACATATTGCTATTTATTTTATATACACTTGTATCAAGTACAATAAATAATACCATAACACATTGGAACACTTCTATAGAATATTTCATCTCTTGACATAGAAATTAAACAATTCTTTATCAAAAATGAAAAATTGTTCTCGTTTATACAAGTTACATTAAATTATTCTATTTATGTAAGGTACATAATAGAGTTATCTGACTTTATTAAATGCCCATTGGATAGAGATAAACTATAGATGTCGACATTTGTGTAAGAAATACGTGCTCTATTAGATAATTGTTAATCCACTTCTCCTTTTAGTACGGGTTTACCTATTTTTAGATCATGTATATTAGAGCATATGTGATATCTAGATGTGTTATCCGATACCCAATATGAAGAAGTAGATAAGTTTATTCTATAACATATATTCCTACAATGGATATCTCTATCCTCTCCTACTTATTAGTTCCTTAAGGTAAAAAATTATTATATACCATGTATTCCTAAAGTGCATAAGTTTCCTCTTTAACTTAATTATAGTGTTTCCTAGACATAGAGTTTACTCTCATGATTCAAAAAAATTCTCAATGTCCTATACCAATCATGAAAGGTATTCCCATTCAGTTTTTCATTCTCAAGGACCAATTGCAACAAGTTTTTATGTGTCTTTTCCACAAGCTCTACCCAAAAAATATTTGAATGAGTAAATAATTTGATCCGAACATCATTTTTAATCAATGATTTTAATTTGGAATTCAAGTCAAAATTCTCCCATTAATCTAATCAAAATAACATCTCTCACTATTAATTGGGAAGACAACAACAAGCATTCTTCTAGTGAACTAAAATCTATAATACAATAAGTTCTGAGCCAACTTTGGTAGACCGCTCACAACTTAACTATTTAGTAAGTAACAATTACTAATTGTATTTGATAGAACTCTAGTATAAATGGTTGCACAACTCCTATTTAGGTGTGTAATCCTATTAAGATCAAGTTTTCAAGTTCACCTAAAGTCCAATGCAATAAATAATGCATCCTACTTTAGCAGACTTACATACTTATTGTCACACCTCCCCAAGATAGACAATGCCCCATGGTTTGGCATGCCCACACGTAGCAGATTGAGGTTTTCATATGTATTTCACAATGGAAGGCAAGTTAAACTTTTATATTTTATTTAGTGATTTTGTAATGACCCCCTCCCCTATTATCCTCATCGAAGGTGGAATGAGGGGGCAAGGCTCATTATCTACTTTATAGAATATAGGTTTAATAATTAACAAATAATAATCTGTTTAAATTGGTTTGATAATATGATGAAAAATAACTCTCTTTGAAGGAGTTACACAATGACTAAAAGGGTAATGATGTGCATAAAATAAAATAACAACTATCTAATTGATCCTACAGAGTTCTTTATCCATGTGTTCTCTTAGTGGCATGTTCTAGATTTCCATGCCTTCAAATAAGTAGTGAAATTTAACTTAAAATTCCAAAAAAGAAAAGACATTGTTTGTATATTGCTATATTGTGTACATAGGTTCGTACAAAATATATGCATATATGTGTAATAAAATATCAAGTACATTTAGGAGTTATGAGCGATAAACAAATATTTCATTTTCTGTATAATTTCCTAATTTATTATCTCCATGGGTACACTAATTGTATGATCCTAAAATTTTAAACAATTAGATTATATGATTGTGAATTCAGTTTTAAGACAATCATAATAAGTTTAGAGTGATGAGGTCAACAATAGAAATTTGATTGTAATGGAACAATGAATTTAAATGAACAAGGTAATGGTGATAAAATATACTCATACAAGGATTCAATTGAAAAGAAATTCCTTGATTTCATAATTAGAATGATAATTAGTCTTATGGACCCATCAGAAGGCCTATGTATGAGATATGGGCCTCGGGACTAGTTCAAGATCAATTCGACTATTTGGTTGACAAATATGTCCTTTGGGATATATCCTAAATAAATTGGATTTTCATGCATAATTGTGTATCCAATAATATTGTGAGTTTATAAATAAATAAGTGTCGACGAGTAGTAGCTCAGGTGGTCGCAGCAAGGGGCCCATCACGAAGGGTCCCGGGTTTGAATCCCCCTGGTGGTGTTGTTCAGAATTGTTTATCCCATAGCTTACTCAACCACTGTGTGACTTAATGGGCTATGTTCCTTATGGGATGGGACTGAGCTCCCTAGGTTGGGAGCGACGCAAGTCTTATGAGTATCCTCAGTTACCAAAGAGTTTATAAATAATCTCACGATGAGATATTTAGCAAGTTTCTAGAGATTCTAAGAGGATTAATGACCTTGATAATAAAATGCTCAATTTTCTAATCTTCATTTAGATTCCAAGTACTTGGGTATCAAACAATCATATTATGGCCTAATACTTGGTACCACATGGGGAAATAGTTAATTAAAGATAATTCCAAGTTTGGAGATAATTATCAGATTATTTGTGACCTAGGTGGATTAATTGAGTGAATACTTGAATGATAAGAAATGAAGATTTATCTTTAGCATTTTGATTTCAATTTGTATGTGAGCTAAGGTTATGCTAATGATAAACCAATAAAAAAATTGAGGTCAATTGGATTATTCTACATGCCTACATGATTTTTAAAAGATTCTAATAAATAACCTAAGGTTTTGATATTATCCTAATCAATGGATTCAATTGATGTTGTTACCCTAAGGTTTGGATAATATGGAACCTTAGGTTTGTGATAGGGGCTTTGATCAAGAAATCTCATCCTCCGACCTAGGATCAGATGAACACTAAGTTGTCTTCATCCCCATGCCCGAGTCCCACATAGACTGGACTCTGGGTGGAATCCAATCTCCTTTTGTTCTCAATCCTCTCTTTGCCTCTTTCCATTATCTTGTGTTTCATGGAATTGAGAGAGGCCAATGAATCTAAAGAACCAATATATTCCCATCATCATCCCCATTTGCAATAATTCCCAAAACCCTAGGTGTCTGAGTGGTTAGAACTACTTGTATTGGCTGATATCCTCGACTCTATGCCTATATAATGGATTATAGAGATCTGCCACAATGGATAGACCTCAATATCTCCTTAAATTCATTTAAGAATCCCTGAATTCCACTAGAAAAGTATGCTTGATCCTTCAACAACTTGAAGCAAGGACTGAACCCCATGCTTCATCTTGAGCCAATTCATTGGTTGGGGAGCATCGTTGTAGGACCTCAAAGGTAGGGATATAAATGGGTAGTGTATTACCCATTTACCCACTACCCATGCCCTATTGGAAAGGGTAAGGGTAAGTATAATTTTTATCCACCATATGTTTACCCTTTATCACTTTACTCACATTTACATAGGTTAGGTTAAAGGGAGAAGATTTACCCTACCCGCTTCATCCACTTTCCCAATAGTATAAAATTGAATTTCTAGTTTTGGACTATAATACATATATTAATGCCTACATAAAAACCTCAACATTTCTTACTGTTAATTTCCTAATTTTTACTATTATTTGATTTGAGTAACTTTATTAAACAAGTGGTAGCATGTCCAAGTTTTATAATCACATATATAAAGGAAAAATAATTCCTCAATAAAAAAATCACTTAAAAGGTTGTACATAGTTTGTAAACACAAACATTAGGTTAAATTTTAGTACTTTTTGTTGTTTATCACTAGGAACAAGATTATTATTACTTTCTAAATTTTGGTTTGTAATGTTTTGTGTTAATGTAGGAAATATTGTATGAGATCACAATTGAAAATATCATATAATATCTTCATGTTGCTCTAACCATTTTACCCTTGCCCTACCCAATTACCATGTAGGTGAATGGGTGCAGGTAAGCGTAGCGTAATTGTTTTTAGGAAAGGGTAGTTACCCTACCCATTACCTACAACTCTGATGTAGGTAAGGGTATGGGTAATACTTTACTCTACCATACCCATTCACAACCCTTCTATAAGGGTCTTAGATCCTCAACATGACTCACAAAAGACGAGCTTGTAAGAGAATACAACATCAGAGTAGGAAGCACAAACAAAACTTTTGTCTGACATATTCCCCCTAAACATAAGATTGACTAAAAAACTATGTAATGGGAAGGATGTTTTTACAAGATCGTACCTAAGCGTAGATCAAGTGCATCGACTATTCCTCATTGTGATAGTGCATCTCTCTTCTAGTTGCACTCAAATGATGTCTGCAGCAACTCCTGGTCTCTACTACAGACAACAAGCTGATGTTGCCCTCCTAAAGGGAAAGGTATCCATGCCTCTATAGAAGTCTACATGGAATGCCTAGAACTCTTGTCATTCTGCTAGAACATATAGAAAGGATTTTTCCCTACAGTTGGTGTGCTAGTCACCAACTTGCTCTCCCACAATTATTCTCCCTTGCTATCCCTCCCTTTATCAAGTAGTACTTGCTCATGCTCTCTATTGGTTACCACAACCAGAGAGGAAAACAATTTTCAGAGTCAATTGAGATGTGTTTTTGAGAAGCCCCTAGTACCCCTTTATATATATGAGGGTCAGGGTTAGGGCTCCCAGTCTGAGTAGGAGTGGAAGGAGCTACTATTTCATGATGATACACACCTTGTGACAGGTGAAATAATAATTTTCCAACAAACCTATTGGTTGGCATGTGAGTGGATTGGTTCACCCAGTGAACCAATCATTTCACTATGTTTCACAATCGCAATTGTATTGAAAATATTAATCCAATTAATGCACCTCATGATGTTAACACTAATCCTTGATTCAATCAAATTGAACAACAAACCAAGTGTCTTGTTCAATGAAATGGTTGGCTGGAAACCTTGAGTCGGTCAATTCACTAGTTGAACCAATTAGTTTGTGCCCCAAATCATATAGAACACAACCAATGTAATTTTCAATCCACCTGACACTCCAATTGTTTGGTTCGATACTTGAACTGGTTGATTGTGAGTCTAGTCAGTTAATTCATTGCTCAAAGTGAATACCTCAATGCTTTAGTAATCAATTCAATTATCATTCATGATTAAACTCCCCTTCTGGATGTATCCTATGTGTGTGACCCCATAGGTTCTTATTTATGTTGGTAGTGAATGTCCATAACCTATTTACGACATCACAAAAAAAGAGTGGTGCCTAGTCACACATCATTGCTACCCAAATAATCATGAAAATTGGAGAACGAATTCAACCTATGAGATGTGTCAGGTGTTATAGTGATTGTCTAATTGCTTTGTCTCTAATATCTAGAATGAACTCAAGGCATGGAATCATCATCCTCTCAATGTTCAATCCATGTTCCTTGATCCAGATCAGACTATCTAAGATATATGTGACCTCAATATCATATATTGATTTACATGTGCATGCACATGCTTTTCTTTAGTCTCAATTATCAAGTTTCTGTGATATAAAACTCCAATAGGAGGGACAAATCCCATCTACATCACTCATAGTCATCCCCATGTGTAATAGCACATCTGATCATCACCTTTATGAAAACCCTTGTTTACGATCATGTTGGATGATGTCAAAACATACTAAATAACATGTGATGAGCATAATTACCTAGCTCTAAGAACCTCAATCACAACCTTCACTAGGAGAGATGATTATGACCACCAATTATGGTTTCCATGTGTCATTTTCAAGGTGGGTATGTTCGATACACCATTTTCTAACAAATATATTGTTCTTGGTTTGAGATCACGCATCATGACTGATGAGATTTGGTCATCAACCAATACACACTCTAGTCTTAAGTGTTACTATAGTCTATCAACCTTACACAGTAACATCCGACCAGGGACATAATAAGAATGTGCATACTCTTAAAATCCATATGATCTCATTTTCAAGTCACTCACTTGAAGACATACGTCATTGAGTAATATCATTATGTAGACATTCATTATGTTTCCTCATTATCTCATCATTGAGTGAAACATAATGAATTGGAAGTTTACCTTTATTATTAATCAAATCCTTCATGTAATATGCCATTACAATCATCATATGATTGGCTCTGTAGGCATCCATAGAAAAAGACTCCCACATGCACTTAAACCCAATCACCCATGAATATCTTTATCAATGATCTAAACATGTCTATCATGTATCTACTATGAAAGTGCTAATCCAGTAGGTTAGAAACACTTTTGTCTTTAGTCTATATATTGGTTGTTTCTCATCTCTTCATTGTGTGACATTTTGTATGAGATGGAATTGCCATAATATGCTATCTAATATTCCCTGCTTAACTAGTAGCTCCATTGTTGATATAGTATTTCTACTGTGTCATCAGTGGTAGGAACATCCATAAGTTCACCCATATGAACTTCTAGATCCATATAGTATCCACTCTTGTTCTCTCAACATAAGGATACTCAGATTCTATTGTGGAATTTTAAAATAATGGTCCCATGAGTTCGAAAATCTTTCTAACTAACAACTTCTTCTAGAAGATTAAACACATACTTATATATTGTGACCATTTTTTGTCATTTTGGAAGTTTGCATGTATGTAACCCCTTACAACCGACTCTTCCTTATTACCATAGTGCAACAATTGTTCCTTTAGTTCTTCTCAAGTACTAATGGATGTTGTTTATGGTATTTCAATGACCTTCATTGTTTATAACTAATAACTTATTGTCATGTCCAACCTGACAAGATGATGGGATGAGTAATTATATTGTAGATAGATCCAAATGAAAATGCATATGTCATCTCATCCATTATTCATAAGAATTAAAACATTGGATTTTTTAAGAAGATAATCCCATCTTCATGGATAGATTTTCTCATTGAACCCTATATGTTGAACCCTTTCAACATTTTGCCAATCTATGTGCTCGTATCTAGGTTAAGAGACTTTCTAGAACTATCTCTATAGATCTTAATTCCTATCAAATAAGACGTTTCACCTAATCCTTCATGTTGAAGGAAATTTTCATGCCAATTTTCAATACTTAGTATTGAAATGTCATTCTTCATCAATATGTGGAATATTTATATATATTCTCTCAATAAATCTTTTGTAATCACAGTTTTCATATTTTATCTTGACTCAAGTCAAATTCTTTGACTATCTTGTCAAATCAAAGATTCCATTTTTGAGATGCTTGTTTCAATCTCTAGATTGATCATTTTATCTTATAGACTTTATTTACATAAATGGAGTTATAAAACCTTCATGCTATGTCATGTAGACACCCTCTCAGTTATTCCTCTTTAGGAATGCATCTTCATGCCATATATCAAATCGCATAGTCTTAATAAGATGCAAAATAAGCATGAAAATTGGAAAAAGGGATTTCATAATGTTCAACACTTTGAACTTATTTGAAAAACATTGCAATCAATCTATCCTTATAGGTTATCCATGTTGGTCATCATATGGAAAACCCAACTGCACCCTATGTGTTTTACCCATTTAGGTGGTACTAAAAAGGTCATACTTTGTAAGGGTACATGGAATCTCTAATGGCCTAAAGCCACTTCTCATATTAGGGTTCTCAATAGCTTCTAGTTGATTTGTTGGCTCATCATCTTCTGACCAACCTATCTGAGTTATTGATTAACAATCTTTCAATCTCAGATGTGTTCTACTACAACTATGAGGTTATGTGTTATATGAGGAACTTGAGATTCCACAAAATTTTTTGATTCCCAATTGTTCCCATTATACCTCCTTGTCACCTTCGAACCTTTTTGAGTTCTAATTATATTCCTACCAATTCTTTTGGAACTCGGTTTTCCTAGAACAACATTTTGTTGTTGGATTAGGATTAAAGGTAGTATTCAACAATTAATGTTTGTGGATGAACATTTCAAGAAACTAGTTTCTTTATATAAGTTGTAATCCTTAAGATATATCTAGACATTCCCATAGAATATCTCATATGATGTCTACTAAACCATTTAGATAGTACTATGTTTTAGTGTTAATCATATTCCTAAGAAGAAATTAGAAGATTAGATTAAATGATAACTACATCATGACTTTTCATGTTGTGATTCCTTCTTGATACATCATCTCGTTTCAGGTGGATTTGACTTGTGATACACTATCACAGTCTATGCATAAGGTTCTCAAACTAGTGATGTAAAGTTTTTCAACATTTGATCATATTAAAGTTTCTTAATACCTTTATCAAATTATACTTCATTTATGGTCATCTTGAACATTTCAAGAGATATATGTTTGTATTTCACCAAAAACAAACCCTATATCAAAAGATAATATCAGTAAATATAATGAAGTACAAACAACTATTTGTAGCATTTATTCTATAAGATCTTCATATATCAACATGTATAAGCTTTAATAGAATGCTTGCTATCTCCAGTACACCTAGTCTGAGTTGCTTTGTCATGTTTCTCATAAATAAGACTTGCATGTCTCTTGTTGGTTCAATAACCAAAAGGGTCTAGATAAACATCAATATGTGTTCTATATGTGTAGATCTCATATATATGCTAAAGATGGCAATGTTATAGATATTGATTATTTGAGTTATCAATTGTAATCATTTTATATTTATGCTATGAACATTTATCTTTAGATCCTAAAGATCATAGGATATTTAGGTATTGTCAGACTAGATCAAATCTTTGAAACAAAACCATTAAAAACTCTTTATTTATAATCATCCTTCTCCATACAAGATGCATAAAGTAAAATGTTTCTATTATAGGCATAATGAAATAGCAGTTCATCTAACTCTATTACATGCCATGTGGGCTAAGATAAAATCTAAATTTAGATTGTAGCTTTAGCAACTCTTGCTTATGTAGTCCATCATAGCCCTTTCATAAAGGTCTATTTCTTGTATGATCATGTATATCAAACATATGTTAGATCTACATCTGGTATCACATACCAGTGATTAATATGTATTTTAGAATTATCTTATAACGTATGTACCTAAAGTGAAGGCCTTATCTCCTCCTTCTTTTTATTTAGTTCCTTCAGGTAGAGGGGACAAGTCCTCTTCCAAATATCATCCTGGTGATAGTGGTGACACTTGCCTCACTTCCTTATTCCTCCCTTTGCCTTTAGATCTAAAGACTTGGGCTTTTGGCCAGATTTAGAACTCTTATTAGCTTTTCCTTTTCCTTTTCCTTTAGCCTTTCCCTTTTTCTTGTTGATCTTCATCAAAGACTTGGGCTTTTCTTTCTTCATTTGTTCCTCAGTTGTTCTCAACATGACTAGTAACTCTATCAATGGCTTGTCAAAGTCATTTATGTTGTAGTTAATGACAAACTGACTATAGGATTCTAGAAGAGACTACAGAGTCACACCAGTGGCCAAGTATTGACATACAGAGTCACACCAGTGGCCAAGTATTGACCCAAGGGGAATTCTAGTCTAGGCAGGTTCTCCATATACCCAATGAGCTTGAGAACATGAGGACTGACTGGATCTCCTTCTATCATGTTAAATTTGAACAACGCCTAGGAGAAATCATATCTCTCCTCTCTTGTATGATCTTGGAACATGTTCTTAAAATGTATGACCATCTCAATAGAATCCATGTTCTCATGCTATCTTTGGAACTCATAGTTCATTGAATGCAATATCAGACACTTGACATCAATGGCATTTTTAGTGTGCTTCTTGTAAATATCCATGTCAGCCTTAGGTAAATTGGGAAGAGGTTCATCTGGATCTGTGTCTCCAGTACATAGATCTTTTGCTCCTATGTGAGAACAATCTTGAGCGTCCTGAACCAGTCTTGGAAGTTATTTCCATTTAACTTGTCCTTCTCTGATCACAGAGAAAAGGTGTTGTTGTGTGTTGCCATTTGATTCTACAAAAGAAATTACAATTTTGTCAAAACACATTTTTTATTTTTTATTTGATTTGTATAAAAATTTGAAGATGTCTATTATGTCTTTAATTAACTATCATCCCACTATTTTATTCAAATTGATAGCTCTAGCATATCAATTTAAAATATTGCAACATACAACCTTCTAGTGAGCCAAGATCCAAATTAATTCAACCATTACCTGGCCAACTTCAGCGTCCCTAGTCAATTATTAAGGTAGGAAACCTTTGCCAATTGCATCATATTGAATAGACGATATGCACAACACTTTGCCATAGTTGTGTGCATGCCTCTGGTGCTTAATCTCATTAAGGACAAATAGTTAAGCATGATTCAAAAGCCAACACGATAATAATGCACCCCGCTTGCCAGACCCACATTACTACCATCACATTTCCATGAGATAGACATCACACCACCCTTGGGGTTCCCATGCTTAGTAGATCAATCTATTCATGTGTGTTTCTTATGGAAAGCATCCAAGATTTAATATATTATTTGAGGGAACTTTTTATTTATAACTACATATACTTTATCCAATCACCACATGTATATAGTATATATCATATACATGCTATATCCCACAACATTAACATGCAATATAACACATTATCAATGGTCATGGCCATACAATTGTAATTCCTTAGAGTTATAAGGAATTACTACCAACTAGGTCAACATCACATGCATGAACATGTTGTTGGTGTAGATTTGTGCTTGCCAATCTAGGTTGATAGGTTCAACCCTTGATCCGGTCAACTCACCTTTGGGCCAGTCAGCTGGTCATCTAAAGTGGTCATCTAGATTTCTATCCAACTAATATCTGGACACCTCCAAATGCTTAGTTGGCTCCATCGAGCGATAGGTTCTCTCTCCTACGTTTTTCCCTTTTCAGTCCTCTAGTCGGTCATCTCGTCACGTGAAACGGTTGGATCGCCTAACACTAATTGTCATCTGTGTTGTTGTAAGAAAAGAAACTATCCTATTGCTATTAAACTTATTACATGGTAATAAGGAACCTTCAGTGATATTCGAGGTTAGCAAAGATAAGAAAGAATAATACTTTTACATTAGGAAGAAGAGGCAGAGGCTCGGTATGCAAATCGAGATAAAAAATAAACAAAAAAAACCATCCAACCACACACAAACATCTGGGTTATTGACCATAACATTCTACACATCCACCATCAAAACTCACTTTTACAGAGACATGTATATATATATATATATATATATATATATATATATATATATATACATATATATGTACATATATATAAACATATATATATGTGATTAAGAGAGACATTTTCTCCCCTTCTACCATTCCTGTGGTGGAGGCCGAACTCCAAGGAGGGTGGTAAATCAAGGCAACAATTGGGATTCGAACATGTGTCCCTTTATATATATATATATATATATATATATATATATATATATATATATATATGGTGTTCATTCATTTCCCACGCGGGTAGCATGGATTTTCACTACCCTGTAGCCAAAAAAGTAACTCTCCTAGCTAAGAAAGTAACTCTGTTGTAAAAAAAGTATCTATGGTGTCAAAAAAGTAACTCTGCTGGCCAAAAAAGTAACTTTGTACAAAATATACAGCAGATATATAAAAGGATGGGTTTTTTATTTTGGAGGTGAAAATGATATTATTTTTGGCTCAAATTTTTTGGATAGCTAGAAAAAATAGTCCTCTACAATTTCGAAATTTTTTTTTTGAAAAAAAGTGATCGGAAGGGTGGGCGGGTAGCTACCCGCACGGGCAATAAAGATGGGCCCATATATATATATATATATATATATATATATATATATATATATATATATATATATATATATATATATATATATATATATATATATATATATATATAGTCAGGCTAGTGTACACTCGAGTGTACCGGAGGCACCATACACCTAAGTCATTTTTAAAGGTTTAGTAAATTTTTGAAAAATCTAAACCTTTTAACTTCTTAACTATCATAAGAACATACTATATAATAAATTTTAGCTCATTTGGAGACATATAGGTTTGCATCCAAAGGAGGCAAAAATTATGTATTTCAAATTAGTTTTGTGCATCGATTTTGTTATCCTTTGATGAGTGACTTACACTCATACAAATAAGTTCAAATTTTGTATCTGACCTATTATTATTGTAACCATGCAGAGCAATGGATTAGATTTTGGAAAAACATGGTCTAGATAGGCAAACACCATTGGGGTGTACGGCATGATTTGTACACTCGAGTATATTCTAGCCCGACTCTCTCTCTCTCTCTCTCTCTCTCTCTCTCTATATATATATATATATATATATATATATATATATATATATATATGTCTATATGTATATATATGTATATATAGAGAGAGTTAGGCTAGAATACACTCGAGTGTATCTGAAGTGGAATACACTCGTAGCTTTTCATGATGCAATATTTTTTTTAAATATAATTTGTTGATCTTCTTAAGCATCTCGTGAACAACTCATATGCAAAATTTGAACATATTTGGATATGTATAGCTCATGTTATGCAGACCGAAAAAATTATGCATTTCAAATTCGTTTCACGCGTCAATTTTATTGCCCTTGGATGAGTGACTTACACTCATCCAAATGGGCTCAAAATTTGTATGTAGCCTAGTTATAGTATGACTGTGAAAATAAATGGTTTACATTTTTCAAAAAATAGTCTTGATATGCAAACACACTTGAGTGTATTCGTGCGATCCGTACACTCGAGTGTATTCTAGCTTGATTCTCTCTCTCTCTCTCTCTCTCTCTCTCTATATATATATATATATATATATATATATATATATATAACTTTGGGATCATATGTGGTCTTTAATCAGATATGCATATTATGTAGTTTATGTATTAGCATGTATGTAATAAATAAAAGATGAAAAACAAAATATGATCATATCGATCAAAGCAAAACATAGTAAATTGATGTGGCTCTGATACCTCTGTTGTGAAATGTGGCATAACAGTAGGCAACAGAAACAAAAAATTTGGCTACCATATTACCAAAAAGATCGTGTCAACAACTATGAAATTAGAAGGACGGTTTAATGAGATCATGCCCAGTCCTGGAGCAAGTCATGTGAATATTCCTCATTGTAGTAGTGTAGCGTTGTTCTAGTTACACTGAGGCGGCGTATGTAGCAACTCCTAGTATGTACCACAGATAGTAGGCTAGTGTTGCCCTCATCCTCTCATCCAGTCATTCATCCTTAGTGTGTATAGGATAGAAGAAATATATATTAAACTAGAGGAAGAGTTTTGAATTTTCTCACATATGGCGTCAAATTGACACCCTAATTATGTCCCAAGGTTTGTTAACCGTCGTTGTTCTTGCGTGAGTTTTTTCGTTGCTACTGCTACATCTGTCGTTAGTGGTGGTGTCGCCTACTTTATTTGATGTTGAGATGGAGCTGGTTGCTCTGACTCTAATCATTGTTTTGCACCTACTTCCTTAGCAGTTGTGGGTTCCTTCACTTTCTCTTCTGAAGTGGTTTCCTTGATCTAGTCATTTCCTACGGTCCTTAGCTATTCACTTAACTAAGCATCAAGTACTTATTGTCTTCCTATGTCCATCAGTGAAGATGGTTGGGTGTTGACACCATGACCGACCCCTTCTTTACTGGTGTCTAGTGTAGCCTTTTACTTTTTTATCATCAACTCTATCATGGTAGAATTCTTTTCGTGTGTTTGAATTGTCTTCAATACTGAAAGTTGGTGATTTGGAAACCACCTTGCGGACCTTGACACGCAATTTTTCTCTTTTTTTCAGTTTCACTATTTTCTCTTTTTCCAGTTTTGGTAATTCTCCTTGAGGTGTGTCTGTATTTGTAGGTCTTTTAATAGCACTCAATAACATTTTATCGATGTCATATGGAGATGATCAACTTATGAGTATCGTAGTGGCTCATTTCTAGGAGAGGAAGTAGAACATTTGATTTTTCATGCTTATAATAACATTTTTTCCTTTCTATATAATAATCCAAACTATGATGAGGTATTTTATGTCGAACAGTCTGTTTCCCTTTATTTCCTCATTTATTTTTAAATTTGTACTAAGTGAATGAGGTAGAAGGTGATCGATGTGATTTGACCTCCCATGCAAAAATCTATAGTTCCATCCTGGCTGGAGACTATGGATAGCTTATGAATCAGTAGTATCACGATGTTGACCGGTCTTTTCTCTAGCATGGACTGACTAAAAAGAGATCTGCTCTGGATATGTTTCTAGTTTCATATTTTTCAAACACTATCTTGACAACAATCTTCTAGATCGCCCTAATGAAGAAAGAGGGAAACTATGTTGCCTTTGATGTCCCTAGTCTATACTTCGACTCTCCCATCAGCCTCTCCTAGGTTTTATGGCTATTGAATCCAATCGCATCCCTACCATACCTTGTTTCCATGCTGCCCCAAGTTTGTTCTTCATTTTTCGTGAATATTTTGTTCATTATCATTTCCATCAGAAAGAAATATTTGCCCATCGTGCGAACTTCCAACTTGAACTCCCCTCCCACGTCATCTTTCTCTCTATCTTCAAGGATCACCTTAATAAGTGAGGCCTATGTAGGAGCATTGAACTTTGGTGCAAAAGATTATGAAATCAGGATATGGCTGCAAAAATGCAACACTATGGATACCATGGATCGGGCCGATCACCATTAAGAATGTAGTTTTTCTCTCTTTAGGAACTGTATGACTTACTCATTATGCTTCAACTTCCTGAAGTCATATTTGTCCATGTAATAGGTTGGTTTGAAGGTTTTTCTCTTCATGAACATGTCATACTTTTCCTAGTGCTCCTAGTTTTGAGGCTAGAGTATGGATTTTGGTTATTCGTGGCTGCCATCAAATGATGTGTGTATCTTTCTAACTGTCATGTCTATCGATGTGTTTGATGATACTTCCCCTCTGGTCTGTGGCTTGGTTGTCACAACCCCCCTCTTCTTCTTATGTGTTGGGGCTTCCAAAGCCATTCCTGATGCATTCGGTTTTCCTTTTGTCTTTGCTTCTTATTCCGAAGGAACATATTCAAACATTTTCATCGCTTCAAATGGTTGTGACTCCTCTTCTAACTAAGGAGGCTCATGTCCTAGTAAGATTTCATATTGTTTCTTGCGTGATTGTAGTTGTACCCTCTTCTCCTTGGGCATGTTTGGATGTGCATTCAAGACCTTATTCATGATCTCTATAGTTTCTCCAAGCTAGGTATGTGGCCTTCTTCTTTAGTGAGTTGAAGTTTGATGATGACATCTTGGTTGACTTATAAATTTTGTTTTCTTATTATGGTAAAAGTCAGTTTTTGGAAACTGACTAATATAGGGAGAGGGGTTAAGTTAATATCTGGTACTGAATTGTTTAAGTGAAGGAGATCATCTAAACAATTGTCGACAATTCACAGTGATTGTTGAGATTTTTATAATCTTAGTGTTTGCTAAGAATTTGAACTGGGTGGTTTGTTAGATTTTATCTCAGCGGTCGCTAAAGTTCTTGAAAGCCAAGCGATCGCTGAAAATTCAGGCTATAAGTGGTCGCTGAGAATTTGGGAATTCTCAGCGGTCATTAAAAAATTTGGTCAAGAATTCACTAAAAATTTTGATTGAGCAATCGCTGAGAACCAGAAAACTGTTCGAATTCCTTTCGGACTCAAACATCAATTATTTTGGATCGTGGAAAACTCATTATACGAATGAGTGTGGGTTCTTCTTTCAAACGATAGTGATGGTAGAGTTTGAAACCCTAATTGTTGGTACAAGAAGGAAAAGAAATCGTATGTGGAATCCTAATCGCACGAGAGTAATGGACTAAGCTGACAAATCAACACCAGAGAATGAAAGCAGTAAGGGTCTAGAGTACAATATGGTTTTTCTTTATTCATTAACAAAATGCAGCAACTCTGATGTCTGGTATTAGACGAATTGAGTGTGGGTTCTTCTTTCAAACGATAGTGATGGTAGAGTTCTTCATCGGTGGTGGGTTAGTGTCTCGTAGCGTCATCAGGGTGTGGTGCACTCCAATAATATTAGAAATCCTCTAAAGCTTCGATGTTGTTCGAAAAAGAGTGGATGACTTGAGGTTGATTATGGGGGTTACATACCCTTGGCTTTAGGGGTTTGTGAAATTTTTGGGACCCTCTGTAGTCATTGAAAATTTTCAGTCTTCCTACACTCGCCATGAATCTCAGCTTGTATGTGGTCGGCAAGTGTTTGTTGTTGACGGTCACCAAAATTTTTGACGTTGATGGTTGCTAAAAATTTTGGATCAACAACCAATGAGAAATTAATATTGGCGGTCATTGCAAATGTGATTCTTAGCGAGCGATGGGTATTGGCTTGAATCAATATCTTCAACTTTATTCTATATATACTAGAAATTAAGAAACAAAATATATTGTTGAAAACTATGATGGAACTTCTAACTATCAAGAAAAATCTAGAGTGTTAAGAAAATAACTAAAGATTAAGGGAACATGTAAAGAAATCCTTGGGTTGCCTCCCAAGTCGTGGTACTTTATAGTCTTAGCTAGACTTTTATTTGGTTGTCTTACTCAGACTTCTGTTGGTGGTGTTGGTGAGGTTTCCTCTAACTTGAGTTCCTCTCTTCTCATGAATGTTTCATCTTCATAGTATCTCTTCACTCTATGTCAATTCACTTTTAATGTCTGAGTCTTCTCTCTAAAAATTTGCATCATCCCTATTGGATATATCTTAGATACGGTAAAGGGACCAGACCATCTTGACTTTATCTTTCTCGGGAAGAGTCTAAACCTTGAGTTAAAAAGAAGAACCTTATCCCCTTCAGACACATCTTTGCTCTTTATGTGGGCATCATGCCAAACCTTGGTCCTCTATTTTGGATCTTTCATTCTCATAAGCATTGAGCCTGATCTCCTCTTGTTCTTGTATCTACAGAAACCTTTTCTTTCCTACCTATTATAGGACCATGCTCAAAAACTTGAAACCCCAAAACTCCTTGTGCTCCATGACAAATGGTAAGTGAAAAGGCTTGGCATATATTAGTTTATAAGGATTGGTTCCTATAGGGGTCTTGTAAGTAGTGTGATATGGCCATAGGGTATCATCTTGCTTCATGGACCAATCCTTTTTTGTCCTTCCCACTGTCTTCCCTAGTATTTTCTTAATCTGCCTGTTGCACACATCTACCTAATCAGAGGTCTATGGGTGATAGGAAGTGGAAACCTTGTGCATCACTCCATACTTCTTCAGTAATGTTGCAAACTATCTTTCAGCAAAATGGGATCCCTCGTTACTGATGATGGTGTGTGGGAACCCAAATCTGGGGAAGATAATCTTCTCAAACATTTTGATCACAGGCTATGCATCACAGGACAGGGGAATAAATTGATTCTACCCATTTTGATACATAGTCCACCACATCTAGGATGTACTAATTACCTATGGAGGATGGGAACTATCCCATATACTCTATCCCCCAAACATCAATTATCTCTACTTAGATCCAATCTGATATGGTCATCTCATTTCTCCTTGAAATGTTTCCTTTGATTTGACGCTCTTTGCAAGTTTTTACAAATGCTTGAGCATCCTTGAATAAAGATGGCGAATAAAAACCAGAATGTGCATTTTTCACTGCAGTCATGTCTTCACCTAGATGTCCTCTATAAGTTGAAGAATGACATTCTGTGATAATCTTAGGCACTTACTCTCTGGTATGTAATGGTGCTACAAATTATCTACACATCTCTTGTGTTGGATCTAGGGCTCTAGAGGGGGGTGAATAGAGCTTTAAAATGCTCACAAGAGAAGTTATACCTTCAAATTATATCAATTAAAACCAAATGCTAAAATTGAATTTGAAGTCCTATCTAAAAAAGCTTAACAAGGATGAGAGAGATTGAAAAAAAACTTGGACAAGGTGTTTAGAGTGGTTCCAATCTCCAAACTAGGAGATCATCAATCCACTACCTAGATATGTCAACCTCTAGGACTTTGCAACCCCTGTGTACTTATATTCCATTGTAAGGCGTGTGATAAGACCACCTTACATCTAAGGGCTTACCTAACTAAGAGCTAGTCTTGTACCTCACAAAAGGTCATACCCACTCTTGCAAGCAGCTCGATTCTTTCTCCTAGGACATCTCCTCCTTGTAACAAGTCTTCGGCCTAGAGGATTTACCCACTAAGCTCCTTGGATCTTCCGCCTCATTCTTCTCCTACACTTGGATAAGATCTTCACACCTTCTTCAACCTTGAAGAAGAACGTCAACTCCTCCTTCACTTGGAGAGGATTACTTCAGCCTTTGCTCTTTGAGAGAGCGGATTGGGAAGATGGAGAGATGGAGAGCTTTACAAGGTAACAATGAGGTAGATCTCTTACAACATGCCTAACTCACTCATAATCACGAAATGCTTTGTAAATGAGAGAGAGAAAGGGGCCCAAAGGGTTGTAAAACACTTAACTATAGTAAGGACCAATGACAACATTAATAAGCAACCTTAGAATGAACTCCAAGGGGTCCTATTTATATCTGGGGGTGTTCCTTTGAGTATGGGATCACTTAAGAATGAAAAATAGCCATTTTACAACTTGGAGCAGATCTATTTTCATTTCTAACAACTCTCCAAATGTCAGAATCACTTTTTCTACATTTTTCATATGGTGCATTTGGTCAAATTTCAACAAAGGTAACTTGACTGATCCACTAACTGACAAAGCCAATTTTCAAACTATTAGTAGAGTTTGTCCTGAGTAACTCGACTGATCACTTACAATCAACTTTGGTTAGTAAGTTGGTCGGTCGAGTTCTATGAGTGTACAACTCGATTGATGCAACCATTTCCAAAAATACATCATAGATCAGTCGAGATCCAAACTTGATAGATTAAAGTATTGTGACAAATTTTCCAAAATGATTTTAAAGTGATCAAATTATAGAATTAAGTTCCATATTTTTTGTCAACTTAGTTGCAAGTCCTATCATCTATAAAAATGATTAAAAAATTATTCTAAGGTGGTTTAAAGTGATGTCCACAAAAGTGCATTTGCATTGCTTTTGACTTGAACTTGGACAAGCTAGGGCTTGTGTAATTTGATCCTATTCATGTACCTTTTACCTAAAATCAATCATAAACAACATATTAGATACATATGAATGGAATGGTTAAGTCATTATCAAAATATAGACAATGAATAACTTTCAAATCAACATCTTGAACAGGAAAGGGTCATCCCAATAATATTTCTTCAAGTCTAAAAAAGTTTTTCTTCTCATTGTACATGATGTTTGGTGGCAGATGTCAGTAGACTACGTAGTAACTTATGTCTGTAAACCATGGTACTTTGGGCTCAAAATCTTCGGCCATCGATAGAACATCATCAGGATAGTTGTCAGTAGCCGGTAGGTGGTTGTTATCAGCTACAATAATTCTCGATAGATGGTCGGCGCCTACATTCTTTGCCTCTTCTTGTCAATTATTTCATGGTCAAACTCTTGAAGTAACATGGACCATTGCAAGAGCCTAGGTTTAGTGCCTTTCTTTTGCATCAGATGCTTGATTACACTGTGATCTGTGTACACTTTCACTTTTGTTCCTACCAAATATGAATTAACTTGTCGATAGGAAAAATTGTCGCTAGCATTCCTTTTTCATTGGTCGTATAGTTTACTTGTGCTTCATCGAGAGTCTTGTTAGTATTGTAAATAATATGATGTTTTTTGTCCTTCTTCTGTCCCAACATAGCCCCAATCACGAAATCACTGGCATCTTACATTATTTCAAATGACAACCCCAAGTCTAGAGCTCAAAGAATAGGTGTAGTGGTTAGAGCATTTTGTAGGGTTTGAAAAGACTTGAGACAATCATTTGAGAAATCAAACTCTACATCTTTAACAAGTAGATTTGGCAGGGGTTTAGCAATATTGGAAAATTCTTTTATAAATCTCCTATAATATCATGCATGTATAAGAAAACTCCTCACTTCTATCATGAACTTAGGGGGTGGAAGTTTAGATATGGCTTCCACTTTACTTACGTCTACCTCTATTCCTGTCTCAGAAACTTTTTTCCGATCACTACCCCTTCCTATACCATGAAATGGCATTTCCCCAGTTTAAAACTAATTGTTTCTCTTTGTATAACTATAGTACTCTAGACAAGTTCTTCAGGAAACTATCAAAATCATGTCCATAGATGGATAAATTGTCCATGAAGACTTCCAGGATATCTTCTAGGAAGTCAACAAAAACAAAGATCATCCACCTTTGAGATGTTGCGGGTCATTACATAATCCAAACGACATTCTTCAGAAAGCATAGCTGTCATAGATACAAGTGAAGTTTGGTTTCTCCTGATCATTAGGATGTGTAGGGACTTGATAGAATCTTGAGTATCCATCCAGGAAATAGAAGTATGATCAGTTAGATAAATGTTTCAACACCTGATCTATGAATGGTAATGGAAAATGGTCCTTCTTAGTGGTAGTATATAGCTTTCTATAATTGATGCACATTCACCAACCTGTTATGGTTCGTGTTGCCCCCTCATCTCCCTTGTGTCCTTTTATGACATTCATTCCTCCTTTCTTCAGTACAATATGTATTGGGTTTAACCAGTTGTTGTCACTGATTGGGTATATAATTCCTGGATTGCACAACTTTATCACCTCCTTCTAAGCTACCTCCCTAAGTATTTGATTCAGCTTTCTTTGTGGTTGAGCTTTAGGTTTGGTAGTTGCCTTTAGGTTTATTCAGTGCATGCAAACAACCCGACTTAAACCCTTGTTATCTTCTATTGAATATCCCATTTCCTTTCCTATGGAGCTTGAGTTTATTCAACAAGTTCTTATCTTGGTCTTCCGTCAAGGCGGAGTTTATGATCACTATATTTCTTTCTTCATCATCAAGAAACTAATACTTTATACCTTCAAAGAGCTTCTTCATATCTAGCTTGGGCTCAGGTGCTTCTTTCTCCTCAGGTGTTTCTTCCAGAGAGGCATATGTTGCAGTTTTAGTTGCTCCCTCTTCATCATCAATGTATTCTTCTTCTGGTTGGTTCAGGTAGTCATGAATTTTGAACACTCATGGGTTTTTGATACTAGGTTTTGGGTTGTTATTGGCTCACATTAGTGGATCAACTATGGAATTATCTTCTTGTATCTCTTCATAGAACTGGTAATAGCTATCCATGAATTAAATCAATTTGAAAAAAGATAGTCCTCTCAAGAAGTCTTACACTTGAAAGTCAATGTGGTTATTTCCTACTCTGATGGTGATAATCCTAGCTAGGACTTGAACTAACGCTCTCCCTGTGGGGAGGAATGGTGCTTCAAACATTGTATCATTCACAACAATATCGCATGGGATAAAGAATTGTCCCACACAGATTGGGATATCTTCCACAATTCCTATTGGATTTGTAAAGGTGTGGTCAACTAGTTGATTTTCATACCCTATCTTTACCATATTTGTAAGTCCCAGACTTTGTGCTAGAGTAAGGGGCATGAAGCTTATAGTTTCTCTAAGGTATGCAAGTCTTTTCCTCACTTCATTATCCCTTCCATTAAAAGGAATCCTAAATGCTCCTAGATTGTTCTTCTTTGTGGGCATCTTTGCTTGTACAAAAGTGTCAGACACTTTTGCTAGTATCAGTGTATCTATGTGGTCTCCTATCCTTCTCTTCATGATTAGATCCTTGAAGAACTTGGCGTAGTCTGAAATCTCCTTGATGGCATCCAAATATGGTACATCAAGGAGTAGCTTCTTTACAACTTTTAGAATCTTTTCTTATCTCTTCTTCAAGCGGGCCTTGATCAGTTTATAGGGGAAAGGGACCCTTGGTGATTACAGATCTCTATTTGTGAAGACCTCATCAGTTGGGTCAGATTTCTTATCTTTAGCAAGCTTCTTTCCTTTGCCTTTCTCTTCAGTTTGATCCTTCTTGGTAAACACTTCCTTATCAGGTGCTCCCTCTATTATAACTGGTTCATGTTTTCATTCAGTGTTGGAGTTTCCTTCTTATATTTCTTGTCATTTGGATCCTCTAAAATCATTCCAAAATGAAGAGTGGCCATTTTAGCACTATCAGTATTAGATGGTATCTTTTCATGTGGGTTCTTCTCCACCACTAGACTTAACTGTGCGTTTTTTCCTCACTCACACACAATCCCAAATAAACTTCCCAACTGGTCACCCATCCTTGTACTACTCTAGGCCGAGCACATGTCACATGCACATGTGGGCCCCACCTACTAGAGGGGAATTGGATCTAATAATATTTGTAACACTTGAGCCCACTTCCCAAGGCTCTCATAGAATTTCCAAAATGACAATTGGCCGTACAAGCCACCACTAGCTTTAACTACACTCTTTGTCTTCACTCATGTGCAAGTTAAGATCAACTTCCTGGCTGGTCACCCATCCTAGTACTACTTTGCGCTGAGTACACTTAACTGCAGATTTCTTTGGAGATGGGATCCCTGAATAGGAGGTGCACCTTGTTGATATGGGAAGTCCAATCATTCCTTTTAAGATCATTTTATCTGAGGACTCAAATCTTGGGACATCACAACATGTCAGCCATTTGAGCTATAACTCCTCCCAGCAGAGTCTGTAGTGTGTTTAAGACACCTGTTTTGGTGATAGCACTTTGGTTTAATTTCTTATTGGTGTGTTTTGGACTGTCAATCGTCATAACTAGACAATTAGATTTGATTAGATGCAACTTAGGCAAACACATATGGATCTTTCTCATTTTTAAGGGCCTAGTCTAATACACTAGCTTAGACTATTCACACTTCACCTGCAACTGCACGGGGTCGTGTTGTAGTATAGGCAATCTGTAAGAAAAGGGTCGATCCTCAGGGAGTGAGGGACACTAGAGATAATTTAATGTGAGCTATGTACCTAAAGCAGAGTGTAGGTTTTTAGGGTTTACATGTGGGTTTTGGTTGGTTACACTAAGATTGCAAACAATTAACAAAAAGAAAGAAACTAGATTACCAAAAACCCTAAATTACCCTAAGTAAGTTAACACTAAGAAGCTAGGAAAAATAGTTAACTAAGTAAGAGCAAGGAGGAATTAAAACTAAACTACACTAGACTTGGCAATTCAAATTAACAACTAAGAGACAAGTTATGCACGATAGAAAGAAAGAACCTAGGTTATTACTAGCTAACAAGATTAACACTAGCAAGCTCCAAATATCACGAACTACTTAAGAAAGACCTAGCTATCAAGAACTAAGCAATTACTATGAATCAACAAAGGCAATTAACTACACTAGTGTTAATAAGCTAAGAGGACAAGATGGGTTTTAAGCAATGATATGGAGAGGTTGTCCATTTGGGAATGAAACTATGACATTAGTTGGGGCGTTCACATAGAATGCAAGCATTATATCATTAGTCTAGATTTCCAAACCAAACATCATGACAAGTGCTATTTGAATCTACCCTATGCCACTATTTGAGGAACTAGGGCTAGGTGTAATTTTAATAGGACTCAGCAAGTCTAGGTTTCTAGGGTAAGTGGTATTAGGACAATTGAGAGACAAGGGTAGGAATAGGGGTAGATATGAGGGTGTTTCACCTCATGTTACACACCATCTAGACTTTAGCAAACTCTAGGTAATTTCACCAATCAATCTTACACTAGCTACTTAGATATCACACCTACTTGTAGGAGAAGGAAGTTGCATTTGGGAACAAAGGGTTCTATCTAGGGATCCACTAATTGGACCTAGGAGCAATTCCTAAGATAGCCACATACATTCCATTTTCCCCTAGAAGCTAGGTGTCTTCAAGCATCATACAACAAGAATTCCTTATTTAAAAGCACAGACCACAAGCCAGATAATGGGAAATGAGATAGAAACAAGTGGAAATCATCATAGAATGGAAATATGCTCATTAAAAGTTATCTTCCCCCAAAATGGTATCAAAGTAACATTTTAACCTCAAACAGACCATCAAGATGGGCTTAGCTAGACAGGATCATCCAAAGAGTAAAAAGGAAAGAAGAAAGAGGTAGATGGCCATGGAGGTCGTGGAAGCTTCTTCTCCTTCACCTCCTAGATGTTGTAGAACGTCCTCCCTCCTCCAAGATGGGTGAAGAGAATGGAAATGTAGGGGATTATGGTAGAAAGCCTATAAAACTAGGGTTCTATAATGGAAAATGGAGTGGAAATGGAAGGTGGAAGGTTGGTGAATGGCTTAAATGCAAGGAGGAGAGTAATGAATGTTCTAGAGTAGCTATAGTGTGGTTAGGAAAGTAACCTAGTAATGTGGGCACCACCCATGTATATATAGGTGGTGATGGAAGAACTAGGGTAAGTGGGGGTATTGTTGGAAAATGTAGTGCAAAAAATATAGGTTTTGGGTGGCAGCATGACTGTTCCGGGCAGAACGGCCAAGGTAGAAGAGAACGGTCATGGTGGGAAATGAAAAAATGTCAGAATGGAAGTGGTGAAATGTAGGTTGGTAGCACGGTCGTGCTAGGTAGCACGGCCGTGGTGGAGGCTAGATAGAATGGTCGTGCTATGTAGCACGACCATGGTGGGTGAGGTGGAGTAGAGGTCGCTCTCTTTAGTACGTTTATTCTAGTCTATGCCAGCACGACTATTTTGGGGGCTTCATGCCACAACTGTGTTGGGTAGCACGGGAATTTTGGCGGGGTTTTTGAGGCTTGTCAAGATGGAGATTTTTCTTGTGACTTTTGCATTGGTAAGCATGGCCATTCCTTGGCACCAAGGTCGTGTTGGGGTCTTCAGTAGTACTTTGAGCTTGAAACCTCATGATCCATGGACTTCTTTGCTTGAGCTTGACTCTTGGCCACTAGGGGTAGGTTGAGGGAGCTTAGGGGTCATCTTTGGACCCCTCCATAGGTAGAGGAATCCCAGAACACATTTCTTTTCTCTCATCCATCCAAGGCATGGACCAAGTACCTAAAAAACATGCAAAGAACGTCCATAAGTGCATTTGATAGTAATATGCATATTGATAGAATTAACTTGCATTATAACATGTTTATATGGGATTGAGATGCAAAAAGACACAAGGCAAAGCCCTAAAATAGGGCCGCATCTCCACCCCCAAACTTAAAACATACTTGTCCTCAAGTATGCTCCAACTTAATCTTTCTTTCAATTCAATCAAGGAGTTCAAGGATAATGCAATCATTGTGATGTTTGTCAGTTGAAAAATGAGTTCACATGAGGAATTAGGCATGGAATTCACTACTCTCTACTCATTTTCATTTTTTTCAAGTATAAACAAAGCACAGAGCACAAGAACTTAGAATATGGGTCACCATTCATATATGCAAGTTATGCATTTTTATAATGCTCCGGGTAAACCGTATCATGCATGAAATAGATTTAAAAGGTTTGAATTACTATTTCACTTGCTAGAGCTACCTCATACACTTCATTTCACTACTCATGGCCCACTTGTCTTGTGTAGGGGAATGAGGGATAGAGTTGATTTACCCTATCCTCACTAGGCATACAAAGAGAATAAATGGTTATGAAAGGGGTGGAGTGCAATTACACTCATCTTTACTATATTTAGATGCTCTTAAATAGGAGCAACCTTTATTTTCTTTTTGCTTTTTTGCTTTTTTTTTTCTTTTTTTGGCCCTTGGTGTAGGTAGGGCATTTGATGACAAGAGTGAAGTGGGGAGGTAAAGGTATGGTCACCCCAAACCTTTGGGGGTGGCCAAGGCTGATATGTGCACTTTGGCATCCTTTCATGAGGCAGAGAGGTAAGAAGATGGCAGAAGAAATTTCGAGTGAAAGAGGGGTCACACGTGGTGGAAATTCATGTATAATCTCACTCAAGATAGTTACTCCATGTAACATTGACCAATCAAACAAGTCATGCATAAAGTGAATAGTATAGTAGATTGCATCCTTTTCATAAAGAACAAGTAAATACCAAACGTTCAACACTTGCAAGAATCACCCTTTAATTCAAAACAACAATTTATTTCAAGAGTTTTGAAGCACATGCAAAATTCCTACATAGGACTCATTCTAGGCAAAACCATCAAAGAAAGTTACATTATCCAAGATTTAATCATTCTCATTACAATAGATAGAGATTTAATTGAAGTACACTTTTGGGCAAGAACATTCCAATTTGGGTAAAATTGGCCAAAATGGTGCCAATTTGCATTCAGTCACATCTAAACCTACATTTAGGGTAAATCCTAGTTAAAACACACAAAAATTACCAAAATCTACATGCAAAAGCAATGTATGGCATGAAATGGTTAAAAGAGTAATTTTTTTGAAAAACAACTCAAAAATGCATGAAAAAGAACTACATGTATGCATGAATACAAACAGAAGGAAATCTACACTAGATATATCAGGTGAGATAAGCACAATCAAAATAAGCTGAGAAAAGAGGGCATACCACCCTACCACCCCCAACTTTTGAATCATGTTGTTGTCACCATGAAAATAAAGCTTAGGAATGATAGGGTAGATGTCACTGCTCCTTTAGTGTGGGATCTTATGGTGGGTTAGCCTATGGAGGTGGGTGGGGGTTGTTGTGGCCCCAATAGTCCTCATGTGGGGGTGGGTATGTCTCCTGATATCCAGATAGTGCTCCCCAGAAATCCTCCCCCCATTGGGGGTTTGTCTACACTTGTGCATGCTGATACTGGTACATGTGGTTGATCTGATGGTTCATTTGATGCTAACCTAACCACCTGGCCCATTTTGTCTGTTGAATTACCTCAAAATATGAATGAATGCTTGACATGTCAAATGCATTGTTGGAAGTGGTTTCACATTAAAATCCTCATATCTCTATCTCGTTCAATGGGGCTTCTCAAGAATGTGATGCTTCTTTGGTACATTTGTCTCTCCTCCTTCTTCAGGTAAGTCCACCATTGGTGCCCTATATCCTTCTCTAGGATGTTCATCCTCCCACTGTGCTATCAATACCTTGAAATGACTTTGTGGTCCCACATCCATGAGTAAGGGGCCAGTATGATATCAAAGTTCTAAAGTGATTCCATGGTATCCATGGTTCAAAATATAAAGGATCTTATTGTCTTTGAGAGAGATCATTTGGGATCTTGCCTGATAACTTAAATGAATAAGTTTAGTTCCTTCTACCATAGTAAGTCCCGCTAAATCACAACCCACTACTTTTGCAATTGTGGTGACTATTCCTCCCATGATGAATGGATTCTTACTTTTAGAGGGAATTGTCTTTATATGGTCAATCACCATGCTTCCAATGTTGACAATGCCCAAACTTGCTATTGTAGCCATCATAGATAGATCCTTCTAAGAACAGCAGCCTTGATTTTCATAATGGCCAATAACCATGTTTGCTAAGACCTTCTGCAAATATCTCATGAAAGGATTATACACCTTATTGGTCTTAAATTTTCCTATAGAGAAAGTTTCTTAACCCATGATAGCCTTCCACATCTTTGAATAATCGACTTTCCCATTCTTGTCCAATCTTCCCTCGTCAAATTTCTTTGCCATTTTTTGTATTGGGGGCAAAGATCCCATTAAGTTGGGAGGTTCCCAGCACATTTGTGGAATCAAGAAGTTCGAATCTTATTTCATCTTTTCCTCTATGTTTCACTTTCTCCAGCGACACAAAGAATTCATGAGTTGTCTCCAGGTAGGTTTCTTTAACCTCATGCAAAATCTTATATAAGCCATAAATTTCTAAAGCCTCTTTGAAAGGAAAGTTGATCCTTGTGGCTTGCATGGTTGTCATACATGCATATATAGTGGGGATCACTCTCCTTGTCAAACACTTAGGGTGGAGAGGTCTCGAGAAAACTCTTCTTGAAGTGCCTATTCCATATGTAGATCCCTCGGGCTGCTTTCCCACCCACTTCATTCTATCCTTTTCTAGCTTTAACATGAAGTCTACAAGGTCATCCTCCATCTCCTCACTCTTAGTCCACTCTACCGCCTCCTCCTCCTCATAGGTATGTGACCCTAAACTTGTGTCCAAATTCAAGGGCACCATCTCAATGGGTGCATCAACATCTTCTTCTTCAATCAACAACTGACATCTAGTGAGTTGTTCAGCGGCACGAGGATGGGCTAATGAAGTAGAGTGCCTTGTCAAAGTCAGTCGTCAAGGTAGGAGTGAAGACGATGCAACAACCACTTTCTTGGCCCTCCTTTCTCAGCTCAGTGCATCAACATCTACATAATCAACAATATTTTCCAATTGTTCTTCTTCTTCCTCCTCCACCTCGGGATTGTTGTAGTTTAGATCCAAGGTGTGGTTTCTTGAGGAGGATCGAATATGAGATCCACTCATAGATGCCAATCTCTGGAGAGGTGAATTGGAGTTGGAGTTAGATGGTGATGTAGGGTTGTGTGGAAGCAAAGTGATGTTGGAAGCCCGTTTGGTTTGATTTTTGCCTCTGGTGAGGGTACACATATTCTTCTCTACCCCTTTATTAATTTCCTTGCATGTGCTCTTCATTTTTTTCAAGGATTTGGTGGAGAAATGAAGAACCACAATGATTTTCACACTTCCAGGATGTAGGGGTGGAATCTCCTTGGAGATCGAGAAATAGAGGTTAATGGAGGGTGGAATGTGGAGCTTGAGGTATGGGAAGGTGAGTGAGATCCAAAGGGAACACGAATCAATATATTTGAAGGAAGACGAGGTGATTTCGAGGTGAATGGGGGTCACCCTAATCCCGAGTGGTTGGGGAATGGCCCTGGTGCTTTGCAAGAATGAAGAAAAGATCGTGTTGAGGTGTGAAAAATCAGGACACTTAAGTGTTGGGCCCGGGCCAGCACAGCCGTTCTGGCCAGCATGACCATTCTGGCAGAACACCAGCACGACCATGTTAAATAGAACGGTCATGCTGATCGGGCCCAAAACTTGAGTTTTCCCTATTAAAAATGACCATGCCAGCATGGTTGTTCCACGCCAATACGTCCGTGCCGGTATTTCCAAGTTGCAAAATCTTCAAAAATTCTAAAATCACTTCATCATTCATTATCCAATCAATAAATTCAATCCACTTGGTGTTTCATCACTACTTTTTCACTTAAATGTGCCTCATTTCCCAAACTTTCACCTATTTCACCCATCTCATTATCAAAACTAAAACAAAATTGTTAAACACAAGTGTGTGTGTGTATTCTTAGAATCGTGTAAAAATAAAGAAAAAGTATCAAAATGTGAAGGTTGGGTGTAAAATTTCCCAAACCTAGGTGGGTTGCCTCTCACTAGCACAAAATTTCACGCCTTCAGTCTGGCTTATTAATTCTAGACTCGATCATACTCACAGAACTTTTAAAGCATCTTTGTAGTTAATATCACTCTCATCTGTATTTAAACACATCTCTTCATCAAGAAGGTGTTCTTCAAGCATCATCACAATGTCAAAACTTTGATTGACTTTATCTGGACCTAGTTCAACAACTACTTTCAATCTTTTCCCATTGATGGTTAACTCTCTTGCTTCTTCCTTTCCACATATCACAACAGCCCTGGATGGACATAAATTTTTTATTAGATATGCCCCTTCCCATCTAGACTTAAGCTTTCCAGGAAAGAACTTCATCTTAGAATTGTACAACCATACCCATTGTTCGGGCTTAAAGTTCTTCTTATTGATTATCTTATCATGTAGAAATTTGGTCTTTTCCTTATAACTCTGTCATCTCATAAGCCTCATCTCTCATTTTTTCTAGCTCATGCGCTACAACTTTCTTCTCAATCCTGCGGTGTCTCCATCCATGTCCATGGTTTTCAATGCCCATAGCACCTTGTGTTGCATTTCCACAGGTAGATAGAATATTTTACCATGTATGAGTTTGAATGGTGGGGTGCCAATCGGAGCCTTGAATGCAGTCTTATATGCCCTCGAATCTTCATTGAGACGTCAATACCAATCCTTACGGTCTGGCCTCACCATCTTCTCAAGAATGGGCTTTATCTTCCGATTAGCTAACTCAACTTGACTACTTGTTCGAGGATGGTAAGGAGTAGCCATGTGATTGTTCACTCCATGCCTTTTTAGCATCCCTTCAAAGGTTGTATGGACGAAATGCCTTCCACCATCACTAATTATTACCCATGGTACACCAAATCAGCTGAAGATGTTTGACTTTACAAAAATGGCAAACCAATTTATGATTATTTGTTCTTGTGGAAGTCACTTCAATCTACGTGGATACATAATCAATGGACACCAAGACGTACACATATCGAAAGGAGTGAGGAAATGGACCCATGAAGTCAATTCCCCAAACATCAAACACCTTGACCAAAAGAATGGGTGATAAAAGCATCATGTCCCTCTTGGAGATAGTTCCCACCTTTTGACACTTCAAACAACATTTTCAATATTCATTAGCATTTTTAAACAATGTTGGCTAATAGAATCCACTTTGAAGAATTTTGGCG